>CM019041.1:28497890-28906638 GCA_009664405.1 Drosophila bifasciata
ATATTTTATTTTCTGGGGTTTCCTATCGTATTTCATTTTCTGACATCTGTCGCAATTGTTAATCGTCTGTGCTATTATTGGCTTCATATGTGGGAAGTATAAGCTTCTTCTGAGATGGATTAACGTTTCCTCTATTCCCCTATGATTATTTCTTTTATGATATTCTTTGACTGCCTTTTCCTGCTGATCCCTTTCTACTATTTCTGGTAGTATAAATGTGCATCTTATGGCTTTATAAATTCTGCTGTAGGCGAAATACTTACAATAAGCATTCTGTATAATTATAACCAGCTCGTCTGGTATAAAATTGCCACCGTTCTATTGGGCTTCAGAATCTCTTTAAGCCTGCGTCCTATTGTCTCCTCTTCGAAGTTGTCCTCGGTCCATGTTACCCTAATCTTGTTTCTAAAGGGGACTTCCTTCACTATTCTAGCTGGGGTTCCTTTTTTTTTTTTTACTACTATTTGAATATTATAATCGTTTAGTGGTTTCTCTGATATGGGAAATCCGAGGTGCAAAGTCCTCTTCTGCTGAATGTATGGTTTCGCCGTTAGTCGCTACTTCCGACATGTTCTCCATCATGTTGGTCTCCGGCTGTATCCTACTCAAGGCGTCTGCTACTACGTTGAGGGATCCCTTCTTGTATAGGATTTCGTAATCATATTCTAGCAATTGCAGTTTCCACCTAACCAACTTTGAATCTGGTTCCTTTATACTCATTAGCCACGTCAACGGTCTGTGGTCCGTGACTATCTTGAATCTCTGTCCGAATAGATAGTGTCTGAAGTGCTTTATTGCCCAAATAATAGCAAGCATCTCCTTTTCTATCGTTGCGTAGTTTATTTCCGTGTCCGACAATGTTCTACTAGCATATGCCAACGGTCTGTCCGCCCCAAGTGTCCTTGGGACAGGACAGCTCCTACGGCATAATTGCTTTGCATCTGTTGTAAGAATAAATGGTTTCGAGAAGTCGGGAAACTGCAAAATGGGGTCGTTACACAACAGTGTTTTACAAGTTTCGAATGTTTCTATGAATTCTGAATCTATTTGTACCGGTTTCTTCCCTTTTAGCTGCCTCGTTAGTGGTTTTGTTATGGCCGCGAAATCCTTTACGAACTTTCTGTAATATCCTAAGAGTCCCAAAAATGATTTTATTTGCTTCCTGGTCTTTGGGATTGGAAACCTTTTTATTGTTTCTATCTTCTTGGGATTCGGTTTAACTCCCCTCTAAGGTTACAACGTGACCTAAGTATTCTACCTCCTTTCTCAAAAATTCTGTCTTGTCTACCTGTAGTTTGAAGTTAGCGTTGTCTAATTTTGCGAACACTCTGTCCAAGTCGTTCATGTGTTCTTGTAAGGATGCGGAGTACACCATGATGTCATCCATATACACAAGGCAACATTTCCCCAACAGCTCCCCGAAAAGGTTATTCATCAATCTCTGGAACGTCGCTGGGGCATTACTTAGCCCAAAAGGCATCCTCACGTATTCAAAGTGGCCTCCTTCCGCGGAGAATGCTGTCTTTGGTATATCCTTTTCCTCCACCTCTATCTGATGATACCCGCTCGCCAAATCTAGCGTCGAAAAGTATTTGGCTCTTCCTAACCCATCCAATACGTCGTTTATTATCGGCATGGGGTACCTGTCCTTAATCAGTTTTTCATTGAGTTTCCTATAATCGACTACCATTCTCCATTTTCTCTGCCCTGACGCGTCCTTCTTTTTTTGGCCACCAGCCACACTGGGGCACTCCATGGGGAGTGACTGTGTCTAATGATCTTTTGTTCCAGCAAGTTTTCTATTTGTCTTTTCACCTCCTGTCTTTCTGTGAATGCGTATCTATATGGTTTTGAGTACACCGGAATATCGTCCGTTGTCCTCACCTGATGTTTGACAACGTTTGTGAACGATAAGTCCTCTCCCTCCATATAAAATGCCGATGGGTATTTTTTACATAGTCTTTTTAGTTCTGTGATTTCTTCTTTGTTTTAAATGATCTGTTCTTCTTTTTTATGAAACGGAATCCCTTTCTCCCCTATATCTTTTCTGTTTTCTATGTTATTTATTTCTATGTGGTCTCCAGCTTTTAGTTCTGAAACTACTAGTGGTTCCTCCAGAAACAGATCCTGGTCCTCCTCCGAGTAGTTGGTTATCTCTACCAGACTCGATCCTGCTGTTGCCTTATACAGGCCTTCTGATATTTCCATATTAGGTTTTACTTTCGTTTTGTTAATTATGAACTCCCCATCTTGTAACTGTACCGGCACCTGTATAACCCTTTTTGTGCCCGCTTCTATCGTATATACCTCCGTTGCTCTGTATTGCGTCTGCCATATCTGTGTTTCTATCGCCGCTGTACGCAGTTGTCGCTTGTCTACGTCAATTACTGCTCCTATTTGTTTGTAGTATGTCTATTCCTACCAGTCCATCGAAAAACTGATGAAACTTAAAGAGGAGCAGTCTCATCTCCCCTACTCCTCCTAGTTCCCTGAACATGGCTAAGACTGTCTCTTTCTGTACCTCGTGGGATCGTACGATTGTTTTTATTTTTATTGGCTCTTTTAATCTTCTAATGTGTTCTGCGGGTATTAATTCCGGTCTTATGAAAGAAAATGTTGATCCTGTGTCTATAAGCATTTTAATATTTTTGTCTGCTGCTAGCCTAACCACTATATAGGGTAGGGTCGATTGATTCTTCTTTTCTCCTAGGTATCCTGTGCTTTGTTCGAGGCTGTCTGGAGAAAATTTCCGTCCTCTTCCTGAATATTGTGTAGCTGACCAACTGCAGGTTGTCCGCTAACTCTAGCGTACTAGGTGGTACTAGGTGTCTGCTGTGCTGCATACGACTGTCTGGAATTGTTGGAGTTATATGACTGTCCTATGTTATTTGTCATTCTAGACATCCTTGACTGTCCGCTTCTCCCTGCGTCTTGTGGTGCCTGGATCGCTAATTGCTCTTGGCGATTGTTCTGGCCCCAACGCCTTCCATTGTTCTGTTGGTCGTAGCCCCATCTAGGGTTCCTATTCTGCTGGTTCCGATATGGACCTCTAGTGTACCCTGCTTGTTCGTTCTGCATAAAGGGAGCTCCCCTGAAGGGGTTTCCTCCCATTGGGTAGACGAACCCAAAACCTGGCCAACCACTTCCATTATTCATTGGGAACGGCATCCCGAACGATGATTGATCGTTGACTCCCCATTGGTACTGTGGCCAACTTGGCGTTTTCCGGTGCGCCCCTGGCGTCTGAGTTTCTTTCCTGTCGTGCTCTTGCGCCAAAGGTTCTTTAGTTTCCTTAGCCTGGTTCTCTGTTGTTGGGTACTTTTTACCTCCTGTTCCGGCCCATCTAGAGTATAGACATTCTTCTCTCTACAGGCTACCTCGTATGCCTTTGAAATGTCGTCTACATGGATATTCCTAATTGTTAGCCCTATCGGCCCTTTTATAGCCGAGAGGAAGGCGTTTAGTGCTATGTCTTCATACCATTTGGTTTTTTCCTTCCTTAGCAACGAGTTCGGCTCTTTGGCCTTACCCAAGCTGACAAGTGCCTTTCTTAACTCCAACACCTTTTGATATAATGGCTCTAAATCCAATTTTTTCTCCTTTATGTGTGTAAGTTCCATGATTAGATCCTGCTCGGATCTCTTATCTCTAAAATGAGACAGCAATGCCTTCTTAATGTTGTCCCAATTCAAATCTACCTCATTCAACTCAATGCCCTATCTGCCGCTCCTATTACCTTGCTTCTTATAGCCCTAAGGGCTATAATTCCTACCGCTGACCTTTCCTCGCCTTTTATGAGGCCTAATATCTGTTCTACCGCTGATATAAACCCATCTAACTTCTCTACGCTTCCTTCATACTTTGGTATAATCTCCACTAGCTCTATGACTCGAACCGCTTCGAGTAACTTTGTGTTGCTGGGTTGGCTCATTTCTAATTGTCCCTGGTTCTCGTCGCTAGCTACTGAAGTTTCCGTGTCTACCGGAATAACCCTTTGGTTACTGCTTTCCTTTGACATATAATCTATTTTGAATCTTCTCTTTTCTTATTATACGTATTTATAGTGTTTGTGTGTATGATTTTGCGTGTGTGTATATATAGCGTACTTATGTGTTAGTAGGTATGTGTGTATGTGTGTCATGTGTACTTAAGCGCTTATACTAGATTTAGTTTGTCCTTGTGTGTCCTTGTGCCCGTGAAATGGAGTCTGCAATTGATTAAAGTGAGTATTTTTTCAATCGTAGTTTTCTAATAACATGGTGTGCCGTGAAATGGTTTATTATTCATTTATAGTTATTCGATCGCCTTATGTGCGTCTTTTTATTTACTTCGTGGCCTTACCTACACGCTGAAGCTAGTCACCGTACTGTGCGTTACAGTATCTGTAACCAATTGCGGACAGTCGTGTCTCCCTGGTAGCGTTTCCTTGTTCCATCCCCCTGTCACCCCTACACTAGGCGTCCGCACTGTGCATTACAGTACTTTGCCCTACGCATGTGAGTGACTTGGAACTTGTAATTGACTCTTCATTTTTTTTTTTTTTTTTTTTTGTTTTATTTACTTTATTGCTTTACCTACACGCTGAAGCTAGTCACAGTACTGTGCGTTACAGTATCTGTAACCAATTGCGGACAGTCGTGTCTCCCTGGTAGCGTTTCCTTGTTCCATCTCCCTGTCACCCTACACTAGGCGTCCGCACTGTGCATTACAGTACTTTGCCCTACGCATGTGAGTGACTTGGAACTTGTAATCGACTCTTCACTTTTTGTCCTTGTCACCCCTACACTAGGCGTCCGCAATGTGCGTTACAGTACTTTGCCCTACGTATGTGAGTGACTTGGACTACGTATCTTTTAATTATATCGCCTCCCTCGCGGAGTCTTGCCCCTCTCCATTTTCGGTGTTTTATTCTTGTCTTTTTATGCAGTTTCTCTTTTCGTGCCGGCCCTGTCTCTATGTTGTGTGTGTGTCGTCTTCGACCGTTCGATGCTCGACTCGACCCGACAGAGTGTTCGGCGTCGCTACCGTCAAACCAAACCGTCGCTGCTGTAGCCCCCTCCGACGACCCGATCATTGGCACAATTACTCATGCACCCGATTCTATGATCGTATCGGCACCTCGGCCTGACGTCGAGCCGACAGCAACTGCTCGACTCACTGTCGAACCGCCTCCGCTCGAACCGCACTCGGTCGAACCGCAGCCGATCGAACCGCAACGATCGACCCGCCGCCGCTCGAACCTCGCATGATCGAACCGCTCCCTCTCGGGCCACTGTCCATCGCTCAACATTTTTCCACGACACTTTTGCACTCTTTCTCCTCACTCCTCTCTGACAATTTATTTTCATTACTATGTTCGTTCTGGTCCGAATAACTCGAATCCACTGCCCTGGCCAATGTGCCATACCATCTCTCTTTTAATGATTGCCCATTTCACTGCTCACCATTGTATTCCTTCACTTTTCGTTCTCCCTTTGAGGGTTTATTACGTTTTATTTCTTCTCCATTTCACGTCACTCTACTCACACGTACATATTTTTCCTTACAGGATTATTAGTGTCGCTATTTTCCAATACATCTCCTGCGTGATTCTCTCTCGCTGTCTCGGTCCTCTAGGGTCCTAGTTCCTCCAGATTTCCGTCCTTTAACGAGAGTGTCCGACTGCGCCAGTTATGAATATACTATGTCCGAGCCAAGGGAGTTGGGCCAAGGGGATGGTGATAGTTGTTTGCAATGAAATTATTTCCGACAACGTTGTGTTTAAGTTGAATGATACTTTAAAACTGAACTCTTTATTGTCGACTTCTTGTCTCGATGTCTTATGTTTACCCTACTTATGCTGATCTAGCGGAATGCATTTGCAATTGGACCGGATGCTCATGTGTGGTTCGTCTTGGCGGCGGCCCCGATGTTTGTGCTGGGTTGGCAACATTGTTGCCAACGAAGTGTTTGGTTACTTCTCTTCTGGCTGCCTTAGGGGTTTCGGTGGGGGACCGCCGAGGGTAAATGCTGAGGCGGTAACTCGCGCGAGGATCAATTACAATGTCTCATATATCTTTCTCACTTCCTCTTGTATGTTTTTCCGGCGAATAAATATAAAACAACAACAAACACCTAACGCAACTACGACATAACAGACACTTCGTATGGAACTTTCCTCGTTTTTCTTAGTGACTGATGCACAGCTGCTGAGCGCCGAAAGACAGGGTCGCTCAGATTTCATTCGACCGAAAACACTTGTTTTTCGCTCGCCCCTCGCCGAAAACAAGAGAGCCACAAAAGTATGTGTTCTGCTCAGAGTGAGAGCGCGGCTGCTTTATTCTGTCTCTGTCTTTTCTGCGAGCAGACAGCATAAGCAAAATTGGTTGAGCATATTTTCGAGCTCTGATTTTGCACCTAAAAGCTTTATGTTTCCCAGACGGTAAGCTATAGTTACAAAGTTTTCAAGTCTTATTAAAGGATGCTTTATCAGAATTTTAGAATGGCAAAGATCATTATAACCAAATGTAAGATACTTAAGTTATGTGCAACAAAAATAAGCGCTATCTCCAAAAATAGCAAGAATAAAACTTTCAGTTTTACAAAATTTTAAAAAATGCCTGTTGTAGAAAAAAAAATAGAGGGGACGTTAAGTCGCAGTTACCGCGACACTACTTTTATACCCATACTCAGTCAGTATACATAATTGTGAGCTTAAATGGTTTATATGGAATTTTAAAATAGATTATTAGTTTTGTTACATTTTACATATCTTTGCTATATCTGTCATCACATCTTCAACTAAATTACTTCTAACAACAACATGCCGTTCTCCGACACAAGCCAAGCAGAGTGCGTAAGCAAGAAGGAAATCTGGTAGATGTTGTCATTCTCTACGACACTGAATTTTACCGTTTTTTTATCTTAAAAATTGTGGACTTTCGTATCTTGTTGGTTCGGAAGGGCGCGGAACGAAATTTTGAAATACACTTGTATTGAAATGATATCACAGGAGCTTGGATGAAAAGTTTGGTTGCTCAAGCTATTATTGTCTCTAAGATACAGGCGCTCATTTGGACGAATGGGCGACAGACACGTTGGTGTGTGAGAGAAAGCGAGAGTGAACGATGTTTTTCCAAATTTTGTTCTCCATTGTGGCTATACCAATGATCCGATCCAGATTCGGGTCTCTGATAGATAAGGGCTTTCTCTGTGATTCTTTATTTTTTGTTTTCCGTTATCTTCAAAATTGTAGACGGCACAGATGTGCGCAGATGGGGCGAAATTTTTAAATACATTTGTTGAAGAGAGATATCACTTTAGTCAAGAAAAAAAAATTTGGTTGCTCTAGGTCTTACAGTCTCCGATCTTTGGGCGACAAGAATATACATTCTTTATGGGGTCGGAAACGCTTCCTTTGTTGCGTTACACACATCCACTTTATTACAAATACAAAATACCAAATAAATTTACTTTTCGAGTACTTAAAATTTTTGTTGGATTTTGTAGAAGTAGTCACACACGAGCACAATCTTCCTGGCTTCAGTGTTTTCAACACAGATATCCATTATAATATCTTCTCCATGTTAATGTTGGCCGCTCATCATCTTGTGTTTCCGCCAACACAATCGGCTTTTGCAAGAACATATTTTGCTGCTGAATTCCATTTACCACCATTGCTATCTTTTTAATATTAATTTAAATTATAAAAGTAAACACATTTTCCGTCGCTCCACTTTCCAGGCATCAGCTGTTTTTTCAAGGACGGTGCCAGTTGGAGTTTTACATCAATGAAAAATTCTCACCGCCCATAATAGATGTGGTGTGTGGGTAAAGGCTACAGTGCAATTTTTGAACATCGATGTCTGCTTCGTGCACCCAAACATCGATGACATCGATTGTACTTTTGCTCTTTGTACGACCAAATTTTGATACGTCAATTGAGAAATTGAATAAAGTGACAATAGGGTTTTATTTGTTTGATTATAACCATATTATGTACGTAAAAATCGTATCGTCATAGTAAAATACAACGTATACTTGGTGTATGTGTTTATTTCGACTAAGAGTTAGTTTATGGTATATATCTATACGCATGTATGGACATACATACGTACAATCAAATTACTATAAATTTAAAAAAATACCGAGAATAAACAAGAACAAAATTGACTGCTTAAGACACAACATTGTTTGCAAGAATATTTTTATTCTGATTTAAGGCATTTAATTCGGCATTTGACTATATTTATTTGGGCTATGTAAATTAACTACTATGTCAATATAAAAAATGCATACATATGTATGGGTGTGTGGCTAAATTACAATTATTGATCGTAAATTCATTTTTCGCATAGTGTCATTAATATACAGTGGCTCGGAGCTTATTTCGTGCAGCTAAAAAATAAAAGTTTGAATAGCCACTGATCCTATACTATAAAAGATATTCCAAAACTTTTAACGCAGTTTTTGAAGTCAGAATTATCAGTCATATATATTTAACTAAAACGATCTTCTTAATCATAAAAACAAAACAATAATATAACAAAAACCAATTTTAGGGGCATTTTTCATGCCGCAGTTTGTTTCGTGCACTCCATTAACTTATTATTCTTAATTTTAGGGTATATATTTTCTGTGGCCTCCTTTCTGATTTTGAACACCTTTTAAACGATTTACCATGGAAGGAACCAGTTTGTTATTTTTTTTTACTAGAATTTTTTACCATTCTTCCAGTAAGGCAGGTTTCTGGTCATTTTTATTGCAAATCCTCCATTTTCGAATCGCCACCTCTAATATTTGCCATAAATTTTCAATGACATTCAAATCTGGTGACTGTGCTGATGTTTTAATAAGATGGGGACAGTTCCAGATGAGCCAATCCTTCAAAATGCCTGCTGGGTGCTTGCGGTCTTTGTCTTGATAGTATCGAATTATTAGCCCCCATTCAGTCCCAAACATTCACGTGACCTCCGCCATAAATGACCGTAGCTTTCAGGTGTTTGCTTTCCAGCTCGGTGTTTGGTCCCCGCCAACCATATTGCCTTCCCTCGGAACCAAAACGGTAAAACTTGTATTTGTGTGTAAAGATTACACCATTTCCAAGAGAAATGGGTTATTTCGAGATCATTTGCAAATTTTATATGATACTCCTTCATTGTTTGGCTTCTGAATGGCTTTGGTCGAGCTTCTCGAGCATTGAACTTATAGTTGTGCAACACAACAGTGCGAAGTCTGTATCAGCACTACAATTGTTCCCCATTTCTACATCTACAACTAATTTTGGAGTCGATAGCATCGGATTTTCCTTAATTTTCCGGATTATTCGTGGCTCTTCGTGGTCATTGAAAATTGTATTTCGTGCATTTCGTCCTTTATATTCAACCCGATTTTCACGAACAAACCGTTGGATGATATATTGTACATTGCTGGAGCTTAAGGATACTATTTCTGCAAACACTATAACTTTTTTCACTTTTGAAGTGTTTGAGAACTAATTTTCGCTGCTCAATGGTGGTACGCGGTACTATTTAAGTTTTTTACTCTGTATCTTCTTACTTTATTCTGACTAAGTCTAAAAACTAATCAAATATATATTTCTAAGTCTTAAAAAAGTCAAAATTTAAAAAAAAAAAAATGGTATTTTCAACTCAAAATTTACAATTTTCTTGTAAAAAACTTAACTGCACGAAACAAGCTGCGGCAAGAAAAATGCCACTTCAATTGGTTTTTGTTATATTATTGTTTTGTTTTTATGATTGTTAATGATATGTTAAAATTCTGACTAAAAAAAATGCGTTTACATTTTTGGATTATCTTTTATAGTATAGGAACACTTTTATTTTTTTAGCTGCACAAAATAAGTTCCTTAAATGCGTTAGAATATCTCTGGCAGCCTTGCACAAGATTTTCAATATAAAAATACAAGTGTCGATTGATAGTCTAGATATGTACTACAACCACTCCTGTTTATGCCAGGACCAACTTTAAGTGCGTGTTCTTAGACCCCTTACTCAAAGAGTTTAAGGATATAGTATTAGCTTTGTAGTCGATGTGTTTAACGCACTGAAGGAAAAGTTTCCTGCCATATAAAATATATATTCAACATCAATAGCCCAGTCTATATAGCCATATCTTTACTAGGTGGGGTGAAAAGTAACCTCCTTTAGAGCCAAAATGCCGTTGTATCGCAAAGAAATTTTTTTCGATTGTAGTCCATTCTTATTTAGGCATACATTAAAAATTTCAGCGCGATACAGTAATTGGTTTTTTTTTGAAAAATTGTTCTAAAGAACGTGTTTGGCATTTTTATGCGCATGAAAAAAAAATTTTCGATTTTTCATGAAACATAATTTTTTGAGAGACAAAACGGCGAAGGAACACAAAGAAACGTTGTATACATATTATAGGAGTATTGCTCCTTCCGATTAAACTGTAAAATATTGGTTACGAGAGTTAATGGTGGACGAAACTCCACTGCTGCTGAGGTCCTTAGCGGGAGGCCCTCCGATGTGGTTACCCAAGACAAAGTAAAAAAATACAAGAAATAGTGTTGGCAAATCGAAAAGTGAAGGTGCGTGAGCTAGCAGACACATCAAGGATTAATACTGAGCGCCAACGGATTTTTTGGAGCGATATTTTGCATTTTAAAGCTATTCTGCTGCTGGGTGCCGCGTTTGCTGACTCCAGACCAATAATACGAACGCGAGCGAAGCTCGAATAAGTGTTCGGTTATGCAGAAATTGCTTCCCCATCCACTTTATTTGACTGTTTTGGTTCCCTCGGACTACTATCTCTTCCCAAACCTCAAAAAAGACGGCTGATTAATAAAAAATCTAGCTCACGCGAGGAGATCATCGACGTATTTTGAGCTATTTTGGAGTATTTTGGAGACCTTTCGGAAAACTACTATTCGGACGGGATAAAAAAATTTCAAAATTGCAGGAATAGGTGTATCGTCCTAAAAAGAGAACAATATTGAATAAAAAAAAAAAAATTGGAAAAAAAAATAGTTTTCCCTTAAAAGGAGGTTACTTTTCACCCCACCTAGTATTTTCGTCCGTCTGTCCGTCTTGTTTGGCGCCAAGTTCTCAGGGACTTGAAGAGGTAGAGCAACCAAATTTTGTTTCCAGACTCATGTGATATCACACTGCTACAATTGTATTTAACAGTATTCCCCGCCCATTACGCCTCTACAAAGGATACAAATCTGTGACATCCACAATTTTGATGCTACGAGAAATCGGAAAACGCAGTATTTTTTTGAAGATACGATTAAACTGAAAACACTGTATTATTGTGGCCACAATGAAGAAATTAGTTTGCAGTTGCAAGTCACCCCCCTTCCAGCGTTGCTTATTCTGTCTCTTGCTCCCACACACTCGGCCTCGCGGATTGTGCGTCCTCTCGCGGAGAATGTGTGGAATCTACGTGATATTTTTAAATTCCACATAAATCATAAGTGCCTATATGTATGTAGATATGTATGTATATACTGACTAAGTACAGGTATGAAAGTGGAGTCGCGGCAACAAAAGCGCTTGTGTTTGTTATACCCGTACTCGAAGAGTAATAGGGTATATTGTATTTGTGGTAAAAGTGGATGTGTGTAACACACAGAAGGAGGCGTTTCCGACCCCATAAAGTATATACATATATTCTTGATCAGCATCAATAGCCGAGTCGATATAGCCATGTCTGTCCGTCCGTCTGTCCGTCCGTCTTGTTTTTCACTCATTGCACGAAGGCTATTAGAGCTAGACCAATCAAATTTTTTTTCCAGACTGATGTGATATCTCACTCCTAGAAAAGTGTTTCAAAATTTCGCCCCGCCCACTTGCGCCCCCACAAAGGGCGCACATCTGTGGCGTCCACAATTTTAATGATAGCAGAAAACGAAAAATGCAGAATCATAGAGACAGCCTATATCTATCAGGGGCCCAAATCTGAATCGGATCGGATCATTAATATAGCCACAATAGACAAAAACATACGCAAAAACTTCGCTCCATCCCTTTCGCACTCACACAAAATCGAGTAATTTTGGTTTTCGTAAAATGAACGCCTGGATCTCAGAGACTATAAGAGCTAGAGCAACCAAACTTTTGGCCAAGACTCCTGTGATACCAAACCTGAACAAGTGTATTTCAAAATTTCGCCCCGCCCCCTTCCGCCCCCACTAAAGACGAAAATCCACAATATTGAAGATAGCAAAAACTAAAAATGCAGTATTGTAGAGAATGACCATATCTACCAGATTCCCGAATTTGGTCCAGATCGGATGATTATTATAGCCACAATGATCAAATGAATTTTCAGAAGCAATTTGCCCCCTCTCCTAGCAACGTAAGTCATTTATTGGGGTTGATTGCCGCAGCAGCTTCTCTCACACACACACTCACGCTCAACATGCTGCCTCGTGCAGTGTACGTGTGTTGTTGTGAGAACTGATGTAGATGATGTAGATGTAGATGTCGATGACAGATGTAGCAAAAATGTAAAATGTACAAAATGATAAAACATTTTAAAATTCCACATAAATCACATGTGTACTGACTGAGTACGGGTATAAAAGTAAAAGTTTCTCGTTTAATTTTAAGTTGTGTGGATATCAGAAGCCGAGTCGATTCAGACGTCTGTATATCCTTCTGTCCGTCCGTCTTGTTTGTCGTCCATTGCTCGGAGGCTAAGAGCTAGAGAACCAACATTTTTTTTCAGACTGATATGATATCCCACTTCTAGAAGTGTATTTAAAAATTTCGCCCCGCCCACTTTCCCCCACAAAGGATGCACATAATTTTGAAGATAACAGAAAACAAAACACAAACGAGAATGGCCGTTTTGTGTCGCTGTTAAAGCGACACTACTTTTATACTCGTACTGAGTCAGTACTCATGTGATTTACATACATACATATGTAAATGGAATTCTAAAATATTTTATCATGTTTTACATTTTACATTTTTTTCTGCATCTGTCATCTACAACACTCTTCACAACAACACTGCACGGTTGAAGGGTTAGCGGCTAGCTGCTGAAAATTCATTTCATCATTGTGGCTACAATAATGATCCGATCTGAACCAGATTCGGCAATCTGGTAGATTCTCTACGATACTGCATTTTTCGTTTTTTATACCCGTACTCGAAGAGTAAAAGGGTCTGTCTGTCCGTCTTGTTTGTCGCCCATTGCTCGGAGGCTATAAGAGCTAGAGCAACCAAATTTTTTTTCCAGACTGATGTTATATCTCACTCCTAGAAAAGTGTTTCAAAATTTTGCCCCGCCCTCTTCCGCCCCACAAAGGGCGCACATTTATGGCGTCCACAATCTTGAAGATAAGAAAAAACAAAAAATGCAAAATCATAAATCGGATCGGATCAATCATATAGCCACAATAGAGAAAACAAATTAAAAAAACATCATTCCCTCTCTTTCGCACTCACACAAAAACGAGTCGATTTGGTTTTTCGTACAAATGAACGCCTGGATCTCAGAGACTATAAGAGCTAGAGCAACCAAACTTTCTGTCTAGACTCCTGTGATACCAAACCTGAACAAGTGTATTTAAAAATTTCGCCCCGCCCCCTTCCTGCCCCACCCCCCGCAACAAAAACGACATTTAGGGTTGATAGCCGCTACAGATTCTCTCAACGCAGTGTACGTGTGCTGTTGTGAGAACTGATGTAGATGTCGATGTAGATGGCAGATGCAGCAAAAAATGTAAAATGTGAAAACTGATAAAACATTTGAAAATTCCACATAAATCATACCGACTGAGTACGGGTATAAAAGTAGTTTCGCGTAACGGCGACACAACACGTTCTTTCTCGATTCTATCTTCAAACTTGTAGACGGGGGCGGGGCCTGGGGTCTGGACAGAAAGTTTGGTTGCTCTAGCTCTTATCGTCTCTGAGATCCAGGCGACACAAAATACGAAAAAGCAAAGTCACTCGTTTTTGTGTGAGAAAGAGCGAGAAGGAACGATGCCTTTCGAAATGATTTTCTCCGTTGTGACTATACTAATGATCCGATCCGATTCAAATTGGGGCCTCTGATAGATATCGGTTTTCCTATGACTCTGCAGTTTTTTTCTGTTAACTTCAAAATTGTGGATCTCACAGATATGCGCCCTTTGTGGAGGCGGAAGTAGGCGGGCCGAAATTCTGAAGTACATTTGTTAATGTGAGACATCATACACCCAGCGACAAAAAAAAAGCCGCACTCTGTCATTTCATGCATTTCTGACTTTGGAAGACTGGTGTTTCCCCAAATTTTATTCGATTTGACTACTTTTTTTTTTTTTTGGGAGTCCTCGTGAATTTTTCCTTCTGGTTTTGTGTGGTTTTGACGTCTTAGTTGCTGGAAACACTTCCTAAAGAATTTTTAACTTTGAACTCTTCAAAAATGATGCCTAACGGAAAGCAGATATCGGTGACTGAAAAGTCAAAAATTATTGAATTGGCAAAACAAAATGTTTCAATTCGTAAAATAGCGATTAAAACTAAGTTCAACGAAAGCTCTGCGAGACGATTTTGAAAAAAATCGAAAGACTGAAAAAAGTGGAGAAGACGAAAGGATCGGGAAGAAAAAAAAATCAACAAATATAATGGAAGATCGTATTATTATGAGAACGACCCTACATAATAGATTTTTAAATGCTGTTAAGATAGCTTCCGAAGTGCAGCAACGATTTTCAAAAGATATTTCGGCTCGAACTATACAGCTTCGGCTAAAGGAGATGGGCCTAATGGCAAGGACACATGCCAAAAAGCCACTTCTGTACAGTAGAATTAAGAAAGCTCGCTTAAATTGGTCTACAGAAAAATCTAATTGGGGTGAATCCGAATGGTCACGTGTCATATTGTCGAATGAGTCCAAATTCAACCTCATTGGACCCGATGGTTCGCGCACAGAGCGCCGGAGAACAGGGGAACGATATTCCAAAGATTGCTGCATTAGCACCGTAAAGCATTTGCCGTATATTATGGTATGGGTTTGAATATCTAAAAATAAAACTGAATCGATAATAATGGTAAAAGGTATGGTCAATGCAAAAGTGTATAAAGAAATTATTATTATTATTATTATATTATTATTACTGAGAAAAAGAGGATCCCATCTTTCAGTACGATTCTGCACCTTGTCATCGAGCGGGCTCTCTAAGTTATTTTTCGTCGTTTGCTATTTTTAAAAATGCATTATACTAATTTTGACTATTCTTCAACGATAGGTTAACATTTATAAGATGGAATTGGGTATTAAGTCCTTAGATTGGCCAGGTAACAGTCCCGACCTCAATCCGATAGAGAATGTCTAGGCCCTTCTGAGTTCAAAAATAGGAAAAAGGAAGCAGAAAACTATGGTTGAGTTACGCCAAACTATAGAAAAACGAGAGAGAACGTACGGAGTCGCTTCGAACGCGACTCTACTTTTATACCCGTACTCAGTGATTTATGTGGAATTTTAAAATGTTTTACCATTTTTTACATTTTACATTTTTGCTACATCTGTCATCGACATCTACATCTACATCATCTACATCAGTTCTCACAACAACACACGTACACTGCACGAGGCAGCATGTTTGAGCGTGAGTGTGTGTGTGAGAGAATCTGCTGCGACAATCAACCCCAATAAATGACTTACGCAGCAAACTGGCGAGGGGAAACACAACGGCGGGGTATTCCCGCTGCTGAAAATTCATTTGATCATTGTGGCAACAATAATGATCCGATCTGAACCAAATTCGGGAATCTGGTAGATATGATCATTTCCTTTGATACTGCATTTTTGGTTTTTTCTATCTTCAAAATTGTGGATTTTCGTTTTTGTGGGGGCGGAAGGGGCGGGGCGAAATTTTGAAATACACTTGTTCAGGTTTGGTATCACAGGAGTCTTGGCCAAAAGTTTGGTTGCTCTAGCTCTTATAGTCTCTGAGATCCAGGCTACACAAAATACAAAAAACCAAATCGACTCGATTTTGTGTGAGTGCGAAAGGGATGGAGCGAAGTTTTTGCGTATGTTTTTGTCTATTGTGGCTATATTAATGATCCGATCCGATTCAGATTTGAGCCCCTGATAGATATGGTCTTTCTCTATGGTTCTGCATTTTTCGTTTTCTGCTATCTTCAAAATTGTGGACGCCACAGATGTGCGCCCTTTGTGGGGGCGGAAGTGGGCGGGGCGGAATTTTTAAACTTTTTCTAGGAGTGAGAGAATACATCAGTCTGGAAAAAATTTGGTTGCTCTATCTCTTTTAGCCTTCGAGCAATGGGCGACGAACAAGACGGACAGACGGACAGACGGACAGACGGACGGACGGACAGACGGACAGACGGACGGACAGACAGGGCTATATCGACTCGGCTATTGATGCTGATCAAGAATATATATACTTTTATATGGTCGGAAATTACTCCTTCTCTATGTTACACACATCCACTTTTAGCACAAATACAATATACCCTTTTACTCTTCGAGTACGGGTATAATTATGGTTTGATGATACAACGGACGAATATCTGAAGGTTTTATACGATTCGATGCCCAATAGGACCAAATGTCTCTTAAACGCCAAGGGTGGTCCCACCAAATATTAATTAGTTCTTAATTTGAAAAATACATTTTTTTAAATATTAGTTTTGTCATTACTTTATAGAAAACAAAAAAAAAAAAAATAAATAGTCGAATCGCATAAAATTTGGGGAAACACCAGGCTTCCAAAGTCAGAAATGCATGAAAAGTCAGAGTGCGGCTTTTTTTTTTTTTTGTCGCTGGGTGTATCAGTCTGGAAAAAAATGTTTTTGCTCTAGCTCTTATAGCCTCCGAGCAATGGGCGACAAACAAGACGAACAGACAGACAGGCATAGACTCTGCTATTGATGCTGAACAAGAATATATATTCTTTATGGGGTCGGAAACGATTCCTTCTGTGCGTTACACACATCCACCTTTACCATAAAAACAATATACCCCTCTACTCCTCGAATACGGGTATACAAATGCTCATTATAAAAATGCAAAGCCCCAAATCTATCAGTAACGTTGATTCGGTTTTAATAATAATTAACACAATAGTTATTTTGAATATTATTATAACTTATTTATTTATTTTATTATTTTGAACTAATTTTTATTATTGAACTAGAAAACCCGGCGAACTCCGTTTCGCCACCAGATGGCTTCGTTTTATGTAACATTTCGTTTGGTGATTAAAAGATGAAGAACAATTTTTTTTGTTTTATATTTGAAAAGGAAAAATTTTATTTCATTTCACAACAGTAATGCTTTCATTTCGATTACAAAAATGAAGTGTTATTTAGTTGAACTTCTCTAAGTAAATGAAAGTGAATCCAAAGTAAATACTGAATCGAAGCGTTATACGTGTTTGATGTGTCTCGTTTACACGATGCATGATATTTAGTTGGATCGCCAACAATAATTGCAGCAACATCATTAACGGTGGGTGCATTGAATCTTCGCACATGTTCACCTGTTGGGGTACAATCCGCTCTTATGGCAAATTTGTGCGTATCCGATGGCATTCGTTCCAATGCTGTTTTGAACATATTGACCACAGCATTATTAGCGTGAAAAATGCTTGCAACTGTTCAATAATTCGTCTCTTTAACTGCTGTGTTCCCTGTATATTGCACCGCACATTCAGCTGATCCACCATCGACGATCATCTGGTGTTGGCACCATTGAACCATGCAAATGATATATTTGTCCTTGTATCTGTAATTGCAAACAATCATTTGTTGAAGAATACGGTGTAACTTCTGATCGTGTGATGGTGTAGTGTGTGGTGTATATGTAGTTGTTACGTGTTGCAATTCATTGTGTTGGTGGTTATGATTGGTTATGTGTGTTGTATCTTTTACCTTGCAAGTCGGCATGAAGCCGCCTTCTCGAATGATATGAATGAACGAATGAATGAAAGCAGTTATTGTATTCAAGGATGTGTTGAAGAAAATGGCTGGAATCGGGATCACTTCCATCGAACAATGGTTTCAGTGGCTGTGGTGGTGTAAGTAATGGATCCAGTTTGACTTTTCCACTTGCGCAGCACAATCCAGCCGTTTCTCTTTTGAACTTTAACGCTTTGCAGTATCGGCATATAGTCGTCATTGGTCAAATATCTAAATTTTCATCATCACTGTAGTTCGCAGTGGGATCATATTGGAATGCCAAGCGATTTTATGATGCCAATGATCTTCGTGTCCTCACGCGTTGTCCCAATCGGGAATTTTCTCTTATTATATTTTGTTTTTCTTCGCTTAAGTTCTGTGAATACACTTGTTGCTGGCTTGCATGTCTTGTGCGGCGGCCGATGTTCGTCGTCCTTTAGGCATTTTGGACTGTGGACAGAGTGGTGAATTTACCACCTTAAAGACAAATGCCTGCTTTTGAAATTGAATAAAAATTTTCACAATATACGTGATTGATTTGATGGTTTCCAATTGAAATGTGAGGAAACGAATAATTTAATTTCGTTTTCACAGTGAACACAATACCCGTTTGTCACATGAAATTAACTGATCAGAGAACAATGAGTAGCTGTCAAACAATGTATCACGCACCGGCGCCTACTTAAAATATTGGTTTGTAGTACATGCTATGTATCAGATATGCCGCTGTATGTAGTATATAGTAGATACAAATACATTTTCCCGCTTTTCTGTTGAAATTTTTCGTGAATTTTCTTTGCTATAAACCTCACGGAGCCCGAGACCTTTCCAACGAATGAAATACCGTGGAAATCGGTTAGTGCGTTCTGGAGTTATAGCGTCAGGAAGGAAAACCCGACTTATTTTTTATCTAGTAGAAGATAATATTCTGTAAACTTACTTGTCAATTATTTTGTGATTTTGAAAAGAAAACTTATAATGATTTTGGCCTTAGCTTAAAAGTGAAAGCGGGAATCAACCATGGAAGTGCCTCAACTGGCGACAGTACCGGAACACCCCAACCTATCATATACTGGGAGCAGCACTGAAAACAGTACTGACACAGTCACAAAGCACGTGAACAACGAACAAAAAAAAAAATATATTTCTACAACTCAATTGCGACCGTTTAGAAGGTCAACGCTGGCAGTTTCGGAGGAAGAAGGGGCTGCTGCCAGTACATCGTACTCATTTACGGGCAGTTCACTTGCTGGTGGAAACATTGCTGATTTGAAGAATTCGGCCGATTCTGGGACTGTCCAGTCAGGATCGTCAGGATCTGAAACCGGCTTGAGGGGCGATAACAAGAACACAACTGACAACATTTCTAACGATAAGGAACATAGCGATGAGTCACTTTACGAGTGTAACATATGCTTGGACACAGCAAAAGATGCCGTGGTTAGTATGTGTGGGCATTTGTTCTGCTGGCCCTGCTTACACCAGTGGCTATTGACACGCCCCAGTCGAAAACTCTGCCCAGTATGCAAGGCTGCAGTTGACAAAGACAAAGTCATACCACTTTATGGGCGAAATAGCACGCGTCAAGAGGATCCTCGGTGAGTAAACTACAACTACACAATAAATTAAGCAAAAAGTCAATTCAAAAAAAAAATGATATTTGCTTCACTACTTTTACAGCAATAAAGTTCCCCCACGACCTGCTGGCCACCGCACCGAGCCAGAACCGGCGCCTGGTTTTCCTGGCTTCGGATTTGGCGATGGCTTTCACATGTCGTTTGGTATTGGCGCTTTTCCTTTCGGTTTTATTACATCTTCACTTAATTTTGGTGAACCGCGTCCGGCTGGTAAGTTCTTTTCCTGTAATGTTGAAACACTGTGTGCAAACATATTTCTATATTCCAATTCGCTTCTTTGCCTTTTCTCTAACTTTAAGCTGCCAATCGTGGCACTACGCAATACGAGGACGAACAGACACTTTCGAAGCTGTTTCTTTATTTGGCCTTTCTGTGCATCGGATGGTTGCTCTTTGCATAAAATTCTACCGATACGACCGTACATAATAATGACAACATTGACATTAAACCGTTAAGCAAAACCGGAAAAGATAAAATACAATAAAAAGCAGTTCCAACAGCGAAATTTCAGTGCTACGGATTTGGATTGAAATGGATTCCGCTGAGTATATTGGTTAAATTCGATCAAACCACAAGAATTCATGAAAAACATTTAGCGTCCTGAATGAAAAAAAACACAATATGGGTTTAGTTTCGGCTCAACACCTCTCCCAAAGAACCCACGTTGGGCCTCAAATTGAATTGAAACCCATTATTTCTGTATGCTCTTCGATCGCCTTTATATATTAATAACTATAAATTAGTAAAAAAAAATATTTGGAAATACATAATTAACTAAATGACGAAATTTCACGCCCATCGATAGTTACATAGTTTCATTTCAATATAAATGTTGCTTAGATTTGTGTGTCTCCACAGCTAAATACCAATATTTTGTTTTGTGTAAAGTGTATTGTAAAGTGGATGTGTGTAACCCAGAGAAAGAAACGTTTCCCACCCCATAAATTATATACATATATTTTTGATCAGAATCAACAGCCGAGTTGATATAGGAATCTCTGTCTTTGCGTCTGTCCGTCTTGTTTGTCACCTAGTTCTTAGAGGCCATGAAAGCTAGAGGAACCAAACTTTGTTTCCAGACTCGTGATATCATACTGCTACAAGTGCATTTCGGCCCTCCCCTTCCGCAACCATAAAGGACGATATCTGTGGTGCCACAATTTTGAAGATAACAGAAAACGGAAAATTACCGGAAATGAATTATCGTAGAAAATGACCATATATCTACCAGATTGCCAAATCTCAGATCGGTTCATTATTATAGAAAAAATAAACAGACCCATTTAGAGAGGCATCGTTTCCTCTCGCTCTGTCTCACACACCAACGCGTAAACTTTGGCCGTTAGTCCAGATTAGCGCCTATATCTCAGAGACTATACAAGCTATGCTATCACTCGAATGCAAGTGTATTTCAAAGTATTGCCCCCAAAAAATACGAAAGTTTGTGGCGTCCGCAATTTTAAAAACGGAAGATACAGTGCCGTAAATAATGACCATGTCTACCAGATTGCCGAATCTGGATTAGATCAGATCATTAATATAGCCAGAATAATGAAATTACTTTTCTCTCTCTCGCTCACACACTCTGCTCTCCTTGTTTAGACAGTCAGTTTAGTCTGAACGGCGTGTCGGTACGTTTTTATACCCGTACTCGAAGAGTGAAAGGGTATATTGTACGTGGTAGTAATGGATGTGTGTAACATAGAGAAGAAATCTTTTCCGACCCCATAAGGTATATATATTCTTGATCAGCATGTCTGTCCGCCCGTCTTGTTTGTCGCCCATTGCTCGGAAGCTATAAAAGCTAGAGAAACCAAATTTTTTTCCACACTGGTATGATATCCCACTCCTACAAATCTATTTAAAAATTTCGCCACGCCCACTTCTGCCCCCACAAAGGGCGCACATCTGTGGCGTCCAGAGTTTTATAGATAACAGAAAACTAAAATACAGAATCATAGCGAAAGACCCTATCTATCAGGGGCCCAAATCTGAATCGTATCGGATCATTAGTATACCCACAATGGAGAAAACCATTTTGAGCAACATCGTTCCCTCTCGCTAGCTCTCACACACCAACGTGTCGACTTTGCCCATTCGTACAGATGAGCGCCTGGATCTCAGAGACTATAAGAGTTAGAGCAACGAAACTTTCTTTCCAAACTCCTGTGATACCACTTCGCCACGCCCATTTCCGCCCCCACAAAATATGAAATTCCACAATTTTAAAGATAGGAAAAAACAAAAAATGCAGTATCGTAGAGAATGATCATATCTACCAGATTCCTTAATCTGGTCCAGATCGGATCATTATTATAGCCACAATGATGAAATGAATTTTCAGCAGCGATTTCCCCCTTCCCCTTGCAGCATAAATCATTTATGGTGATGATAGTCCCTACAGATTCTCTCTCTCGCTCACACATTCTGCCTCGTGCGGTTTACGTGTGTGGTTGTGAGAAGAGAAGTGATGTTGATGATGTAGATGACAATGTAGCAAAAAAAAAAAAAATGTAAAATGTAAAAACTGATAAAACATTTGAAAATTCCACATAAATTGCATGTGTACTGTCTGAGTACGGGTATAAAAGTAGTGCCGCGATAAAGGCGACTTAAAACGTTCTTTCTCGTTAAGCTTCAGCTTTATTCTTTATAAATTGGAACTATTTTTTTTTTAAATGTTGACTTTAAAAACTGGAAAAGACGAAAAAAGTATATAGTGGTCCCATAAATTTGGTGCGTATAGGTGAATTAATAAGGCGTCGCTTAGAGTATAAAAATCTATGAAGAAACGTCTGAGCTAAAATCCAAATCACAACAGATTGCAACGAAATTGCCAACATCCTGACCCAACACTGGTCAGACCTTGCAACTGATTCGAATTTCTCAGAGGAGTTTCTAAACAATAAATACAAAAACAACACAGCAAACTATATTCCCTCCGCTACTGCTCAAAAAATAGAGCAAACGAGAAAGAACGTACGGAGTCGCTTCGAACGCGACTCTACTTTTATACCCGTACTCAGTCAGTATACATGTGATTTATGTGGAATTTTAAAATGTTTTATCTTTTTTACATTTTACATTTTTTTTGCTACATCTGTCATCGACATCTACATCTACATCATCTACATCAGTTCTCACAACAACACACGTACACTGCACGAGGCAGCATGTTTGAGCGCGAGTGTGCGTGTGAGAGAAGCTGCAGCAACAATCAACCCCAATAATTGACTTACGCCGCAAGAGGAGGTGGGGGATTGCTGCTGAAAATTCATTTCATCATTGTGGCTATAATAATGATCCGATCTGGACCAAATCTGGTAGATATGGTCATTCTCTACAATACTGCATTTTTAGTTTTTTGCTATCTTCAATATTGTGGATTTTCGTCTTTTGTGGGGGCGGAAGGGGCGGGGCGAAATTTTGAAATACACTTGTTCAGGTTTGGGATCACAGGAGTCTTGGCAAAAAGTTTGGTTGCTCTAGCTCTTATAGTCTCTGAGATCCAGGCGTTCATTTTTACAAAAACCAAATCGACTCGATTTTGTGTGAGTGCGAAAGAGAGGGAGCGAAGTTTTTTCGTACATTTGCCTCTATTGTGGCTATATTAATGATCCGATCCGATTCATATTTGGGCCCCTGATAGATATAGGCTGTATCTATGATTCTGCATTTTTCGTTTTCTGCTTTCTTTAAAATTGTGGACGCCACAGATGTGCGCCCTTTGTGGGGGCGGAAGTGGGCGGGGCGAAATTTTGAAACACTTTTCTAGGAGTGAGATATCACATCAGTCTGGAAAAAAAATTTGATTGGTCTAGCTCTAATAGCCTTCGTGCAATGAGTGAAAAACAAGACGGACGGACAGACGGACGGACAGATATGGCTATATCGACTCGGCTATTGATGCTGATCAAGAATATATATACTTTATGGTGTCGGAAACGCCTCCTTCTGTGCGTTACACACATCCACTTTTACCACAAATACAATATACCCTATTACTCTTCGAGTACGGGTATAAAAATTACTAACCTCGAACTAGTTTCAGCACTACAAACATTAAAATGTTCCGCCCCAGGGCTAAATAGAATATCATACCAAATGTTCAAAAATAGCGCCCTTTCTACAAAAAGCCGAATTACCTTTTTAACAAAATTTTCGACAGTCACATACTACAAGCCTACAAAATAAGCCTAATAATTCCAATACTCAAACCTAAAACCGACAAAACAAAAAGTAATTCATACAAACCCATCTCTCTAAACTGCTGCCTTACCAAAACAATGGACAAAATTATTGCCAAAAGATTATGGTGGTTTGTCACCCACAATAACCTGCTAAACCCAAACAAATTCGGCTTTAAAAAAGGCAAATCGACTTCGGACAGTCTACTATACGTAGACTATCTCATAACGAAGTCTCACCGACACACTTCACTCATCACTCTTGACTTTTCAAGAGCTTTTGATCGAGTTGGTGTGCATACCATAATCGACCAGCTCCAGAAATGGAAAACAGGTCCCAAAATAATAAATTACGTCCAGAACTTTATGCTCAATAGGAAAATAATCGTCCGCGTCGGTCCGCAGATATCAAATTCTCTTCCTTTACCCAACGGAATCCCCCAGGGATCACCTATATCTGTCATTTTGTTCCTCATAGCTTACAATAAGCTATCAGACATAATATCTTTACAGAAAGAAATCAAGTTTAACGCTTATGCCGACGACTTCTTTCTGATAATTAGCTTAAACAGAAATAAAAACAAAAATCACAACCTAGACAATCTACTAAACGACATAGGCAACTGGGGCTCATACTCAGGGGCCTCTCTCCCTACCAAAATGCCAGCATCTTCATATCTGCAATAAGCACAATTGCTCTTGCACCATAAGCTGCAATAACATCGAAATCCGTACAGTTACCAGATTAAAAATGTTAGGAGTAACCATAAACAACAAATAAAAATGGAATACACACATAAACACACTTATACCATCACTTTACTAAAAACTAAACATAATAAAATGCTTATCTAGCCTGAAACTTAATTGCAACACAAACACATTACTCAACTTTGCAAAAGCAACCGTCATAGCCAAAATAGAATACGGTTTATTCCGTTACGGACACTCACCCAAAAGCATACTAAATAAATTAAAAACTAAATTTAACACTGCAATACGTCTAGCTCTCGGAGCCTACCGCTCCACACCCATAAATAACTTGCTTTACGAGGCTAAAATTACCCCCCCATTGAACTAAAACGAGACTTACAAACAGCAAAACTCTGCAAAAACCTCATAAATTCAAAAAACACACCATTACAAAAATGTATTAAACATTGAAAACTGAAAAAGAAACCTCCCCCCGTCATAGACCGCAAAATAACCATATGCAAGGGACTTAATTTGCCCTACAAGCCACAAAAGCTAATGAAATACGAACCACCATGGGAACTCCCCAACTTTGTCGACACAACGCTACATACATATCGAAAACTTTACAGAGACAAAAAAGAAAACTTAAAAACATACAAATTTATATTCACAGACGGGTCAAAAATAAACTACACTACAATACGCCATCACAACAGAAACACACATAATAAAATATGGTATTCTGCCCCCCTACTCATCAGTACTTTCTGCCGAAACAATAGAAATCCTAGAAGCTATCGAACACTTTAAAAGCAAACGAGGCAAATTTGTCATTTGTTCTGACTTCCTAGCAGCAAGAGTCCATAAAAAATACAAACAATGACAGCTTCTACCCAAATAAAATTAGATCACTAATAACTCACTTAGTCACACATTGGCGATTATTTGGGTTCCTACCAACAAATGTTTAGCAGGCTCGACCAAACAAAATTAATCAGGCTTCGGTTAGGCCACACTAATATAACTCACCAACAATACCTGAATCACAACCAACCACCATCCTGCCCCTTTTGCCATGACAGCAACACTACAATATCCCATCTACTAATTTCATGCCCAAATCTCACCCATACCAAACAGACTATATTCAACAATGCAAACCCCGTAATTCTACTTAGCAACCCCAATCTAGATAGCGTACAAAATATCCTACTCGTCCTAAAAACATCCAACTTATATCATAAGATCTAAAAGCCCCTTTATGTACAAAAATAACCAAAACAATGTACATAGATTATAAACTATCCAGCAAGCAATATGAGCGTTTTCTGACGCTTTTCTGACACTTTTTTATGAGCATTCACCGTCATAATGTGTCCAATAAAGAGTCCGGAAAGAGGGTTTTTTTCTATGAAAACGCTCGCACCTAATGTGGAAGATTTCTGAGTCCAATCGGACTCTTTTCTGGCACAGATAACCTTCAGAAAAGGCACATAAAAGTCTTGCTTATCGCATGAATCTGCAATCCGTTATTTTCTGCGCATTTTTTACTTACTTCAACTCAGATTATGCGCAGAAATAAGAGCATTTTATGAGCCCGTGCCTAGATAGCACTGAAAGGGCTCCGAAAACGCTCCAATTTATGTGTTTACTCCAAAAACGCTCTTAAGCTGGGCTTTTTTCAGACACATAATTTGGAGCGCTCCTAACTTTGCTTGCTGGGTACTTAATCAACTACCTACATACGAGTACATATGTAAATAATATTAGGCTAAAATAATTTTTCTGTAATGACCACACACTACCAACATAGCCGCAGGCCTCGTAGCTAGCGCTATATTTCCTAGTTAGCTAAGTTTTGTAAACTTCCCTATCTATTATAATAGTGAGATTTCACATCAGTCTAGGAAAGAAATTTAGTTGCTCAAGCTCTTATAGTCTCCGCGCATTGGGCGACAAACAAGTCGAACGGACAGACGGACGGACGGACAGACAGACAGACATGGCTATATCGACTCAGCTTTTGATGCTGATCAATAATATATATACTTTACGGGGTCGTACAAAATTTCTTCTCTGCGTGTCACACATCCACTTTTTACCACAAATACTATATGCCTACCCTTATACTCTTCGAGTACGGATATAAAAAGTTGGTTCGGTTCCCTGAGAAAGAATCGTGTCGGGTAGTGTTACCTATAATTAGCGGGGATCAACCATGGAAGTGCCTCAAATGGCGACAGTACCGGAACACCCCAACCTATCATATACTGGGAGCAGCACTGACAACAGTACGGAAACAGTCACAGAGCATTTGAAAAACGAAAAAAAAACAAATTTCTATAACTCAATTGCGACCGTTTAGAAGGTCAACGCTGGCAGTTTCGGAGGAAGAAGGGGCTGCTGCCAGTACATCGTACTCATTTACGGGCAGTTCACTTGCTGGTGGAAACATTGCTGATTTGAAGAATTCGGCCGATTCTGGGACTGTCCAGTCAGGATCGTCAGGATCTGAAACCGGCTTGAGGGGCGATAACAAGAACACAACTGACAACATTTCTAACGATAAGGAACATAGCGATGAGTCACTTTACGAGTGTAACATATGCTTGGACAAAGCAAAAGATGCCATGGTTAGTATGTGTGGGAATTTTTTCTGCTAGCCCTGGTTACACCAGTGGCTATTGACACGCCCCAGTCGCAAACTCTGCCCAGTATGCAAGGCTGCAATTGACAAAGACAATTCCGCTGATTATATTGGTTAAATTTGATCAAACCACAAGAACTCATGAAAAACATTTAGCGTCCTGAATGAAAAAAACACAATATGGGTTTAGTTTCGACCTAACACCTTTCCCAAAGAACCCACGTTTGGCCTTACAATATTAATTGAAACCCATTATTTCTTTATGCTTTTCGATCACCTTTATATTATATATTAATAACTATAAATTAGTTGAAAAAAAAATATTTGGAAATACCTAATTAACTAAATGACAAAATTTCACTCTATAAATGTTGCTTACATTTGTGTGTGTCCAGAACTGCTGCTCCACAGCAATACCAATGTTGTTTTTGTGGTAAAAGGTGATGTATGTAACGCAGAGCCCTTCGGAGAACTACCATCTTGTCGCGATGGGGGCTTAGTAAGCGTAAGGAACCCTAGAGCTATACTGGCGGCATCGCATGCTGCCAGAATGGCCACCTAGGCCGGGCAGTTCAAGGGCGAGCGCCGAAGCTAAAAGTAATTCAGTACCGGCGGAGATTGGGGGTGCGAGCGCAGGCCCCCCTGCGTCGATATCCTGTGACTTCAGGAAGCCCGAAATGGCAGTGGAGTGCTTGGCTTCCAAATCGCGTAATGCCACAACCGTAAAGAGGATCCGCAGGCAGAAAGGGGCGATAGAGGACCGGGAACCACCGACGGAAGCTTCGTCTTTACTGGCTCCTCAGTGTCGGAGGCAGTGAATCGGCTACGGCCTTCTCTCGCCTTGGACACAGAAGGCGGAGACACAAGTCACGGAATCCAACATTCAGGTCAACTCGGGTCCACTACCTGGGACGGATGAGGAGGCTCAGACCCGACGCAAACGGCGTTCGGGATACAGGGAATCGGCAAAATACCTTCGTGGTATAAGCCAAAGACCCCCAAACGCCGACTGCGAGGAAAGGATCCTAAAAAGAAGCACGAACAAGCGGCTGAACGGAGTCGCTCTTGCCACCGGAGACCGAGCCCCCCCAAGCGCACACGCGACGGTGGCAGAGGACCTGAAACCGTCGTCTTTACCGTCCTTGTCCGCGCAGACAACCCGTTTGTCTGTGAGTTCAAGGGCATCAGGTGGTTTAAGGCAGCCAAAGCAGTGGCCTGTGGTAACGCAGAAACTCTTAGTTTCTCAAAACAGCGGTCCAAGGTTTTGGTGAACTTTGACCAGGAGCGGCACCCTGCGTGGGCCCCATAGATGAGATTCCCAAGAGGATGATCTTGAAGGTGTGGATTCTTCCTAAGATCATGGCGGGTGAGGACACACTAGTCTTGATCAAGGTACAAACCCGGATTCTGGAGACATCGGACTGGCCCATCACACGGGCGATAGCGTGAGACAAGGGGAACGGCAAGGAACTCTGGATCAGCATTGGTCAAGAAAGCCTTGCCAAACTTCTTGAAAAGGACTGCCGAATATCTTTTGGTATGGGCACACTTGCGGTAGTAGTACCCCGACTGCCCAGGTCCGCTGAACAGCATGAAGGTGGTGCAGATTAATCTGCATCACTCAAGTGTACCATCGGCGGACCTGCTGCGGTTTATGGGTAAGCCAAGAACCTATATCGTGGTAAGGAGCGAGCTTAATTTTCTATTTTCTTGCAGGTAGGGCACTCAGGACCTAGCGGTGGCACTATGTGAGAGGAAGGACGCGAAAATAATATACCTGTCCTCGTCATACCTGCCGTATGAAGAAGAAGACCCACCCTCGGGGGATGTCAGCGCCCTAATCCACCAAACGCGGAAGAGGGTCTCGACATTGTCTTAGGCTGCGACGCAAATGCCCATCACTGCCCCTGGCAAAGCGCGGTAACGAATTATAGAGGAGAGTCGCTGTTCGAGTACATTCTGTCCATAAATCTTGTTGTGTGCAACCGGGGAGACCCCACCTTCCGCAACAGGAACCGTGCAGAGGTTATTCATATAACACTTGGCTCGGATAGTGACTCCCCTCACCATTGATGACTGGCAAGTATTCAGTGAGTGTTCCTTCTCGGATCACTACAGGATAGTGTACAGCAACAAATGGAGCAGAGAGAGGCCCAAGACCTACCCAAGCGGACAGACTGGAACCGTTTCTCTGCAACCGTAAAGAAGGTACTGCCCTCCCCACCGGAAGGAAACATCCTTTAAACGGAAGCACTAGAGGAAGCGGCTCAGAACGTCACTAATGCTCTGCAGGGGGCCTTTCTCGAATCCTGCCCTATCAGCCGACCGCCAAGGTCCAATCGCAATCCGTGGTGGACGTGGGAGCTAAGCGAAGTCAGTCAAGAAGAAGGAGATAGTCAAGAAGGCTCTTTAACAGAGCGATATCAATGAGAGGAAACTGAGGATCTCATACGAGATATTATGGAACCAGACAAGATTATCTGGGCCATTAAATATTTCGGTCCCTCAAGTCACCGGGGCCGGATGATATACGACCAGTCATGCTGCAAGCAGCTTGCCTGCCCCTGCTAGCATTGCTGAAGAAAATCTTCGAAGGATGTCTCCGAATTGGGTACGTCCCCCAAGCGTGGAAGGAGGTAAGAGTGGTCTTTATCCCCAAGGCTGGGAAGATAAACCACATCTTCCCAAAGCACTACAGACCCATCAGTCTATTCTCATTTTTGCTGAAAAAGATGGAGAGGCTGATTGATCAATACATAATGACTAAGCTCGACAGACAAGTGTTCAGTGAAGCTCAGCACGCCTACCTCCAAGGTAGATCAGTTGAAACCGAACCACACGAAGTTGTTGGGAATATCGAAAAGACTCTCAACCATATTGAATATGCTTTGGCGGCCTTCCTAGATATAGAGGGAGCCTTTTACAACGTCAGGATCGAGTCAATAACGGCCACACTGACCAAGATTGGCACAGTCGGGTGTGTGGCAACCATATGACTGGACAGAATGATTTGCTCCAATCTGGGAACCTCCTCGTCAAGGAAAACGGTTATAAAGACGTCCAAGAACTATGTGACGACTTTATTGTTCTCATTTCACTTTACGAATGGCCAAGCGTCGGTCTGTCTCTTTTTTAGGAGACCGTATATTCGGTATTTCTCCAGTGTGGTCGTAGATTTGGGATTATTCGTACATATGTATACATTAAGGCTAGTATTATATATGGGGCTGACAGGGGTTATCCTACCACAACTCGGCCATTCTGACTGTTGGATCACCTGATTCACTTAGATATACGGGAATTTTATAATGGTTTACAGGGTTTTCTTGTTCTTAATCTATTACATTTTATTTTATTTTATTTTTTATTTTTTTTTTTTTAATATTTTGTCAGTTATTTTTTGTTGCCTATCCAGTGTTTGATGTTTTGAATACTCCAAACCCCTTGATATGGGTTACGGGATACTTGAAAACCTTCCACGTCTCTTAACAGAAACCTGTCATTTCTTAGTACTTTTTCGATTACGTAAGGTCCTTTGTTTTGGGAATTAATTTTTTAGATGGTCCCACTGTGCAATCAAAATTTTTACCATCACATAGTCTCCTTCCTTATACTCTTTCGGTTTCTTCAAACCCTTTGTCATATTGCTTTTTGTTGTACGCTTGCGCTGTCTTTATATTTTCTGCCGCTTCCGCTCTTAGATCTTCTAAATCTCTATTTTCTTGTACATCATTTAACTCTTCTAGTTTTTCTTTTAATTCGTCTACTATTTTTCCACTCTGTTCTATGCCGAATAGTAGTTTACACGGAACTTGTTTTGTGCTCCTATGCTGCGTGTTATTTAATGCATGTTCTACTTTTGTCTATTACTGCATCGCAATGTATACCTTTTTCTGGTTCTACTAATTTCGCTATCATTGGTCCAATGCTTCTGTTTACCCTTTCCACCTGACCATTCGCTTGAGGCGATCCTGTTGCTATTCTTATATGTTTAATATCAGTCTCTGACAAGAAGTCATCGAACTCGTTTGACTTCCCCGATCTGAAATTATGCATTTGGGTTTGCTGTATGCTCTAAAATAGTCTTTCAACGAAACGATGACCTCCCGTGTATTCGTGGTTTTGTTGCATATAAACGCACAAACTTTGTAAAAGCATCAAAAACTACTAAGATGTGCTTCTTCAATCTTCCTGATTCAATGGGGCCGTAGTGATCGATGTGAATTAGTTCAAATGGCTTATTTCCTTTCGGGATGGAGTGTAAAAAATCCTTCTCTTCCCGTTTTAGGCGAAAACGCTACACATTTTAAACAATTTTCAATATGACCAGAGCATTTTTCTTTTACGTTTGGAAACCAATAACTTTTATCAATTATATTCATCATTTTGTCTCTACCTATGTGTCCTATTTCGTTATGATATTTGTATAAAACGTGGTCTTCCATTTCTGTTGGAACATAGAATAACAATCTTCCATCATTACACTTCCTGTAAACTACACCGTTTCTCATTTCGAAAAGCTTGTGTTAATTTTCTTCTAATTGTTGCTTGATATTTTGAACTACTTGGTCTTTGGCTTGGCAATTAACTAGGTTGTCTTCAAACGTATTAGTTTCTACAATGAGAATGTTTGTGAATCATCTAGCAATATTCGGGTTGAGTTCAATTATGTTGAGCGTTAGCGTTAGTGAATTACAGTCAGTAACTATCTTGAAACGTTTTCCATTTAAATATATGCGGAACCTGCGTAATGCGTAAATGATTGCCATTGTTTCCAGCTCAAAGCTGTGATATTTCGATTCCGCTGCAGTTGTACGCTTAGAGAAATAAAAGATTGGATGCAGTTTTCCGTCTTCTTTCTTCTAAAATAGCACTGCCCCGAAAGCAAGAGAGCTTTCATCACAATGTAGTTCTATCTCGTCCTTATGATTATAAATGGCCAAAATGGGTGCTTGCATTAACAGTTCCTTAAGCATTAAAAAAACATTTTAATTCACTTTCACCAAATTTGAACTCTGTGTCTTTTCTCAAGAGATCGTAAAGCGGTTTGGCAATAGTTGAGAAATCCTTTATAAATCTTCTGAAATAGGAGCATAAGCCAAGAAAACTTTGCAAAATCTGTACCTTATCTGGGATTGGAAAGTTTTTGATTGCTTCTAATCCTTTTCATCTGCTTTTATACCTTGCCCGTTGATTGTAAACCCCAGATATTTGATGTTAGATTGTAGAAACTCACATTTGTCTATACGCAATTCTAATTTGTTTTGAGCTAGTCTAAAAAGACTTCTTTTAGCGTTTCCAAGTGTTCCTGTGTGTCTTTGCTGGCCACCATGATGTCGTCCATGTATTTAATAAATTTGTCCTCTCGAATCAAATCGTCGAATATTTTGTTAACAAACACTGTTAACACTGCTGAAGCCGTTTTCAGGCCCTGTGGCAATCTGAGAAACTCGAATTGTCCTAAAGGTGTCACGAATGACGTATACCTAATCGATTCCTCATTAACGAATACATGGAAATAACCATTTTTGAGATCAAGTTTCGTAAAGACTCTTTTGTTGGCTAATTTGTCTAGTAGATCATCGATGAGGGGAATGGGATAGTTGTCCTTAATCAAAGTCTTGTTAAGATTCCTAAAATCTATGCATAATCTTAAGTCTCCCGTTTTCTTTTTAAGTAATACGATAGGTGAAGCGTTATCAGAATCTCTGGGTCGTATTATTCCTTTTCTTAAATATTCATCTAACAATTTTTGCAGTTTATCTTTCTCAGTATATGAGGCGCCTTGGAGCACAACTAAACGGTTTTGATTTTTCTAAGTTAAGTTTTATTTAGCACCTGACTAAGGGTTCTTTTGGTTTTACCTTCTTCACGTAATAGTCTTCGATTGTTTGCCTAAGCTGACACTTAAGCTTATGACTTATGTTCTCCCCGCAAATGTAATCAACTTCTTCATTTTCCATATAATTAATATTAACGAGAAAGAACGTACGAAGTCGCTGTTGCCGCGACTCTACTTTTTTATACCCGTACTCAGTCAGCACACATGTGATTTATGTGGAATTTTCAAATGTTTTATCAGTTTTTCCATTTTAAATTTTTTTGCAACATCAGTCATCTACATCTACTTCATCTACATACTTCAACAACCCACGTACACTGCACGAGGTAGCATGTTGTTTTTTTTTTTTTTCATGGATACGCCATGGTGGGTGAGAATCTTTTGATAAGACACGTCCGGCCCGTGCCAGACAGCGAACTGGACTACCCACCGGGGCTTCCCAGCTAAACTCACCACACGCACGCAACTACACCTGTGCACCCCGCGGTATCACCGTTAAGTATTGCTTCGCGGGGGCGGGTTGCCTACATTAGGCACTCTCCTGTTCCTTTCTCGTCCTCTCGCATTTCCTCAGATCTATCATTACATCTGCAAATTTCCTGGTACCTACGGCATTCGTACACTACGAGTTCCGCGCTTTCTATTTGCTCGCCGCACTCTGGGCATGTAGGTGACGGTTCGTGCTTGAACCTGTATAGGTATTCCCTAAAGCATCCATGCCCTGTTATAAATTGGGTTACGTAGTAATTTGTGTGTCCATACTTCCTTCCTGTCCATACATCCAACCTCGGTATCAGCCTGTGGGTCCATCTACCTTTCGTCGAGGTGTCCCATCTTTCCTGCCATGTCAGCATCGATCGCGTTCTTTCCGATCGGAATCCTGCAGGAGTCGCGCCCCCACCTGTTTTCCTTCTGGTGTATGTCGTCTCCATTTCTTTTGCTGGGATATCCACAGGGATCATACCAGCCAGTACCAGCGCGGCATCATCTGAGACCGTTCGGAATCCGGATATGACTCGCAGTGCGCTTAGTCTATAAATTGAGGACATCTTGCGCCGGAGCTGCGCATTTTTTGTACCGCAGCACTCCACACTGGCGCCGCGTACAACAGGAAAGGAGTACCCTGGAAAGGAGTAGCCAACTTCCAGCCCTGGGTCGGCATCATACGAGCTAGGGCCATCTGCAAACGTGCTGCTTTTCTGCAGGCGTGCTCTATGTGGCTCCTAAAGCTCATTCGGTTGTCCAGTATGACTCCAAGATATTTGAGGCATGGAGCTGATGCAATGCTCGCATTCCCCACCTGTATTTTCATGAACTCCATGATCTTCCTACTGGATATGAGCACAGCTTCCGTTTTATGGCCTGCCAGATCAAGGCCTGCGCTCTCTAGCCACTCGCCTATTTTCCGGATAGCGCTATTTGCCGCCATCTCGACATCGCGTACGTGATTATCCACCACGACAAGCGCTAGGTCATCAGCGAAGCCTACAAGCGTGCACCCTGGGCAAAGCCTGATCCGAAGGACTTCGTCGTACATCAGGTTCCATAATAGCGGGCCAAGTACTGACCCCTGTGGGACACCTGCTGTGACTGGGTACCGCTGTGTTCCATCGTCCGTGTCGTACAGGAGTACTCTGTCTGAAAGATAGCTTGATACTATCCGCACAAGATAGCTCGGAAATCCAGCTTTTTCAGGGATGTTAGGATTGTGCTCCAGCGCGCAGTGTTGAACGCGTTTCGTATGTCCAGAGTTACCACTGCACAGTACTCTTTTTTTTCTCCCCATCTCCATATTTTTCCCTCGATCGCCTTCCTTGCTATGCTCTTGACCAGTGACACTGCGTCGACAGTGGATCGGGACTTTCGGAAGCCATACTGCGCCTCCGATAGAGCTCCTCTTTCCTCCGTGGACTCCAGTAGGCGATTGTATATAACCTTCTCGAAGATTTTACCCACCGTATCCAAGAGGCAGATTGGCCGATATCCGGAGGGATCGTCAGCCGGCTTGTCTCCTTCGGCAGCAGAATAAGCTTCTGCTGCTTCAGGGGCTTAGGAAAGACTCCTTCCACGAGGCATTGTGTAAATGCATTCATGAAAGGGACGGGAGTGGCGTCTATCGCCAGTTTGAGGGCACTATTTGGCACACCATCGGGCCCAGGCGTCTTGGTATTCCCCACTCCTCTACACGCTGTTTTGATTTCATCCAGGGTAACAGGCGTTACTCTTTCCATTGTCACCGGGTATATCAGCGGATCAGTAGGGTGTCGCGGGAAGAGGGCCTCGATGATCCTCGCAAGTGTTGTGGGACACGTTATCCTTGGCGTGAACTGGCTACGCAGTCTCTTGGTGACCACTCTGTAGGCGGTGCCCCAAGGGTTGACATCTGCCTCCTCGCATATTTGGCTGAAGCTGCTGGCCTTGCTGCGCTTGATTTCCAGCTTCAGCTCCTTCTTGGCCATCCGGAACACCTCTAGCCTTACTTGGAAGTCTGGGCGACCCCTTGCTCTCTGGGACCGTCTTCTAGCCTGGAGACGCGCCCTCCTAAGCCCCCTTATCTGGTCATTCCACCAGTAGCATGGGGTGACTCGATTACTTGCTCTCCTTCGTGGCATGGATGCGTCACACGCCTCTGCAATCATCCGTTTTAATTCGGTTGTCCTCGCCTCCGACTATTTTGGCTCGAGCAAAGCCTTCGCTAGCAGAGCAGGCTTCCTTGATCGCATGGGTGCGCGACCAGATGATTGCCTTGCGGTTAGCACTAGTCACCCACTCGGGTCCACTTATTGATTTGTATATGGCTCGCTTATCAACACCACGTCCGCCCGCCTCTCTCGCACTGACTGCATAAGGAGGTCCTGCGCGGCCTCACAGTGGTTAAGGTTAATTTGGGTAACCTTCATCGCGATTGGTTTGCAAGAGCACTCCGGAAGGTGGGGCACCTGCTACTCCCAGCTATGTGGTTTATGTCCTTTTGTTTTCCGGTGCAGAACATACACTCCGGCTCTTTTTGGCAGTCCTTAGCCAGGTGGTCTGGCAGTCCACATCGCCTGCATAGATTTGAGCGATCCGTTTAGCACCTGCAGTTCCTCGCTTAGTGTCCAAACTCGAGGCATCTGAAGCACCGCATTATTGTGGTTTTAATGCGCATTCGTGCATTTACCCATCCAACCCTTAATGCTGCTGCGTTCAAGGCCTTTTGGGCACCGGCTGCCGACAGTCTAATACTGGCTATTTGGGTTTGCCTGTTTTCTCGGCTGAGTCTGACATCTGCTGTTGTAACATCCGTCAGCTGGAGCTGATCCGAGAGCGCCCTACAGATATCCTCTGCTGTGGTGTCCTCCTTGAGGTCTTTGCACTCGATGAAGACCCGCTGCGACAGATGCCAGATGCCATCGCTTTGAACTCGGCTGTTTCCTCGCCCGATTTGGTTAGCTCTAGAAGGAGTTCTCCCTTCTGGGTTCTTCTCACTCTATTTATGGCCTGTCCTAGGACCTTGAGCTTCTCGTCCGTCTTCATTGCCCTAAGAATCTCCGCGTAGGTCTTCTCCCCTTTGGTTTGAATGTGGAGAGCATCTGGCCGGGTCTTCTCCACGCGCAGGCTTTTTCTTCGGCCTAGGGCTAGCCGCTTTCTGGTGTCCTCTCCGGGCCACAGCAGTCCAGCTCTCGCCACCGGGCTCGCTGGGAGACACCTGCGATCCCGTGCATGCTGTTTCGGCGTCGTTATTCACCACTTCACAGCGCGGGTTTTCATTTCCGTGCTGCTTCCTCCTTTCTTTGCTTGGGCGTTGGTGCGCCCGGACCCTGCCTTCGCTTAGCCTCCAGCGGCGCAGAAAATTGGCGAAGTCTGCGATGACTGATGGGACCTTATCAGCTCCTTAGCTTTGTCGTCATGCACCTGAATGGCCACTAGCTCGTACAGTGCCCGAATGCTTTCTATCGAGTCTCTCATTGGCTGGTGGATTGACCTTCTCTTTCCGTCTTCTAGAAAACCGACCAGGATGGAGATCTCCTCGCCAAGCTCTCTCGGAATGCCGATCGTTGTCCCTCGTTGTGTGCTCTTCCCGCGGCCGTCGCCTGGACCGCCACACTTATTGGGGACCTCGCCATTCTGCTGCTTTTTGTAAACGCAGCCTCCTCCTCCTGTGAGAGATGGTAGGCGCTCTCACGCACCTGTGGGGGGGTATTTGGTAAACTTATTTAAATGGGTCCCAACTTCAAGTCGTTGTCCGTGGTCGTAGTGTAGTTGCGGTTTTTGTGATCCATGGTTATCTGTGCATGCAGGAAGGCCGGAAGGCAGGAAGGGTTGAGACGCACCTTTATGGGGATACGAATTCAGGGCCGGATCCGCTTTAGACAGGTAAAGGACATCTGTGCCTACACACCCAACTGAATGGGGACGAGCCATGGAGCGTTCTTGGAGATCTGCCAAGATTTTAGTGGGACGCAGGTAGCCGCAGCATTAGCCTGCCCGCCGTTTCAGCAGGAGTTTACTCTGCTTACTAAAGTGGCAGAATGCTGCCTTTGTCAGCCCGTTTCATCGATTCCGTCATGTGTTCCAGTGTCCTAATCAAGGCTGTAATGATCTCGGCCTTGATGCCGTTTCCGTCTCCTCTTGCGACCAGCAGCGGCTCGCTGTATTTACTCCTACTGGTGGGGGTGTCCCACCTGGATGGAAGGGGTACCCAGTGGTATGCTCAATTACCATTGGCACCCTTTACCTTGATGCAATTGCAGGGGCTTTTTTTCTCCGTGCTGGCGCCATCTGTTGCTGAGTAGGGATCAGCCAGATACACCAGGCAATTTCTTGCGCTCTCTACCGGCGTCTTTCCCGCCGTGTAGTTTTGGCCCGATCGTTGGTTGCGCTCTCTGCCGGAGCTTTCCTGCAGCAGCTTGCAGTAATTGTCGTTGCACAGCACAGGTCAGATCGTCAGCTGTCTTATCGAGCAGCTGGCATGACCAGTAAAAATTGCAACGAGGACAGACGGCACAATCAGATACAGGATGACAATTAATGACAACAAATAAGTGACAAGTGGAACGAGAGACACAGAGACACAGAGAGCACATCTCCCCCCCTCGCCCCTGGCAAGCGACCTGGGTTGCATCCATAGCATATTCTTTTATTAGATAACAAGCGCCGCTTCCATGGTGGCGTAGCCTCCTTAGTATGTAACAGGCATGAGTATTGGCCCACACATTGTACGACTCCTTTTCCCTGCAGGCATATCGGCTAGTTTGCCGTCCGCGCGGGAGCACAGGAAAAACACAACCGCAGCATTCGACGCACTCCACGAGGCAGAATGTGTGATCGTGAGTGTGCGTGTGAGAGAGTCTGTAGCGACAATCATCCCCATAAATGACTTATGCTACAAGGGGGGTGGGGCTCGCAGCTGAAAATTCATTTGATCATTGTGGCTACAATAATAATCCGATCTGAACCAAATTCGGGAATCTGGTAGATATGGTCACTCTCTACGATATTGCATTTTCCGTTTTTTTCTATCTTGAAAATTGTGGATTTTCGTCTGTTCGGGGGGCGGGAGTGGGCGTGGCAAAATTTTGAAATAAACTTGCACTGAAGCGATATCACAGGAGTCTAGGCAAAAATTTGGTTGTTCTAGCTCTTATAGTCTCTGAGATCGAGGCGCTCATTTATACGAAAAACCAAATCGACTCGTTTTTTTGTGTGAGTGCGAAAGAGAGGGAATGATGTTTCTTGAAATTGTTTTCTCTATTGTGGCTATACTACTGATCCGATCCGATTCAGATTTGGGCCTCTGATAGATATGGTCTTTCTCTATGATTCTGCATTTTTAGTTTTCTGTAATTTTCAAAATTGTGGACGCCACAGATTTGCGCCCTTTCCCACAAAGGTGGAAGTGGGCGGGGCAAAATTTCGAAAGATTTTTCTAGGAGTGGGATATCACATCAGTGTGGAAACAAATTTGGTTTCTCTAGCTCTCATAGCCTCCGTGCAATGGGCGACAAACAAGACGGACGGACAGACAGACGGAAAGACAGGGGCTATATCGACTCGGCTATTGATGCTGATCAAGAATATATACACTTTTATATGGTCGGAAATTATTCCTTCTCTATGTTACACACATCCACTTTTACCACAAATACAATATACCCTTTTACTCTTCGAGTACGGGTATAAAAATATCTGGCACAATAATCTCATTATATGTGTCATCAGTTTGTTGCTAAGGATTTCATTCATAACTATCGTATCATTATTTACCGAAATAACTGGTTCCTTTTTATAATTTTTTGATCCGGTAGAATCGACGCAATTTGAAACGAATAACTTACTAACTTCTGTAGAAACTTCTCCAGTATCGTCACTAATGGCTTCCCTTATCATTTCATCTACTCCTTTACTAATCGTATCATCACTAACAATTTCACTAACTTTTTTACTAACGGCATCACTAACAATTTTATCAACTTCATCACCAACTAAATCACTAACAATTTTATTAACTTCCTTACTAACGGTATCCCTAATTTCATTTCATTTACATTCTCTATCTTAATCACCTCATCGCTAACTACTTCTTGAACGTTTTCACTTATCTGTTCACTACTTATTATATTAGTGTTGTTTCTAACTATATTAATTTGCATTTTATTATTTTCAATTTGCATTGCTGAATTTTCACTTAAATTATCATTAACTTCCGTATTCAAAGCGTCTAACGTAACCATCTTTAAAGCACTTAGGTCCAAATTTAACTCGCATGCATTCATGAAATCTCGTTTGACACCACGTTCAAATAAAAATAACATTTTATTCTTCCTTTCAAAACATAACATAAAATTTTTCCGAATGTTTTCAAGTGGCTTTTGTTTAGCCCAAAGTAGAATTCAAAAACTGGTTCCAAAATGCTTTCTGTGGCGATTAGACTTTTTTGATGAACGATATTGGACTCCCAGAGTCTATGAGGCACGCTGCAATTAATGGTGTTACGATATTGTTTTAAAAAGAAAATCTTACAGTATCTTACATAATTGTTATAGGTTACGCTCTTTCTCTCCGGGCATTGTCCGACCAAGTGTCCAAATGCCCCACATGCGTAGCATGATCCAGGCTCCCTTTTTGGTTTACGGCAGTCCTTGGCGAAATGGCCTCGTGAGTTGCAGTTGGCGCAACGTAGGTCCTTGTTGGCCGAAGTATTTACCAGGCCCTGCGAAGACGTGTCATGCTGCATACGCTCCGGAAGGCGAATCTCCGAAAACGCATGCAAAATTTGCTTCGGATCGGAGAAGCACTGAATGCGAGCCTGATCCCGTAAGCCTGGAACTGGAATCCCCTCAATTATCTTCTCTTTCAGCTCCTCTGTGTCTATGTTGATGTTCCTGGCCAGCATCATCTTGTTTTCGAAATATGTGGAAAAATTTTTCTCCACGAAGCAATTGGCGCTTTTGGAATCTGTCTCTGAGTTCTCCTTTGGTGACGGTTGCCCCGAATGCCACGATCAGTTGCTCGCAAAGGTAATCAGCTGATTCCAAGATGCGCGAAGAATCTGCATGGAGCCAGCGCTGAGCATTTCCTTTCAATTTAGCGATCAGCAGCATTCGTTTTGTAATGCTGTCCAGGTTGTAAATTTGGGCAATATTCCCCAGCTGTATGACCCAATTTTTGGCACATTGTGTCCCGTCGTAATCCATCGTTACTTCCTTTGCCAACGTTAGAGTTGCCACCGGAGATCCCCAAATGTTTACATTTGCGTCTTGCCGTTTTGCCACACCGTTGTCTACATTGTCGTCATTTCCATCACTGCCTTTAGGGGTGATTAACATTGGTGCTGTTAGCGCACACGCTGTTAGCTGCGGTGCTGTTAGCGCAAGTGATGTTGTTGTTGTTGCTGTAATTTGCGTCTCTGTCTTCGATGATGATGTCATTGGATTGGCCGACGTGATCGATCCTGTCTATCTCTTCGTAAATTTTGCGCAGCATGTCTTTGCCTGCTTCTATCTCTGCTCGTAATTTCATCAGAGCCACGTGTTCAGCTTCCACCGCGCTCGGCTGTCCTCGAGTCGATGGGGCTGCCTCTTCCTCGATCGCAGACGCCAAAGTTGGTGCTGCGCTTGCCGTCTCCTGCTGTTCCACTTGGACCACCGGAACCTCTGGTGGGTCGCCGCGTGCGTCTGGCGAAATTGCGCTTATGCGTGCGATTAGCTCGGCTTTAGAGCCTTGGGTTGATAGCCCAAGACCGGACAGCCACCTCTTCAGTTGCACTACCGAACATTTATTCAACTCTATGTCGCACATTGTGAGTAAGGCCCACTTCTGAATTGTGAGAGTAAAACGAGGTTATGTATAATATGTTTCTGTATATTTCTCCGCACACGACTTTATTGTTCTCATTTCACTTTACGAATGGCCAAGCGTCGGTCTGTCTCTTTTTTAGGAGACCGTATATTCGGTATTTCTCCAGTGTGGTCGTAGATTTGGGATTATTCGTACATATGTATACATTAGGCTAGTATTATATATGGGGCTGACAGGGGTTATCCTACCACACTAAGACTTCCAGACTGGTGCAGTGTATTCCAAGCGGAGATTTGTATGGCAAGCGACAAAGTTTGAGATACACCTTGGACATACCTCCGAGGAACATAGCAATCTGCGCTGACAGTCAAGCTGCTATCAAAGCCCTGGTGTCCTGCAAGACCACGAGCAGACTCGTACGTGGTACCATGGACGCACTTAACCAGATCAGGGTGCACTCAATCACACTCACGTGGGTCCCGGGTCACACCGACATCGCGGGCAACGAGAGTGTGGACGAGTGTGCCAGAAATGAATCGGCTAAGCCATTGGTGGACGCAGTCAGCGAAATACGGAGGCCACTACGAGACATCATATCGTAGATGATGGGTCGAGCCAGAACGGGATCAGACAGGCTGTGGAACACAACACCCAACTGTGAGATCTCTCGCTCGCTCTGGCCCCATTCTGACCCTAAACGCACTAAGACTCTTCAACGCCAGAGGAAGAGTCAGGTGCGAACACTGACGGGAGTTATAATGGGGCACTGTGCCATCGGTCACATGGCCACTAGATACAGACTGCCCCACCATGACTTCTGCCGCAGCTGCAGGGACAAGGAAGAAATAGAGAGCACTAGCACCTTCTCTGTGGCTGTCCTGCACTCATGGAAAGGCGTCATCGAAAATTCGGCAACGCTGGACCTGGACAGCCTGGCAAACGAGCCTCTAGAGAAGCTGATGCTCTTTATAGTGGCCTCGGTATGGTTCACGAAAGCTCCCTAGGCACCGGACAATATCCCATGACGAGTGTGGGTATCACAATGGGCAGTTTTTGCCTCCGAGTGATCTCGACTTCGGTGGAGCAGCCCTATAAACCTAACCTAATGCAGAGAAAGAAACGTTTCCGAACCCATAAAGTATATATATTCTTGATCAAAATCAATAGCCGAGTCGATATTGCCATGCCTAGAACGTGGCCTAGAACGCCTAGAATTCAGAGACTTTAAAAGCTGGTATTGAATAAAAGTTTGGTTTCTTTGGATTCTAAAGTCTCCGAGATCTAGGCGCTTTTATGGACGAAGCAAACGAAGTTGTGTGTGAGAGAAAGCTAAGAGAAACGACGCCTCTCCAAATGATTTTCTTATTTGTGGCTATAATAATGATTCGATCTGATCCAAATTCGGCAGTCTGATAGCTATGGTTATTCTCTACGAAAATGTTTCTCAGTTTTCATCAAAATAGTGAATGCCTCAGATTTTCCCTTTTGGGGTAATTTTGAATCAAACATGTTTGTTATCAGCAAGCTGATTCAGCTCTGCTTGCAGCTAGTATGTACGCGAGCCTTTAGGTAATGTTCGGTTTAAAGGGCTGCTCCACCGAATTCGAGGTCACTCGGAGGCAAAAAATGCCCACAATCGTCATGGGAAATCGTCCGGTGCCTAGGGAGGTATCTTAAACCATCCCGAGGCCTCTATAGTATAAAGAGCATCAGCTTCTCTAGAGGCATGTTTGCCAGGCTGGCCAAGTCCACGTGAAAGGCGCTACCGAGTATTCGGTGACGCCTTTCCATGAGTGCAGGACAGTCACATAGAAGGTGCGACAGAATTCATGGTGGGGCAGTCTGTATCTAGTGGCCATGTGACCGATGTCAACGCAGATTGGTATGTTCCTCGGAGGTATCTCCAAGGTGTTTACCAACTTTGCCGGTTGCCATACTGCGTATATCTCTGCCTGGAATACACTACACCAGTCTGGTAGTCTTAGGGATATGTTGAGTGCTAGTTCTTCAGAGAAAATATCAGCTCCTGTCCCTTCGGCTGTCTTTGACCCGTCAGTGAAGATGGAGAGCACGTTCTGCCCAGGGCAGCGTTACGCATCCATTCCTCTCTGTCCGGTTTGTGTCCTTTTAAGGGTGGGATTTGGTATTGGCCACTTCCCGCCACACAAAGCTTCCTTACGTCAGAATGGGTCTTATTACCGCTGTGTACATCCAATGGATGATGTGCGGTTGTAAGCCACATCTTCCTGCAAAGTAGAAGGCCTTTTTCTTCCTTTTGTCCGTGTTTCTCTTCCAGGCGAGCTTGGAGTCAAGGATGACACCAAGATACTTGGCTTCGATCGATAACTCAAGCGTCGTTCCACCAATTGCTGGTCGTTTGAAGTTTGGTATCTTATATTTTCGTGAGAACAACACCAGTTCTGTCTTTTTAGGGATTAACCCCAGACCGTTTTGGTATGCCCAGCTCGCGGTCGTTCCCAGTGCAGATTCCAGAAGATCACCGATTGTAGGTAGGAACTTACCCGTTACCAGTATCACTAGATCATCCGCATAGGCCACGACCTTGTATCCGCTCCTCCCCAACTGAAGAAGAAGGTCGTTGAGGACTAAGTTCCACAGGAGACGGAATATAACCCCCCCTGCGGAGTACCTCGTGTGACCGTCTTCCTTGAAGAGGAGGTGCCCAGATTAGCGCTAATCGTTCTGCTCCTGAGAACGCTGTCCAGCCATATGGTTACCGTCGGGTGTGTGCCAATCTTGGTCAGTGCGGCCGTTATTGACTCGATCCTGACGTTGTTGAAGGCTCTATAAGAGCCTTAAGAGCCTTAAGAGTCTTTTCGATATTCCCAACAACTTCGTGTAGTGCGGTCTCAACTGATCTACCTTTGAGGTAGGCGTGCTGAGCTTGACTGAGAATTTTTCTATTGAGCTGAGTTCCTATGTATTGATCAATCAGCCTCTCCATCGTATTTAGCAAAAATGAGGATAGACTGATGGGTCTGTGTCCTTTGGGGAGATGTGGTTTATCTTCCCGGCCCGGGGGATAAAAACCACTCTCACCTCCCTCCATACTTGGTGGACGTACCCAATTCGGAGACATCCTTTAAAGATTTTCTTCAGCAATGGTAGCAGGGGCAGGCAAGCTGCTTGCAGCATGACTGGTCGTATATCATCCGGCCCCGGTGACTTGAGGGACCGAAAGATTTAATGGCCCAGATAATCTTGTCTGGTTCCATAATATCTCGTATGAGATCCTCAGTTTCCTCTCATTGATATCGCTCAGTATCGTTGATGTCGTTAGATTCGTCATCGGTGACATGTGAGCAACACGGGAAGTGGGTGCTCATGAGGAGCTCTAGGGATTTTTGGCTGCTTTCTGCAAAAGTACCGCCCGGGTTGCGGAGCAGGCCAGGTGTGGTGGGCGCCTTTGATAGTACCCGTCGAAGCCTTGAGGTCTCGGTGGTACCATCTATGGCAACACAGAAGACAGCCCATGACTCCCTTTTCGCCTTCCTACAGGTGTTTTAGTAGGTGTTAAAGCTGTGGCAATATTCGTCCCAGCTTTTTTGAGTGTTTATAACTTTTCCTCTGTTAAAGAGCCTTCTTGACTACCTCCTGACTTCGCTTAGCTCCCACGTCCACCACGGATTGCGATTGGACCTTGGCGGTCGGCTGATAGGGCAGGATTCGAGAAAGGCCCCCTGCAGAGCAGGAGTGACGTTCTGAGCCGCTTCCTCTAGTGCTTCCGTTTAAAGGATGTTTCCTTCCGGTGGGGAGGGCAGTGCCTTCTTTACGGTTGCAGAGAAACGGTTCCAGTCTGTCCGCTTGGGTAGGTCTTGGGCCTCTCTCTGCTCCATTTGTTGCTGTACACTATCCTGTAGTGATCCGAGAAGGAACACTCACTGAATACTTGCCAGTCATCAATGGTGAGGGAGTCACTATCCGAGCCAAGTGTTATATGAATAACCTCTGAACGGTTCCTGTTGCGGAAGGTGGGGTCTCCCCGGTTGCACACAACAAGATTTATGGACAGAATGTACTCGAACAGCGACTCTCCTCTATAATTCGTTACCGTGCTTTGCCAGGGGCAGTGATGGGCATTTGCGTCGCAGCCTAAGACAATGTCGAGACCCTCTTCCGCGTTTGGTGGATTAGGGCGCTGACATCCCCCAAGGGTGGGTCTTCTTCTTCATACGGCAGGTATGACGAGGACAGGTATATTATTTTTCGCGTCCTTCCTCTCACATAGTGCCACCGCTAGGTCCTGAGTGCCCTACCTGCAAGAAAACAGAACATTAAGCTCGCTTCTTACCACGATATAGGTTCTTGGCTTACCCACGGGATGTGGCGTGAGAAGGCGGTATCCGCGGCCGTTCAGTCCCCAAACCCTTCCTTTAACGATCCAGGGCTCTTGAATGACGGCCACGTCTACCGCCTTCTCGTCCATAAACCGCAGCAGGTCCGCCGATGGTACACTTGAGTGTTGCAGATTAATCTGCACCACCTTCATGCTGTTCAGCGGACCTGGGCAGTCGGTACTACTACTACCGCAAGTGTGCCCATACCAAAAGATATTCGGCAGTCCTTTTCAAGAAGTTTGGCAAGGCTTTCTTGACCAATGCTGATCCAGAGTTCCTTGCCGTTCCCCTTGTCTCGCGCTATCGCCCGTGTGATTGTCCAGTCCGATGTCTCCAGAATCCGGGTTTGTACCTTGATCAAGACTAGTGTGTCCTCACCCGCCATGATCTTAGGAAGAATCCATACCTTCAAGATCATCCTCTTGGGAATCTCATCTATGGGGCCCACGCAGGGTGCCGCTCCTGGCCAAAGTTCACCAAAACCTTGGACCGCTGTTTTGAGAAACTAAGAGTTTCTGCGTTACCACAGGCCACTGCTTTGGCTCCCTTATACCACCTGATGCCCTGAACTCACACACAAACGGATTGCCTGCGCGGACAAGGACGGTAAAGACGACGGTTTCGGGTCCTCTGCCACCGTCGCGTGTGTGCTTGGGGGGGCTCGGTCTCCGGTGACAAGAGCGACTCCGTTCAGCCGCTTGTTCGTGCTTCTTTTTTAGGATCCTTTCCCTCGCAGTCGGCGTTTGGGGGGTCTTTGGCTTATACCACGAAGGTATTTTGCCGATTCCCTGTATCCCGAAAGCCGTTTGCGTCGGGTCTGAGCCTCCTCATCCGTCCCAGGTAGTGGACCCGAGTTGACCTGGATGTTGGATTCCGTGACTTGTGGCTCCGCCTTCTGTGTCCAAGGCGAGAGAAGGCCGTAGCCAACTCTGCTTCCGACACTGAGGGGCCAGTGAAGACGACGCTTCCGTCGCTGGTTCCCGGTTCCAGGTCGTCTATCGTCCCTTTCTGCCTGCGGATCCTCTTTTCGGTTGTGGCACTACACTATTTGGCTGCCAACCACTCCACTGCCATTTCGGATTTCCTGCAGTCACAGGATATCGACGCAGGGGGGCCTGCGCTCGCACCCCCCAATCACCGCCGGTACTTGGTCTCCGACTCCTTACACCGTAACTGTTGTTGCGTTAACGGACATTGCTCCATAACGACCGCGTTTTAGCCCTACGGCCAGTGGGAGACACTTTTAGCTTCGGCGCTCGCCCTTGACCTGCCTGGCTTTGGTTACCCTTCTGGCCACTGTACTGAGGGCACCCGGGCGCCCTCGGGTGGACTGTAAAGATAAATAGAAAGGCAACAAAAAATAAAGTGACAGGGACACCATAAATAGTGAAGTGCATAAACAATAGAGTTAAAATTCCATGCTATAAAATCCTACGTTGTTGCCCGCGTCGGTAGTTTGTGCCGCGTAATCCAACTCATCGTTGCTGCTACATATCTACATATTAAATGGCAATAGGAGATCACAACGACCGCGAGAGGAAAGTGGAATATGGACTCAAGAGCAAGCAGAGCCTGAGGTATTTGTGCCAAAAATTGAAAGTTAGAGTCGAAGACATTCGTAAATACTCATTAATTGTCTTGTGCTAAAAAATTGCACCTCGCTTTCAATTCTTGGCACAGACGTATGATATAGTATCATATAGTTGATTGCATGCATGTAATTAGTGCACATACATGTAAGAATGCTAGGTCACGCACACAGGCGCGGACCTCCCCGAGAGAGCAGCGAGCTGAGAGCAAAGAGTAGATCGCGAGAGCGAGAGTCAGGAAGCGTCAGCCGACGCCGCTCAGAGGCTACGACACATTCCGTTGGCAGTCGTTCTCGTAGTCAGTCGCCGTTGTTAATTACGATCAAGTTGAAATATATCTTTATCAAATATCCTCTACATTTAAATAAACCTGATCAATAAACACATATTAAACATAACCCTTTCACATTTGGGGGCTCGTCCTGTTTTTGAATGCACGGTTTTAAAAGTTGAAAAAGTTGCCTAAAGTTGTTGGAGCATTTTATTGTAGTTTAGAAGAAGTAAAAGTCGCTAAGTTGAACAGTTGAAAGTGAGAAACTACAGTAATTTGCCCAAAATCGACAAATTTGTGCGAAGTGCCGTTATTTTGGTGTTGCGACGTGCATACATACATACACGCGAGAAGAACAGAAAGAAGCGAAGAACAGTTCGGTCGGCGTTGTTGTCGAAGTTTCGTTTTGTGTTGCGACGGCATATATACACACACGCGAGAGAACAGAAAGAAGCGAAGAACAGTTCGGTCGACGTTGTTGTCGAAGATTCGTTTTGTGTTGCGACGTGCCTACATAATACATACACGCGAGAGAACGGAAAAGTAGCAACTCGCTTGTCTCTACTTGCAAGACACATACATACACAGAGGAGAACGGAAGATGCCGAGAACCAGACGTACGCCATCGAAAAAAAGCAGCGAGACGCAAGCAAGTATTGAAAAGGAGAATCTGCTGCTGCTGGATGCAAATTTGTCCGAGACGGACCAAGATTGCGAAATCGAGTTGATCCCAGAAGAAAACAAGGTAGCAATGGCTGAGGGAGGCGTGGCAAACATCGACGCCAGGATGCAGCAAATAATGCAGCTTTTAACCCTAAAAATAGAGATAGATGAACGCAGGGATAATCAAGTGAAAATATCGGCGAGTAATTTTGAGAAAATTCTAAGCGACTTTGATGGATACTCTATTCCTGTGCAACAGTGGTTCGACATCTTCGAGAATAATGCAGAGGCGTACGAACTGTCAGATAAACAAAAATATGTTCAGGCCCGAGGAAAAATGTGTGGCGCGGCAAAACTTTTTTTTGGAATCCGAGTGCGTGTCCAATTTTGAAGATCTGAAGGACAGATTAATAAGCGAATTCGACACGAGTACAAATAGTGCGGATATTCACCAAAAGTTGAGAAATCGCAAAATGCTGAAGTCGGAGACATTCCATGAATATATCCTGAGCATGAAGAAGTTGGCAAGCGTCAGCAAGGTGGAAAGGAAGCAGTATTGCGCTATATCGTAGACGGGTTGCAAAAAAAAGCGATTTTAAAATCGCGATGCATCGGTGCCGGTCGTATAAAGCGCTAAGGGAAGAGTATGCCATTTACGAGCTAGTTCAGGGTAAACCCAGCGATGACAAGAGCACAGTGATATATAAAAGTAAAGCGACGGTGGCTGAAGGCAGAAAAGAATACTGTTTCAATTGCGGTTCTCCGGATCACAAAAGAAGTGCGTGCACAGCTGATACCAAATGCTTTGGTTGCAACGAGTACGGACATATTTCCCGTAACTGTCCGAAGAAGGATGGAAAGGTAAATAATTTCATATCTAACTGTATAAGTTGCATTATTCACAGCAAGAAGACCGGCAAGCAAGAAGGGCTCTTGCATTGCATCGACAAAGGCGATGTACCACTCCATACTGTGCATATCGATCACTTGGGTCCGATGGATGCGACGTCTAAACAGTATAAGTTTATACTGGCAGTGGATGGGTTTTCAAAGTTCGTCTGGTTGTTTCCAACGAAGTCTACAGGCTGCGAAGAGGTCATCACGAAGCAGAGCGAGTGGTCCAACGTATTCGGATTTCCGAGGCGCCTGATAAGCGACAGAGGCGTTGCATTCACGGCCAACGCGTTTGCTGAGTTCCTGAGCGCTAACATGGTCGAGCATATCTGGTCAACAACTGGTGTTGCCAGAGGTAATGGTCAAGTCGAAAGGGTTAACCGCTCGATCCTTTCGATCATAGCAAAGCTGTCATCAGAAGAACCGTCAAAGTGGTTCAAGTATGTACCTTCGGTGCAAAAGCGATTAACTCCCACATTCATATGTCGACGAAAGTATCACCGTTCGAAATCATGTTCGGCACTAAGATGAATACAAAAGCAGAAGATAGACTAATCGAAGTACTGAACCAGGAGCTGGTAGAGAAGTTTAACGACGACCGTCATATGATGCGAAACGAAGCCAAGCAGAATATACAACAGGCGCAGAAGACCTCCAAGGCCAACTTCGATAAGAAACGACGTGTCGAGCATGGGTACAGTTTGGGTGATCTCGTCGCTGTTAAGCGAACCCAATTTGTTGGAGGTCGAAAGCTCGCGAGTTCATACCTTGGTCCGTATGAGATCGTCAACGTTAAACGTAACGGGCGATACGACGTGAAGACAGCAGCCCCGGACATCGAAGGACCAAACGTGACAGCGACTAGCTGTGACAATCTCAAACTGTGGAAGTTTGTCGAGGAGAACGAGGAGCTGTTGTCATCCGGGACGGACGACGAATGTCAGGATGGCCGAATGTAAGAAGGCTAGGTCACGCACACAGGCGCGGACCTCCCCGAGAGAGCAGAGAGAGCAGCGAGCTGAGAGCAAAGAGTAGATCGCGAGAGTCAGGAAGCGTCAGCCGACGCCGCTCAGAGGCTACGACACATTCCGTTGGCAGTCGTTCTCGTAGTCAGTCGCCGTTGTTAATTACGATCAAGTTGAAATATATCTTTATCAAATATCCTCTACATTTAAATAAACCTGATCAATAAACACATATTAAACATAACCCTTTCACATACATATATATATAGCCCCATATTGCATATACAAAACCATACTAAACTCTATTTAACCGCTATTTGGACGCAAAATTAAATATTTTTATAACGTTTACTGCAATTACTGTCGCCCCCCTTTTCCCCTCTCGTTTAAAATTCGCTAAAAAGTTGGTCCGTTAATCCAAGTTGCGGTGTATAACATATAATTCTCTAAATACATATGTATGTATATACGTACAAACAAGCAGCTTTTCGTCTCTCGCTTTCGCTTATTCCCCGTTGCTGGCTATGTACTTGTTGAGAGAATTTTCGTTGCCGCGCTTGATGAAAACGGAGAGCCAAGTGACGCGCTACCCTGTTTCTTGAGAGTATATTGGTTTTGGCTCTCACTTTTAAACCAACTTTACACGTCGTGTCTCGACATTCAATTGTTGTCGTTCTCGTTTCTAGTTCTTATTCGGACTATTATTACTCATATTATATAGTTTATTTATTTATATTGTTATTTTATCTACCAAAAACCATTGGTTGTCGGTGCGTACATACATACGTACAGTTGGTTCGTTAACCCAAGCCGTAATGTATAACACTTACCTACTTCTTCACATACATACATACATACATAACAGCAGCTTTACCGGTGCATTATTTTCGTTTCTCGTTTTCGCTTAGCCACCGGTGATTGCTGTGTAGTTGTTGGAAGAAATGCCGCGTTTGATCAAAACGGAAGGACAAGTGACGCGCTACTCTGTTTTCCGAGGACAATTATGCAAAGGCTAGGCCAGCCTACACAACGAGTGTTTAATATTTTCAAACCAAATCTCCGCACTGTATAATCTGCCAAAAATCTCGCAACAGTCCGCATCGTCCCTAAGGAGCCTAATCGATACCGTGTCATCGATCTATGGTTCGTTACTCTCGATAGGAGACGATACGAAGATTTGAAAAGTTGCCACTGTGGTCCGATTTTGAAAAAGTTTTAAATCGTCGATACCAGCATTTTTCAGCGGAAGAGTCGGCAAAGCCAAAGCAAGATAAAGGCTTGCCAAGCAAGTCGCACAATCGCAGTTCATTTGTTTGTTCTCCTTTTTCCCCCAACAGTAAAGCTCAGCGGACATGCAGCTATTGCAATTCGGGAGACCATGCAGTGGCCAACTGCGCGCCATTCTCACGTCTCTCGGTTATGCAAAAGGTTTGAGTTCACAAAGTCTGCATCCTTATGTATAAATTGTCTGCAAAAGGGTAACACTGTTGTAAGATGCAAGGTCGCCAAATGTCGAGTTTGCGGCCGCTCATATCACACATTGTTGCATCGATACACAGTGACTGACAATAGTCTCGCGTTGCCGCCACCCCCCCAGAGTTCGTCGTCCTTTCTCTAAATCAGGATCACCTTTCCACCTCACATGCTCTGCATGCGACGTCGTTGGACAAGGTGATTCTGGCTACGTCGATCGTAAGTGTTCGAACAAAATCCGGTGAACACATTTTGGGCCAGAGCACTCCTTGATTCTGGATCCCAGACAAACTTCATCACGGAAGACCTCGCCCACCGCTTACAGAACCGTAGAGAGGAGTCATGTATAAACTTGCTTGGTATTGGTGAATCCAGCTCTCAAGTTAAGAATAAAATACACACAGTGGTGAAGTCGCGCATACATGGTAGCAAAACAAACGAAAAGCGCGATATACGACTTGTATGGGGGCCTTCCTTGAATTTTCAATGTCGTCGAGACTGGTCCACAAAAATCAACGCCGCAAACTGAAAATGGGCGGAGATCACGGAGCCGGTCTGCGGGCAAATTTCCCATTAGTTGCGTCAGCAGTCGAGGCTTGTATTTAAATCAGCGGATACACGATCGAACTGTCTGACTGCAGACCTCTTGAGCGTTTACGATCCCAAACACTCTGCCGGAGGATGCTCACAAGTGCTCGTGGGCCGCCATGAAAATTGGTATTGTGCAGATGACGAACATAGCTCCGCACGAATTGCGAGCGCTTCTTCAAGAGCAAAGGAAACTTGGCATTGTATTATATAGGAGCTTTAGATAGTCGTCCCCTATCCTCAACAACGAAAAAGTACACCAAGTACCAATGTCTTCATGGATGAATGGGTTCAACCGCTGAACACTCGGACCGACTTTAGATCCTTTCCGAACTTTCTCTATTTCCTCCCGATACTCGTGACGTTGGATAATTTCGACAATTTTGTAAAAGGTCGGTCGGTGAGACCGTTTTTTTAACCCGTATGCTCGGGTTTCTACATTTTCTTGTAAAGCTGAACATATAACAAAATACTCTAAGCAGCTTGAGGTGTGACGAGAATCCTTCGATGAAATCTACCAACTCCGAACTTTCCACGGCAGCGGTCAGTCCGACCGATGTCTTCCTCTTCTCCAGCTCAACATATTCTGAAGGCTCGAAATGAGGGTTTTAGGCCAACTCTCTTCCTCAGCCTTCAGAAATGATGGTCCTTCGAACCAGATTGACTGGACGATTTCTTTGACCTCACAACCTCTATACACAATGTCTGCTGGGTTCTGTTTTATCGGGACATGCCACCACGTAGCTTCATCTGACCACACTTGAATCTCAGCCACCCTATTCGAAACGAACGTTGATAACGTAGATGGATGCGACCGAATCCAGTGAAGCGTCACTTCAGAATCTGACCAATAAACAGCTCGTTCGATAGGGACCTTTAATAGGGGCTCGATTCTGTGGCAGAGATCCGCAAGACGGTAAGCGGCACATAACTCAAGCCTTGGAAGCGTTTTGGTCTTGAGCGGCGCTAATTTTGACTTTGACGTCAACAACGATATCTTCAAACCTTCTGCAGTTCTGCTACGTATATAGACGCACGCTCCATAAGCTTTCATGGAGGCGTCCGCGAAGGCATGTATCTGGACCGGTGACATCGGATCGGTAAACACAAACCGAAGTATGGATATCTCTTCCAATTGAGACAGTGTATTTTTCAACATATTCCATGCTGTTTCCACATGCATCGGAATCGACTCATCCCAATCTAGTTTGTTAAGCCACTAGGATCTTGCCCTTTATGACAATAGGACTTAGCAAACCAAGGGGGTCGAAGGGGGTTTTGTCGCTCGGAGACCCATGAGTTCATTGTCAATTCTGAACTAAAAGGCGTCTTCATTAGGCAACCATGATACTCCTAAATCCTTGGTCGATTCTGAATCCGAGATCGTTATGGGCTTGACTGTGCTCTCAGATGCGGTAATCTCAGGTGAGTTTGAAAACCACTTCGCTAACTCAAACCCTGCGGTCTGAAGAACCTGAGATACCTCGTACTTAATTGAATTTAGCTCCTCTACGCATGAAGCAGCACCAGTGAACATGTCATCAACGTAAAAGTCGGACCCAATAACGTCAGCAGCTTTAGGGAATGATAGTTTTGCAGACTCACTCAACCTTTTTAAACACCGGATAGCCAAGAAAGGGGCTGGTCCAGTCCCATAAGTCACGGTGTTAAGTTTGTACAATCTCAAGGACTCAGATGGGTCTCTTCTCCACACTATCATCTGAAACTGCCTATCCGCTTCATTCACCATTACTTGGCGATACATCTGCAGTCAGGACGAACCTGTGCAGACGGAAACGGAGCAGCGTTGAGTTTAATTCCTCTTTAATTCCTCTTCGGTCCGACCAGAAGTCCAGCTATAAATATAGTCAACCCAGATAATAAAAAAGTAATTGACCTATTCAAGAAGTTCTTAATAAAATATTAAAACGAATTAAAATATAAACACTAGCTGTAACTAATGTTGAAGAATGAACTAAAGCAGAAACAGGCGTAGGAGCAGCTATAGCAGCTGGCCATTATAATGAAAAAGGAATTTGAGCTCTTTTAGTTATAGCTGCTAATATTAATAAAAATCCAATTAATAATATTTCAAAATCATTTTTTATAACTTCTAAATAAAAATAATAATTTAAACTTCCATAATTTAATATTCAAGCAATGGCTAATAATAAAGCAACATCTCCAATTCGATTTGATAAAGCCGTTAATATTCCAGCATTATAGGATTTAACATTTTGAAAATAAATAACTAAACAATAAGATACTAATCCTAATCCATCCCATCCTAATAAAATTCTTACTAAATTAGGTCTCATAATTAATATTATTATAGATAAAACAAATATGAATACTAATATAATAAATCGATTAATATTTATTATATATATCCTCTCTCATATATTCTTTTCTGTAAAAAAAAATTACTAAAGAAGAAATTAATAACACAAAAGATATAAACAATAAACTATAAACTTATTCAGTCAAATACAAAATTTATTACAATTCTTATTGAATTTAAAGAAACTAATTCTAATTCAATAAAATAAACTATATTATTTAAAAAAAATGTCAATCTAAATAAAAAACAACTTTATCTAACAAAAATTAAATTAATAAATGTAATTCTACAAATTGAAAAATTTTTCACGATCTAAAATTAATTTATTCATATCTCTAACACCACAAATTAGAATTTTTATTAAACTATTTAAATCTATTTACAATCATAGTATACAAGAATCGCTTTTCAAAATGAATAAATTTAAAGGTAATCAATGTAAAAGTATTAATAAATATTCATGAATTTTACCCCCTCTAAAAGGATAAACTCTTAAAAATAACTTTCCATGTTGTCTAAACGAATACAAATATAAAGTGTAGGCAGCTCTAAAAAATGATTGTTAAGCTATTAAGCGTTTTTAATAGCTGTTGTAATTTGTCTTTTAAGTAAAAAAGAGTCAAGATATTTCAATTGGAACTACAATTTTATGTACTTTATTTTATTTATATTTATAATAAGTAGCGGCAGTACGCGTTTGTAAGTTAAGGGGACAATAATCCGAAAGCGATGATGATCAGGTCCAGACAGAAAAAGGCATAGCCAAGGGCAGGAAACCTATGCCCCTATGCATATGGCCTTAGGGAGAGCGTGAGAGCATCATAGAGTAGCTCGGCGCGGTTTCTGAGCCGAACATGAGTGGTAGACGAAGAGCGTAAGAGAGTCTCTTTGACGCAGCAGGTGCACAAACAGACATAAATGACAGACCGGCCGCTGGCGGGCGTTATGCTGCCTGACCCGACATACCCCCGTTGGAAACCTGACTTTCAACAGTATCCTTAAGGGGAAGCAGGCACAGCTTGTTGACGGCTCGCTTGGTGATTCCAGTTGGCGTCTTCAGAACAGCGACGCGGGCAACACCATCTCTTCCAGGTAGTAGTTCTACCACCCTAGCTAGGGGCCACTTCATGGGAGGCAGATTTTCATCCTTGACGAGGACCACATCTGAGACTGCCAAGTTAGGCTTCGACGTGCGCCACTTTGAGCGCTGTTGCAATGACGTGATGTACTCTTCCTTCCATCGAGACCAGAAAACCTGCTGCAAATATGAAACGCGCTGCCAGCCGTTCAGACGATTGAAGTTTAGCTGAGTTACATCAGGCTCAGCGAACGACGCAGGAGGTCCACCATTTAGAAAGTGAGCCGGAGTTAACACGTCCAGATCGGCATGATTTTCTGAAATGGATACTAAGGGTCTTGAATTAATAACTGCCGTGATGTGGCATAACAGCGTACGCAGTTCTTCAAATCCAAGCACTGAGGCGCCTATAGCACGATAGAAATGGTATTTGGCCGTCTTCACTGCAGCTTCCCACAGGCCTCCAAAGTGCGGGGATCGAGGCGGTATGAAGTGCCAGTCAATTGCCTCAATCAAACAGAATTCGAGGACCACCTTCTGATGCTCGTCACTGAGAAACAGACGCTTTAGATCCAAAAGCTCGTTCCTGGCGCCGACAAAATTGGTTGCATTATCTGACCAGATTTGTCGCGGCTTTCGTCTGGTGCATATGAAATGCTTTAAACCGTGCAGAAAAAGAGACCGTAGATAGGTCCTTGATCAGCTCCAAATGAACCGCCTTAGTTGCGAAGCAAATGAATACGCAGACATAGCATTTGATTGGAGCCTTGTTGCGTGCTTCCGACTTGTAGAAAAACGGGCCACAGAAATCTACGCCTGTTATCTCAAAGGCATGAGAACCGTCGAGCCGCTCCTTCGGGAGATCCGCCATGATGTGCTCCAATACTCTAGGCTTCATTCGAAAGCATCTTACGCACTTATTTACTGCCTTGGCTACCGTCTTCCTCCCCAATAGGCCAATATTGGGATCGGATTAATCCAAGCAGAGCTCGAGGTCCAGCGTGCAGATTCCGTTCGTGAAAGTGAGAAATTATTGAAAGAGTTAGCGGATGGCTGCTGGGCAAGATGATGGGATGACGGCCATTAAAATCCAACGAAGAGTTTTTCAGACGGCCATCAACTCTAAGAAGTCCAAAGTGATCAATGAATGGATTCAATGATATGAGTGAACTAGATGAGGAAACCACTCCCTTGGCCCGCAGTGATTTCCTGTCTTCCCATAGCTCCGTACGCTGAACTAGCCGCACCAACAACTGAGCTCCATGTTCAATATCACGGACAGTGAGTCCGGGGTGCCGAATCCGGTTGACAAATTTATAAAGGTATCCAAAAACGCGTTGCAAGGAAGCAAAAGAGTTAGCATACTTGGACTCAGCTACAATATCCACGTAGGGCGATTTTACCAGCAAAACCTTCCGACGAAGCTCCATGGTTGGCCTATCTGGCAACACCGTGGGTGCCCAGTCATCATGGGAGCCACAAAGGAATGGAGGCCCATGAGCCCAAAGGGGGTGACTCGCTGAACTCTACTGGTAGAGCCCCTCGAGAGAGAATGTCGGCCGGGTTCAAGGCTGTGGGAACATAATGCCACTCCATTTTTGCAGTCAGTTCCTGTATCGTTGCCACTCTATTTGCGACAAATACATTGAATCTGGACGGCTCGTCCCGAATCCAAGAAAGCGCAACCGACGAATCACACCAACAGTAACACCTTCCTTTGAAAACATTCATTCCAGCTATCTCAGATATGAGCCTAGCTAGCAACTCCGCTCCACAAAGCTCCAGCTTTGGTACAGTGAGTGTCTTCAATGGAGCAACACGAGATTTTGCACAAAGCAGGTGACTGGTGGACCGCTGACCCTTCGATACAACATAAATGCAGGCACCATAAGCCTCAATGCTGGCGTCGCAAAATCCGTGAATTTCGAGCTCTGAATTCGGAATGAGTACGAAGCGGGGAAATTCATAACGTCGAATCTGGCCAAAACTTCTGCATATATCCTGCCAAGCGGTGTTCAGTGCGGATGGCAAGCTTTCATCCCAGGACAACTTCTCCTTGCACAACTGCTGGAGAAAGATTTTGGCCTTAGCAATGACAGGTCCAGCTAGTCCGAGGGGGGTCGTAGAACCACGCTATTGTTGACAAGACGGAACGCCTGCAGGGATGCGAAGACGAATGTAGGGCCGAAAAAGAGAATAAAAGTTTATCAGACACTGGATCCCAAGCAAGTCCTAATGTTTTGGTAAAATCACTGCCATCGTCAAACTTCAAATAAGTTTCCTTGTCCTCCTCCGGAACTCCATCAAGCACAGCAGGGACGTTTGAACACCATTTCCTCAGTCGGAACTGGCCCTTAGACAAAATTCCGGTAGTTTGCTCACGAATGCGGACAGCCTCTTCCTCAGAGCTGGCTCCAGATATGAGGTCATCGACGTAGAAGTCACGGCGAAGGATCTCAGCCCCAATGGGAAACGCTATCTGCTCATCCGATGCCAGCTGATGCATTGTCCGTACAGCTAAAAAGAGGCAGGCTTCGTCCCATACGTAACGGTATTCAGCTTAAACACACGCAAATCCTCTTCCATGGAATTCCTCCACAGAATACACTGCAAACTACTATCCTCGGGTGAAACTCTAACACATCGGTACATCTTGCAAATATCCCCTGTAATCGCAACTGCATATGATCGAAATCTAGCAAGTATGTGAAACAGAGTGGGTTGGATTACGGGCCCGGACATTAAAACGTTGTTTAAAGAATAGCCAGATGAAGTTGATGCGGATCCATCGAAAACGACGCGAAGCTTGGTTGTAGAACTATCCTCTTTCGTTACGCAATGATGAGGCAAAAATATCGACAGGCGTTGATTGACTCAGGCGGAACGAGAGACATGTGGCCTAGGTCAAGGTACTCATTTATGAAGGCAGCATACAGAGACTTTACATCAGGATGACGATCCAACTTCCGTTCAAGAGATAAGAACCTGCGCAGCGCTTGATGGTAAGATTCTCCCAAGAGATCCAGATTGTATTTTGCTGGCAGCCTAACACAATAATCGCCGGTTTGCAATCGGCGGAAATGCTGAACAAAGTGAGCTTCACAATCTAGCTCTTCTTTGGAAGACTTTACTATGGCTTCGGTGCAATTTTCCACCTCCCAAAAACGTCTCAACAGTACCTCAAGTCTCTCGTCCAGGTTATCCTCAGTAACTACGACCGGAGCGCGCGAAACCATTAAAGAGGACTCCTCCTTTCCACGGGAACAACCTCCAGATACGACCCATCCCAAGCGAGTCTTCTGAATTAAGGGCAATCCTGGCAATAACTTGACCTGACCAATACAGAGAAGCTCGTAAAACAGGCTGGCGCCAATTAGAAGATCGACACGCTGAGGTCTATAAAACTCTGGATCAACTAGTGGAAGGTTTGATGGAATATTCCAGTTGAGAGTGTCTATTCCGAAGCTTGGCTGTCGATCGGATATGCTAGAGGCTACGACAGCAGTGATGAGAGTTGAGTATTCCGATGACCGAGAGTGCAGGCTAACGTTAACTGAAACTCCATCCGTGACAAAGGTAGAGTCACCTATTCCTGATACCGATGTCGATGATTTTATTTTACGAAGCTGAAGCTGATTTGCAAACCGAGAAGTTATCACGTGGAGCTGCGAGCCGGAGTCAAGCAACGCTCGGCAGGGAACGAAAACTCCGGAACGATTTCTGACCAAGACAGTTGCCGTGGCTAGCAGAACGACATCATTACTGAGATCCTGGGTAATAAGTGCAGAAGATGTAGAAGCTGCAGCAGAGGACTCGGTGATGGGATGCGACGACGTAGATGGAGAAAAAACGCCAAGTGGCACCGATCCACCATGAGCTGCAGTAGTTTCAGGGCCTCCGAAGTGCAGGAGAGTGTGGTGCCTGCGCCCACAGGTACGGCATTTGCTGGAGCTGCATTGACTCAATCGATGGCCTGCCTTGAGACAATTGACACACAAAGAAAACCTCTTGGCTTTTTATGGCGATTTGAGGGGACAGTGCTATGAACTGAGGACAATGATTTATTTCGTGAGCGCTGTCATTGCACAGCACGCAACCTGATATCGTTTGATTAAACGCAACAAGTGTGGATTTAAAATTGTTAGGTTTTCTACTCCTGCCCACCTGACTGCTCGGCGTATAGGTTGCCATAGCGAAATCCACGGTTTCCAACATCCTGCATCGTTGCTCCAAAAATGAGGCCATAGACTCCCACGACGGAATCAGGTTGACGAAAGCTGCATCCTCTAAACGTTCCTCCCACTTGGCTTGAGTCGCTGGATCAAGTTTACGCAGCAGCACCTGCACAATAATGCATACTGCGATCTGCTCAGTAGTGCCCAACGCCTGGAGCGCCCGAATATGAGCGTTAAATTTGTCCGATATCTCCCGAAGCATAGACACCGACCCATTCTCCACAGCCTGTAGCCCTAGGATCTCAGTAATGTGCGCCTGAAAAACTAACCGGCGATTATTGAACCTTTTTTCCAACAAATCCAAGGCTATATTATAATTGCTGTCAGAAATTTCCAGGGCGCGCACTGTCTCCAACGCCGAATCTCGCAAGCAAGATCGCAAATGCTGGAACTTCTCAATATTGAGAGGTCTGGATGGTTGTCGATAATGGTGGTGAACATCGAGTAGAAGTCCGTCCAATCCGCATATCCTCCACTAAAACTTGGCAATTGTATGCGAGGCAGGGATGATGCTGGCCAGCGACGAGGTGGCGGCTGAGAACCAGCAAAACCAGAAGTTACATTTGGTCCAGCAACCGTTGAATGCAGAGGCATGTAGCCGCTAATCCGATCAATTTCACGCCGAATCGAAGCCTTGAGAGCACTGGCAAGCGTTTCAAAACTGTCGCACAGTCCACTGTGAATTTCGCTGCAGTCCAATTCTTCGAGCTCGTTGTGAAATGTCTCAAATTGCCCGATCAGTTTCTCAACCTGCTCCAACTTCCCCACTAGTGTGTAATAATCGGAGACAGCGGCCTCATCTTCCCAAGCGGTAGTCAATCTCTTAACCTTCTGGCAGAGTTCCGTTGACTTCATCCTCAAAAAAGACACCCTGTTTTGCTCCCTGGTCACTGGAGTGTTGTTGGCAGCATCCATAGCAGCAGCCGCTCTGAAAACGTTCGTAGCGGGAAGAGGAGAACAAAAGGCAAAGCGCGTAATAACCGCAAGCGCAATTCGTGTATGCAAGGGCGGGTGTGTGTATTTGCTTGTATAGCAGCTATGTGGTCGATGGCACTGGCTATGTACAAGCGAGCGAAACCAGAAAAACGAACGGCACTTGAGAATTATTTAGTTTATACTATGTAGTTTGTAATTGCACTAATCAATTAATTATTGCACAATCACGTCGGGGTCACCAAATGTTAAGCTATTAAGCGTTTTTAATAGCTGTTGTAATTTGTCTTTTAAGTAAAGAGTCAAGATATTTCAATTGGAACTACAATTTTATGTACTTTATTTTATTTATATTTATAATAAGTAGCGGCAGTACGCGTTTGTAAGTTAAGGGGACAATAATCCGAAAGCGATGATGATCAGGTCCAGACAGAAAAAGGCATAGCCAAGGGCAGGAAACCTATGCCCTATGCATATGGCCTTAGGGAGAGCGTGAGAGCATCATAGAGTAGCTCGGCGCGGTTTCTGAGCCGAACATGAGTGGTAGACGAAGAGCGTAAGAGAGTCTCTTTGACGCAGCAGGTGCACAAACAGACATAAATGACAGACCGGCCGCTGGCGGGCGTTATGCTGCCTGACCCGACAATGATAGTAAAGATAAAATAATTACAGTTACTCATGATCAAGATACAATTCTATTTAATAAAGAAATTTCACCTAATAAATTTAATGTAGGTGGAGCTGCTATATTAGCTGAAATTAATAAAAATCATCATAATGTCATAGCTGGTATACAATTTAACAAACCCTTATTAATTAAAAGTCTTCGTCTTCCTAACCGCTCATAAGTAACATCAGCTAAACAAAATAAACCAGAAGAAGATAAAACCATGAGCAATTATTAAAGTAAAAGAACCACATAAACCTCAATAAGTTATTGTTAAAAGTCCAGCCAATACAATACCTATATGAGATACTGACGAATAAGTAATCAAAGACTTTAAATCAGTTTGACGTAAGCAAACCAAACTAACTAAAACACCTCCAACTAAACTAATTCTAATTCATACAAATCTATAATTTAAATTTACTAATTGTGACGAGAAAGAATGTACGGAGTCGCTGTAAACCCGACTCTACTTTTATACCCGTACTGAGTCAGTACACATGTGATTTATGTGGAATTTGTAAATGTTTTATCAGTTTTTACATTTTACATTTGTTTGCTGCATCTGTCATCTACATCTACATCAGTTCCCACAACAACACACGTACACTGCACGAGGCAGAGTCTGTGAGCGTGAGTGTGAGTGTGTGAGAGAATCTGCAGCGACAATCAACCCCAATAAATGACTTACGTTGCTAAGAGAGGGGGGAAATCGCTACTGAAAATTAATTTGATCATTGTGGCTACAATAATGATCCGATCTGAACCAAATTCGAGGATCTGGTAGATATGGTCATTATCTATGATACTGCATTTTTTTGGTTTTTACACACAAAGTTTTGAAAGTATTTCAAAACCTAAAAAAAAAAGAAATTTCTGATCAATAATTTTTAAAATTATTTATAATTAAAAGAATAAATCTAATAAAAATATAATAAAATTTTGCACCGTTCAATAAATATTATTTTTTGAATCAAATAAGAGATAAAAAATACTTAAAAAATATTAAATATTACATTATATAATTCTAAAAGATTGAAAATAATCATTTCCATGTGTTCGAATTATAGAAACTAAAATCGATAAATCTAAAGCTCCTTCACATACTCTAAAAGTTAAAAATATTATTCTAAAATAAATTTCATAATTTAATATATTTAAATAAATAAATAATATATAAAATAATATTAATACCATAAATTCTAAACTTAAAGTTGAATATGTATATGTCGAATTATGCACGGGCTCCATTAGAGCGAAGTGAGTTTCGATCTGAACACGGGCGTTGATCTACAAAGACTGACTCTTCGTTCCTTTAACCGCCTATACTGTTCCTTCGAACCACACACGGCGACAGCGACACCACGCTGGCGCCCCGCTATAACGGTTCCTCTCAAAAGAGACAAGACAAAATAAAAACAAAGTCGGCGACGCAGTTGTGTGTCGCGCCACACTTATGTGGCCACGCTTATGTGGCGCCGACACTGCCATACTGACTTTAACACGACCTCGTGTATAAAAGACAATATTTTCAGTTTCTCTTTTGCTCCCCGTTTTACTTCCATTTCTTTTTAACAACTCTTTATTTTTACATTCCAAACAAATATTTCCACAACGAAATCCAATTTTCTTTTCTTAATTTACGTAAACTCATTATTTAGTTATTTCACAAAACAGTACCAAAATGCTTTAAAACAAACTTTAATATAAACCTCATCATTCTGTTTGGGTTTCGTTAACAAATTAGGTCTTCAAGAATAATGTTTAATTCTCACTATAACAAACACATTTTTAAACCAATTCTTTAACAAAGTTCATCCATTCGTATATCTAATGCACCACACGCCATGATCAAAACAAACATTAGTTTGTTCTGCACTTGTGCTTACATTAATATTACGAATCTCATTATCGTCCACTCAGGCCACGATATTGTCTCTTTTCATCACTTCATTACTTTTTTCGTTCGTTTTTTTTTTTATTTTTCAAAAATTTAATATCTGTGCTTGCATTACACGATCTAAGTACTCTGCCATTTCCTTTTGGCCAGCAGTACTACATACATCTTTTTGCCACCCTTATTGGCGCACTTCACTTTCTTCAGTAACTTCGACATTCTCAATATTTTTATTTTCGCTTTCGACATTATTATAATCATCACACACATTAAGCTCCTCGGGAACTTCCCCTTCTGGTAAAATTCTTAAATCTTCGTGAGCATACTTGTAAGTTCGTTTACTAGTTAAGGACTTTAAAATGTACCTGTCACCCTCTAGAACCTGGGTTATTTCAAAAGGCCCCTTGAATTTTGGACTCAGCTTGGTTTGATGCCTTTCCTCGTTTTTTAAGTAATACAAAAATCTCCAACCTTGTGTCTCCGTACTTTCGCCTTACTTTTATCAAACCGTTCTTTATCATAAACTGCAGTAACTAAAACATTTTTTTCAGCTTGTGCTCTCAGGTTCGACAGATCTATATCATTTTCTATGTCACAAGGTGGAAGTAATCCCAATGGCCGCGCTACTTTTCCCAATAACATTTCCAGAGGCCTTGCCTTCGTCACACGATTAGTTGTGCAATTGATTGCTAGCTGCACTTCTCCTAGCACGTCCTGCCAAGACTGTGTTCCAGTTTCAGCCGCCGTTAACATATTTTTCAACGTGCTCATTGTTCGTTCCACTTGGCCATTAGCTCGACTAGCGCCGGTGGCAATCAAGTGCAGGTTTATTTTGTGATCTGAACAAAACTGACTAAACTTTGCTCCTGTAAAGCATCTTCCCTGGTCGGCTATTATTCGGTTTGGTACTCCAAACAACGAAACAGCAGACTTGACAGCCTGTATGGAACTCTCACTGTCTAATTTAAGGGGTATGACTAAGATAGACATACTTGGTAAACGCGTCAACTTGAACGATAACATACTCCTTCTGGTCACTCTTGCCGCTTAATTTCCCTGTTATGTCGATGTGGATAGTGTGCCAAGGAATATTTACTTTTGGGATTGGATGCAGTTCAGCCTGAATTTTTCCTGAGGTTGATTTAGACATTTTGCAAGTGATGCAGTTGTCAAAAAATTTTTGATATATTTTGACATATTGTCAAACCAGTAAAAATCGAAAAACTTTGTCCAGTGTCTTTTCGAAACCTAAATGCATTATTGACTCATGAACTTGGTTTATGACGGACCATCTGAAAGTACGGGGCACCACCGGTAAATAGCGGGTTCTGCCATTCCTCTGTATTTTTCGGTGAAGAACCTCTGCCCTTTTCGCAATATCTTCATCAAGAGAAAAATCTTTTAATTTACTCACAATTTCGGCTATGTCTGAGTCTCGACGTTGTTCAGCAATGAGCCAATAACTTGAAATTTCGGCCAAGTTAACTCTCTTCTCATCAGTTACCTTTTGGAGCACAAGTAGACCCTGGTGAGATAGGATTTCTCGACAAAAGTCAACATGTGCCATTCTTTTCCCTTCTCTATACTGAATATCAAATGTAAATGACTGTAAAAAGCCCACCAACGCTGTGCTCTAGGGGTCGAATCTTGTTTGTTTCTTGACGCCTTCAATGAGTTACAGTCGGTATAAACAGTAAAGTTCCTGCCCAACAAATAATGTCGAAAATGTTTAATTGAGTTTACAACCGCTAAAGTTTCCAACTCATATGAGTGATATCTTGACTCTGCAGGTGAAGTGGTTTGGCTTATAATATTCTATTACCTGGGGTTTGTTATTAATTTTGTGTAATAAAATTGCACCGTAACCACAGCAACTTGCATCTGTATGCAATTCAATTGGATAATTTGGGTCAAAAATAACAAGGACTGGTTCATCGGTAAATATAAAAATAACTTGTTTCCGTATCTGCTCATGTTCTGCTTTCCAAATAAATTTATTTTTGTCTGAAGTTAAGAAATATAACGGTTTCATCAACTGTGAAAAGCCCTTTATAAACTGCCGGAAATACGATGCTAAACCAATAAATTGTCTAAGTGCTGTTACAGACTGTGGAGGCAGAAGGTCAGTTAACGCTACAATCTTCTGAGGGTTTGGACGAATTTCACCAGCACTAACACTGTAGCCTAAATATTGAACCGAATTTTTCAGGAAAGAGCACTTTGTAATATTGAATGAAAAGAGGCTGGCTCTGTCAGAACATTTAAAACAATCTCTAATCTTTCAAACGCCTCGCATTGTGTTGTGGCAGTTATCATGATATCATCCATATAGACGATAACATAAGAATTTGCTAAATCCCCTAGCGCCTGCATTACTAAGCGTTGAAAAACAGAAGACGCGTTTTTTAAGCCCGAAAGGCATAGACAAAAACTCATACTGGCCATCAGGCGTCAAAAACGCTGTGTACTCAATAGAATCCGGATCCAAAGGAATTTGGTAGAATCCACTGGCCATATCTAAACATGTAAAGTAATTAACTCCTCGAAGTCTATCTATTTGATCCTGTATGAGTGGCGGTGTGTATTTATCAGCGACTGTGTTTCAATTTAGCTCTCTATAGTCAACGCAGAGTCTATCCGACCCATTTTTCTTTTTTACCAACACTATGGGGCTTGCATAAGGTGAACAGCTTGGTCTTATTATATTACACCTCAACAGCTCCTCAATTTTCTCTCGAACTTAAATCCCGCTCGCATGGACTTAATCGGTATGGTCTTCTTTTGAACCGTTTTTCTTGGATCAATCAATCTGATTTTCATTTCGCCAACTCTAACCTTAGTACATGGAATGCCTTTTATAAAACAATCTGAGTACTTTGCCAACAATGAATTAAGTTTTATTTTATTTTCTCCGTCAAGTTCAGTATCAATATCGGCTGGCTCAGTGCCGGTACACAAATTAATTATTTTGGCTCTTGAAATTGTAAATTTATTTGATGAAATGACAATATCAAAACTCTGCTTAAGTATTTCACGCCCAATGACGACATCGTTCTGCATGTGATCATCGCCTATTACATAAAACAAAATCTCAAGACAATTGTCATCAATCTTAACGTTACTCAAAACTTGTACAGTACTACATATTCCATTACTGCCTATGCCTCTTAACATAACAATATTACTTAATCTTTTACCAAAAATTTGTTACTTAGCTTTTCTTTTCATCAGTGAGCATTCCGCTCCGGAATCAAAGGTGACTTCAAAAATGTGGCCTCTGTGGTTCATGCTTCCTTTAGGTACTACAACGCTGCACTGCTCTACTCGCTTTTCCCGGTTGAATGTCTTGTTCCTATCAGCTTCCTTCTTCGTACATTGGGTGGATATGTGTCCCCGGTCTCCGCACTTGTAGCAAGTTACAGTTGATCTTTCACGTCGCTGTTCATCAAGTCTGACATGTCGCTCTTTGTCATTCGCAAGGTGTTGTTGTTGTTTCTTGAGTCTGCACTCAAACATTTTGTGGCCTAATTTTCCACAAAAAATGACACTCTATCGAATTTTGCTTTTGCCGTTTTGGATAAACTTCAGATTGATGCTCCACAAAGCCACTTTTTCTTTTTATTAAATGTGAACGCTTTTAATTCGGACTGTAGATCGCTGGTTCGAACATTTGATGTGAAACTCAAACGCTGCACACGGTTATCAAAACTTGCTAGCAATGCGAGAGTCACAGACACTGCAATTTCTTCTTTTTGCATTTCGCGCCATTTCGTCGTTAGTTCTGTAACCATGCGGCCGTCAGTCGGTCGCTTTGTCATCATATTTAGAAACATGGCGGCTGGTGTTTCGATGGTATCAAAGCGTTGTATGAACAATTCCTTGAACTCGAGCCAGGTTATATCAGCATATCACACTTGGGACAGCCATTGCGAAGCGCTCCCCTCCAATGCTGAACTTAAAGCCACAACCAACGCACTGCCTTTCAATGTATTTTCTCTTAATATAATTTCCACAGTTGAACACCACGATGAAGCGATGTCACCAGCCCTGTCTGGGTTGAATTTGGGTAGTTGCACCGATTTGCTATGCCCTGCATTAGGTTCCGTTGTTTTTATGGCTCGCACAAGATCGATAAAATTTTTATTTTGTAATTCCATGATAGCGCGCCATTGTCCATCCATTGTTGTAGGTTGAGGGCCAGATCCCACTTCTGATGTCGAATTATGCACGGGCTCCATTAGAGCGAAGTGAGTTTCGATCTGAACACGGGCGTTGATCTACAAAGACTGACTCTTCGTTCCTTTAACCGCCTATACTGTTCCTTCGAACCACACACGGCGACAGCGACACCACGCTGGCGCCCCGCTATAACGGTTCCTCTCAAAAGAGACAAGACAAAATAAACAAAGTCGGCGACGCAGTTGTGTGTCGCGCCACACTTATGTGGCCACGCTTATGTGGCGCCGACATATACTTTGACAACGCACTGTGGCTGATCTCTTTTTGCTCTTTGCATACTTGTGTGTATGTATGTATGAGTCGCAATAAAGCGACGCTCTCTCGTCTCCTTTTATGATTTGTATTCCGTCTGCCTTTGACGGACAACTTTTTCGTTCTATACATTAGACACAAATAAATACCACAACGAATAGGTTATGGGCCCAGGTCTCAGTCTGCGGCACGATTGAAAGTAGTTTGGAAAAACTGATCTTGACTTTCTGAACTTTTGACTCGGTCGATTGCGAAAATGGGTTCGATGTTCCATTCAATCGATGAGCTCGAGAGCGAGAATTATAGTGCGTGGGTGATCCAAATGAAAAGCGATCTAATACACTCTGAATTGTGGTCAGTAGTGTGCGGTCGAGAAGTGAAAAACGAAATCGACTATGATGCGCAGCGAGCACAATTTGATATACTTAAGACGAAAAGGCTCTTGCATGTATTATGCTATGTATTAAATCATCGCAGATAAACTATGTGATAAACTATTGTAAATCTGCAAATGAGGCATGGAAAGTTGGCGGGTATACATACATATGCCATCAGGCCCCGCGCGACGCATAAGCCTGTTAAAGCAGTTGTTGTTCATAAAAATGAGCGAAAATGAATCGGTAACAAATCATGTAAATAATTTTTGTGCGATCGTGGAAAAACTGAAAGAAATTGATTTTTTCTTGTTCCTGAAGAAATTTTGTCCATTCTGTTATTTTCAATCCTGGCCGAGACATACGAAACTTTCGTGGTAGCAATGGAGACAAAGGATGTTTTGCCGAAGTTGAACTCTCTGAAAATAAAGCTTCATGAAGAAGGAGACAGGCGTAAGTCGAATCATGATTTTACCGAGAAAAGTGAAAAACGAGCGTTCGGGTCGTGTGCTAAAAATTGGTCGTCGTCCAAAAAGAAGACAAATAACGAAAACGGACAAAAGAAAACTAACGGATCAAGTGCCGTTATGTGCTGGTCTTGTGGTCGTCGCGGACACAAGGCATCGAAGTGTAGAGCAAAAGAATAATTGTGAAAAACAAACCGAAAGGGAATCACGAAACCCAGAGAGACAGAGAGAAATCGTATTCCGTTTTTGCGTGCGCAAATAATCTCTTTCCGAAGAGTGTGTGGTGTATTGACAGTGGCGCCACGGCTCACTTATGTTGTGAGCGATCCCGATTCTCTGAATTAAGAGAGCACAAAGAGCGAATTAGTTTGGCAGGAAATAGCTATATTGAAGCTGAAGGACGCGGCACAGTGGATTTGGTTTGGCGAAATAGCCAAATAAAACTAGTCGATGTTTTATATGTGAAAGAACTACAATGCAACTTCATGTCAGTGTCAAAAGCCATCGGAAATGGTTTTTCAGTTGAATTTACAAAACAGAAGCCTGTATAAAAAATAATAAAGGCATCGTCGTAATGGTTGCAGAGAAGCACCATGATTTGTTTTTGTTTGAAGACCAAGAAAATAAATTCTTAAGTGTGCAGGCAAATCCGGTAAATAAATGGCACGATCGTTTCGGACACTTAAATTATGGAAGCCTAAAGAAGATGATTTGTGACAAAATGGTGCACGGTGATCTCAAAGACATGAATGGCCAGGTGTGCGAAACCTGTGCAAAATTTAAGATATGCGTGAAACAATTTCCAAATCTAGTGCAAGCCGTGCAAAAATTGTTCTCGGATTGGTACATACAGACATTTGCGGACCAATGAACAAAAGCTCCTTAGGTGGAGCCCGTTATTTCGTAACATTCATCGATGATATATCGCGCTATGTGTTTGTTTATTTTTTGAAGAGACGAAATTTTGGTAAAGTTTAAACAATTTAAATCATTCGCAGAAAATCAATCATGAAACGGTGAAACGTAACGGTCGAGAATATTTGAGTAGCTCGTTTGAAACATTTTTGGCTGATAATGGGGTGAAAAGACAATTAACGGTGCCTCATACCCCGCAGCAGAATGGAGTCGCGGAACGAGCCAATCTTACATTGGTGGAAATGGCACATAGCATGCTCTTTCATGCAGGGAGATGAGCGATTCTGGGCAGATGCAATCAAAACGGTTGGTTACTCTGAAACAGCAAAGGCATATAGACTGTTTGACCGGGAAAAACAGAGAGTAATTGAAGTCGAGATGTAATTTTCGTTGAGAATTGATTGTATGGGAATCGCAAGGCTTCGGCGAGGGCTGTTGAATCTGTGCAGCCACAACTTTTAGAATTCCAGGAGCCTATGAAAAATTCTATTCCGGACGAACAGCCAGCTCTAGAGATGACTAGTGGAAATGAATCCATAGTTCATGTTGAGGAATTGCATCATACAGAGGAACCAGAAGGTTCAAATCGAGATGATCCAGTCGTTGGGCAGCCGAATTCAGAAGGAGCACGAAGGGGTCGCGGGCGACCTAGAAAGGTTTATACTGGTCGGCCTGGACGCCCACCAAAGGAATATCACATGCTGAATTCCATATCGGCTGAAGATATTCGTTTCCTGCTAATGCGAAGGGAGGCATTGGCGAGTAATCATGCAGCAGACTGGCGTACTTCGATGGATACGGAAATGAAAACTCTTCACAGGAATAGGACTTGGTCACTGGTCGAACTACTAAAAGATGAAAAGTCAATCGGGTGCATGTGGGTGTACGCACTAAAGCGTGACAAGGATGGCAACGTCGACCGCTTCAAGGCCCGACTTGTTGCCAAGGGTTGTTCTCAACGTTCTGGAGTCAACTATACCGAGACATTCTCACCTGTAGCCAGATATTCAACAATCAGGATGGTCATAGCATTGGCTGTAGAACACGGGTGGTATATGAGCCAAATGGACGTCTCTTCAGCGCATCTAAACAGCGCGTTACATGATGTCATCTACATGCGTCAGCCGGAGGGTTTCATCGACGAACGATATCCTGAGCGTGCGCTGAAGTTGCACAAATCTTTGTATGGGCTGAAGCAGAGCGGCCGGGAATGGAACGAGAAACTGAACTCTACACTCATCAAGCTTGGTTTTTGTCCGTGTCCCAGCGAACCGTGTTTGTATACTCGAAAAGTTTCTACTAATATTTGTATTATTGTTGTATACGTAGATGATCTTCTCATAGCAAGTTCCGACAGAAAGTGTCTCGAAAGCGTCAAAGCAGCCATTTCTGATGAGTTTGAAATGGTCGATGGCGGCCAATTAAAGCACTTTCTAGACATGGAAGTGGAAAGAGATGGCGAGACCGGAAGCGTGAGGGTTGGCCACAAGCAGTTCATAGAGGATATACTGAGAGATTAATCCATGCAGAGCTGTAAACCAAATGTTACACCACTAAAGGCAGGACACCAAGTCAAATGCGACAATCCCAGCTGTCTTCGTGTGAATCAGGTGGCCTATCAATCATTGATTGGGTCTCTGATGTATTTGGCTATTACCACGCGACCCGATATCCTTCATTCTGTGACGAAATTGGCGCAACAGAATGCTGACCCCCACATCGAACATGTAGTCGCTGCCAAACGTTTGCAAACGTGTGCTCCGATATCTGAGAGGCACAGCTGAGCAGCAGTTGCATTACCATCATATGGTCGTGAAATACATTGTTATGTGGACGCGGATTGGGCCAGCGATAACACGGATCGCAAATCATATAGCGGTTGGGCCTTCTTTGCTCAAGGAGCTGCATTCTCATTTGAATCCAAGAATCAGAGTGTGGTCGCCCTTAGCAGTACGGAGGCTGAGTATGTTGCACTATCTATGGCGTTTAAAGAAGCTGCGTATATCATAAAGCTGGTTGACGAATTAGAAGTAGGCGTAGGAAAGCTTCGTCCGGTGAAGATCTTCAGCGATAACCAGAGCGCCCAACATCTTGTAAATAATGCGATATTCCATGCACGAAGCAAACACATAGATATTAAGTATCATCATGTTAGGGAAATGTTTAAGAAGAAATTAATTGAAATAGAATATGTTCCCACTGATGAAATGATATCCGATGTATTAACCAAAAATCTGTCTAAAATTTAGCACGAGAAATGCATTAGACTTTTGGGAGTATGTTAGGTTAAACTTTAATTGAAAATAGTAATAGCGGACATAATGCGTTGAGAAGGAGTCTTGAATATGTATACTTTGACAACGCACTGTGTTTGATCTCTTTTTGCTCTTTGCATACTTGTGTGTATGTATGTATGAGTCGCAATGAAGCGACGCTCTCTCGTCTCCTTTATGATTTGTATTCCGTCTGCCTTTGACGGACAACTTTTTCGTTCTCTACATTAGTCACAAATAAATACCACTACGAATACTTAATAATATTGAAAGTAAATGTTTTCGATTTGAAAAAAAAAACAAAATAAACCTAAAATAAATAAAATTATAGGTCAATATGAAATTATAATCATTAGTTTTAATAGTTTAATAAAAACATTGGTCTTGTAAATCAAAAATAAGATATATTCTTTTAAAACTTCAAGAGAAAAGTAATTATTATTTTAAATAAACTACCTCTTGAAATTATTTAAATAATTTTATATTCATTAATTATAACAACTACTATTATTTTTAAAATATAATTCACCCCTTAGCTATAGGTTTAACTTTATTAATTCAAACAATTTTTATTTGTTTAATTACAGGATTAATAACTAAAAGTTTTTGATATTCATATATTTTATTTTTAATTTTTTTAGGAGGAATATTAGTATTATTTATTTATGTTACAACTTTAGCCTCTAATGAAATATTTATTTTATCCATTAAACTAACTTTATTTGCTAGATTGATTCTTTTTATACCCGTACTCGAAGAGTAAAAGGGTATATTGTATTTGTGGTAAAAGTGGATGTGTGTAACATAGAGAAGGAATAATTTCCGACCCTATAAAGTATATATATTCTTGATCAGCATCATTAGCCGAGTCGATATAGCCATGTCTGTCCGTCCGTCTGTCCGTCTTGTTCGTCGCCCATTGTTTGAAGGCTAAAAGAGATAGAGCAACCAAATTTTTTTCCCATACTGATGTTATATCTCACTCCTAGAAAACTATTTCAAAATTTCGCCCCGCCTACTTCCGCCGCCACAAAGGGCGCACATCTGTGGCGTCCACAACTTTGAAGATAGCAGAAAACGAAAAATGCAGAATCATAGAGAAAGACCATATCTACCAGGCTCCCAAATCTGAATCGGATCGGATCATTAATATAGCCACAATAGAGGAAAATATACGAAAAAACTTCGTATACACTACACTTCCTTGTGTAGCCTGGATCTCAGAGACTATAAGAGCTAGGACAACCAAACTTTTGGCCAAGACTCCTGTGATACCAAACCTGAACAAGTGTATTTCAAAATTTCGCCCCGCCCCCCTTCCGCCCCCCACAAAAGACGAAAATCCACAATTTTGAAGATTGAAAAAACCAAAAATGCAGTATCATAGGAAATGATCATATCTACCAGATTCAGATTGGTTCAGATCGGATCATTATTGTAGCCACAATGATCAAATGAATTTTCAGCAGCGGGAATACCCCGCGCCGTTCAGTGTTTCCCTCGCCCGATTGCTGCGTAAGTCATTTTATTGGGGTTGATTGTCGCAGCAGATTCTCTCACACACACACTCACGCTCAAACATGCTGCCTCGTGCAGTGTACGTGTGTTGTTGTGAGAACTGATGTAGATAATGTAGATGTAGATGTCGATGACAGATGTAGCAAAAAATGTAAAATGTAAAAACTGATAAAACATTTTAAAATTCCACATAAATCACTAGGTACGGGTATAAAAGAAGAGTCGCGTTCGAAGCGACTCCGTACGTTTTTGCTCGTTTTATTATTACTATCTAGAATCTAAATTGACAAATCTTCAACTTCCTTTTTATACCCGTACTCGAAGAGTAAAAGGGTATATTGTATTTGTGGTTTTTGTTGTCTGTCCGTCTTGTTTTTCACTCATTGCTCGAAGGCTATTAGAGCTAGAGCTCGCAGACTGATGTGATATCTCACTCCTAGAAAAATGTTTCAAAATTTCGCCCCGCCCACTTCCGCCCCCACAAAGGGCGCACATCTGTGGTGTCCACAATTTTGCATATAACAACAAACTAAAAATGCAGAATCATAGAGAAAGACCTTATCTATCAGGGGCCTAAATCTGAATCGGATCGGATCATTAATATAAAATAATATAAATTAATATAAAGAAATATATACGAAAAAACATCATTCCCTCTCTTTCGCACTCACACAGAAACGAGTCGATTTGGTTTTTCGTACAAATGAACGCCTGGATCTCAGTGACTATAGGAGCTAGAGCAACCAAACTTTGTGTCAAGACTCCTGTGATACCAAACCTGAACAAGTATCTTTTAAAATTTCGCCCCGCCCCCTTCCGCCCCCACAAAAGACGAAAGTCCACAATTTTGAAGATAGGAAAAAACAAAAAATGCAATATTGTAGACAATGACTTGGTTGAGATCGGATCATTATTGTAGCCACAATGATGAAATGAATTTTCAGCAGTGAGTCTCCTTGCGGTGGTTGCCCCCCCGGAACAAAATATACATTTTTATTAGGGTTGATTCTCTCACACTCACACTCACGCTCTGCCCCGTGCAGTGTACGTGTGTTGTTGTGAGAACTGGTGTAGATGTAGATGACAGATGCAGCAAATAAATGTAAAATGTAAAAACTGATAAAACATTTAAAAATTTCACATAAATCACATGTGTACAGACTGATTAAGGGTATAAAAGTAGAGTCGCGTTTACAGCGACTCCGTACGTTGTTTCTCGTTAGTTATAGGAACAGCTTTAATAGGATATGTTTTACCATGAGGACAAATATCTTTTTTGAGGAGCTACTGTTATTACAAATTTATTATCAGCAGTCCCATATTTAGGATTAGAATTACTTAAATGAGTATGAGGAGGATTTGCTGTTGATAACGCAACCCTAACACGATTTTTATACCCGTACTCGAAAAGTAAAAGGGTATATTGTATTTGTTGTAAAAGCGGATGTGTGTAACACACAGAAGGAGGCGTTTCCGACATCATAAAGTATATATTTTCTTGATCAGCATCAATAGCCGAGTCGATATAGTCATGTCTGTCCGTCCGTCTGTCCGTCCGTCTTGTTTTTCACTCATTGCTCAAAAGGCTATTAAAGCTAGAGCAATCAAATTTTTTAATGTGATATCTCACTCCCAGAAAAGTGTTTCAAAATGTGGCGTCCACAATTTTGAAGATAGCAGAAAACCAAATATGCAGAATCATAGAGAAACACCATATCTATCAGAGGCCCAAATCTGAATTGGATCGGATTATTAGTATAGCAATAATAGAGAAAATCATTTCGAAAAACATCATTCCCTCTCTTTCGCACTCACACAAAAACGTCGATTTGTTTTATCGTACAAATGAGCGCCTCGATCTCAGAGACTATAAGAGCTAGAGCAACCAAACTTTCTATCCAAACTCCTGTGATATCAAACCAGCACAAGTTTATTTCAAAATTTTGCCACGCCCACGCCCGCCCCCACAAAAAAAACGAAAATTTTGAAGTTCAGATCGGATCATTATTAAAGCCACAATGATGAAATGAATTTTCAGCAGCGAGCTGACCCAGCCTCCGCAACAAACTATACCAAACAGCATTTTTAGGGTTGATAGCCGCTGCTGATTCTCTCTACGCAGTGTACGTGTGTTGTTGTGAGAACTGATGTAGATGTAGATGACAGAAGCAACAAATAAATGTAAAATGTAAAAACTGATAAAACATTTAAAAATTTCACATAAATCACATGTGTACAGACTGAGTACGGGTATAAAAGTAGAGTCGCGTTTGCAGCGACTCCGTACGTTGTTTCTCGTTAGTTATAGGAACAGCTTTAATAGGATATGTTTTACCATGAGGACAAATATCTTTTTGAGGAGCTACTGTTATTACAAATTTATTATCAGCAGTCCCATATTTAGGATTAGATTTACTTCAATGAGTATGAGGAGGATTTGCTGTTGATAACGCAACCCTAACACGATTTTTATACCCGTACTCGAAGAGTAAAAGAGTATATTGTATTTGTGGTAAAAGCGGATGTGTGTAACACACAGAAGGAGGCGTTTCCGACATCAAAAGTATATATTTTCTTGATCAGCATCAATAGCCGAGTCGATATAGTCCGTCCGTCTGTCCGTCCGTCTTGTTTTTCACTCATTGCTCAAAGGCTATTAAAGCTAGAGCAATCAAATTTTTTTAATGTGATATCTCACTCCCAGAAAAGTGTTTCAAAATGTGGCGTCCACAATTTTGAAGATAGCAGAAAACCAAATATGCAGAATCATAGAGAAACACCATATCTATCAGAGGCCCAAATCTGAATTGGATCGGATTATTAGTATAGCAATAATAGAGAAAATCATTTCGAAAAACATCATTCCCTCTCTTTCGCACTCACACAAAAACGTCGATTTGTTTTTTCGTACAAATGAGCGCCTCGATCTCAGAGATTATAAGAGCTAGAGCAACCAAACTTTTTCTCCAGACTCCTGTGATACCGCTTCAGTGCAAGTTTATTTCAAAATTTTGCCACGCCCACGCCCGCCCCCCCAAAAAACGAAAATTTGGTTCAGATCGGATCATTATTAAAGCCACAATGATGAAATGAATTTTCAGCAGCGAGCTGCACCACCTCCGCAACAAACTATACAAAACAGCATTTTTAGGGTTGATAGCCGCTGCTGATTCTCTCTACGCAGTGTACGTGTGTTGTTGTGAGAACTGATGTAGATGTAGATGACAGAAGCAACAAATAAATGTAAAATGTAAAAAACTGATAAAACATTTAAAAATTTCACATAAATCACATGTGTACACAGACTGAGTACGGGTATAAAAAGTAGAGTCGCGTTTGCAGCGACTCCGTACGTTGTTCTCGTTAGTTATAGGAACAGCTTTAATAGGATATGTTTTACCATGAGGACAAAATATTTTTTGAGGAGCTACTGTTATTACAAATTTATTATCAGCAGTCCCATATTTAGGATTAGATTTACTTCAATGAGTATGAGGAGGATTTGCTGTTGATAACGCAACTTTAACACGATTTTTTATACCCGTACTCGAAGAGTAAAAGGGTATATTGTATTTGTGGTAAAAGCGGATGTGTGTAACACACAGAAGGAGGCGTTTCCGACATCAAAAAGTATATATTTTCTTGATCAGTATCAATAGCCGAGTCGATATAGCCATGTCTGTCCGTCCGTCGTGTTTTTCACTCATTGCTCAAAGGCTATTAAAGCTAGAGCAATCACATTTTTTTTAATGTGATATCTCACTCCCAGAGCAGTGTTTCAAAATGTGGCGCCCACAATTTTGAAGATAGCAGAAAACCAAATATGCAGAATCATAGAGAAACACCATATCTATCAGAGGCCCAAATCTGAATTGGATCGGATTATTAGTATAGCCATAATAGAGAAAATCATTTCGAAAAACATCATTCCCTCTCTTTCGCACTCACACAAAAACGTCCATTTGGTTTTTCGTACAAATGAGCGCCTCGATCTCAGAGATTATAAGAGCTAGAGCAACCAAACTTTTCTCAGACTCCTGTGATACCGCTTCAGTGCAAGTTTATTTCAAAATTTTGCCACGCCCATGCCCGCCCACCCAAAAAAAAAACGAAAATTTGGTTCAGATCGGATCATTATTAAAGCCACAATGATGAAATGAATTTTCAGCAGCGAGCTGCACCACCCCCCGCAACAAACTATACAAAACAGCATTTTTAGGGTTGATAGCCGCTGCTGATTCTCTCTTCGCAGTGTACGTGTGTTGTTGTGAGAACTGATGTAGATGTAGATGACAGAAGCAACAAACAAATGTAAAATGTAAAAACTGATAAAACATTTGAAAATTCCACATAATTCACATGTGTATAGACTGAGTGCGGGTATAAAAGTAGTGTCGCGGTAACAGCGACACAATACGTCCTTTCTCGTTTACATTCCATTTTATTTTTACCATTTATTGTTTTAGCAATAACTATAATTCATTTATTATTCATACACCAAACAGGTTCAAATAATCCTATTGGATTAAATTCTAATATTGATAAAATTTCTTTTCATCCGTACTTTACATTTAAGGATATTGTTGGTTTTATTATTATAATTTTTTTTATTAATTTCATTAGTATTAATTAACCCAAATTTACTAGGAGACCCTGATAATTTTATCCCAGCAAACCCTCTAGTTACCCCCGCTCATATTCAACCGGAATGATATTTATACCCGTACTCGAAGAGTAGAAGGGTATATTGTATTTAATGGTAAAAGTGGATGTGTGTAACATAGAGAAGGAATAATTTCCGACCTATAAAGTATATATATTCTTGATCAGCATCATTAGCCGAGTCGATATTGCCCTGTCTGTCCGTCCGTCTGTCCGTCTGTCTGTCTGTGTGTCTGTCCGTCTTGTTTGTCGCCCATTGCTCGGAGGCTATAAGAGATAGAGCATCCAAACTTTTTTGGTTCAGATTCAGATTCGGGCCCCTGATAGATATGGTCTTTCTCTATGATTCTCCATTTTTCGTTTTCTGTTATCTTCAAAATTGTGGACGCCACAGATGTGCACCCTTTGTGGGGGCGGAAGTAAGCGGGGCGAAATTTTGAAACACTTTTCTAGGAGTGAGATATCACATCAGTGTGGAAACAAAATTTGGTTTCTCTAGCTCTTATAGCGTCCGGACGGACGAACAGACATGGCTATATCGACTCGGCTATTGATGCTGATCAAGTATATATATACTTTATAAGGTCGGAAATGATTCCTTCTCTATATTTACACACAAATTCAATACGAGTACTCTTCTAGTACGGGTAAAAAAAACCCTCTAAATTAAAAGAATATAATTTTACAAAAAGGCATACATATTCAAACAATTAAAGATAAAAATAAAGAAAAAAATTGGAGAAATATAATATCTTAAATAACTTGATAAAAAGAGTATAAGTTTGTTTTTTTTGTAAATAACTTAATTGCATCACAAAAAGGTTGAGGAATTCCTATTAAACCAACTTTATTAGGACCCTTAGGAATTTTGATATAACCTAAAACTTTTCGTTCTAATAAAGTCAAAAAAGCTACACTTACTAAAACACAAAAACTAATAATAAATTTCCAACTACTGATCAAATAAATTCTATAAAAAACAAGTACTATTTGTAATTAAAATTACATAGATAAATTCTACATTTATTGCACTAATCTGCCAAAATAGCTTATAATTAATGAATAATATTTTTTTTATCTAATTTAAATAAACATTTTTTAAATGTAATTATTCTAATATTTACTTTACACTGGCTTACACCGGTTTGAACTCAGATCATGTAAGAATTTAAAAGTCGAACAGACTTAAAATTTTAACGGCTACATCCAAAATTATATCTCAATCAACATCGAACTCTCCAAAAAATTACGCTGTTAACCCTAAAGTAACTTAAATTTTTAATCATTTTTAATGGATCAATTATTCATGAACGAATGTTTTTAAAAATTAAAAGTTTTTTAAATTTTAATATCACCCCACTAAAATATTTTGTTTTCTATAAAAATAAAACGAATCTTAATTATTTAAATCTGGTACTCATTGAGCTTTGAGGTTGCTCATAGGGGGCCTAGCTGAGGCCACCGGACGGGTCGCAGGTTGCGGATAGCAAACGGCCTACTGGGTAGGTTAGCTTCGAATAAGCGGTCATCCCAAAGAAATTCAACTTGGTTGAGTCTGAGGGAGAGTACCGAAAATAAGCAGTCCCGGACAGCCAGCGGGTGTTCGCGACGCAGCAACTCTGACGATGCGCTTGTGGTGCCGCCTCCTTTAAGTAGCTCACATACTTCCCTTCCCTACACACTACCTACCCACATCCCAACCCCCACACTCACCTCACACCGGGCCGGACTAAGTGTGTCATACGAACCGTGCCGAGAGTCAGCCTGGCTGGGGCCCGGTATAAAAACTAGCCCAGTCGTTAACGGTGTGCTCAGGGACTTGGCTGCCCCCTGTTCTAAGTATACCTTATCCGGGCAACGCGAATCTTTGCCCGGATGGACCTTTCCCCTTCTTTGCAACTCGTGGGATCAGAATGGAAGATTTAAAACAAAACAAAAACAAAACTGAGCATGGCACTCCCCAATTGCCATCTGGGAGCAATCCCAAACAGGGAAAGGCAGCGGCCCAAAGGCCTGGCCTAACCCGCAATATAGCAGGAAAATCCTGCTCGGCGACAAGCGCTGGGGCGGGTTGCGAATCGGCCCCCAAAACCAATACCTTGGCAGAACGGCAATGCATTCCTGCGGCTGCTCTGCCTGCTGGTAAGGTGGCAGGGGTCGATTCTCCATCGACCAGTGCTCAAGCCCAAAAATACACGTATGCCGAAAGACGGAGTGCTGGCATCCTCCGTAGGCAGAGCGCCACGATGACGTCCAGCCCATCGTACCAGTGGCTCAAGAAGGTTGAGTGGGCTTCTAGGGTGCTCCCCAACTTCGGCAAGGAGGCGCCGAGAAGGAGGCCCCCCAACCCAACCCCCCGAAACGCTCCAGGGTGCTGCCGAATGTCTCATTCGCGTAGATTGCCAAAGAGAGGACGCTTATCGGCGTCCTTGACAAAGGCAGCGCGGATGAGAGAATCCTTAGGAACCAGTGGAAGTAGGTGGAAGCGGCACTGGCCGACCGCTGCTTCAAAATGCTGGAATCGGAGCCTGGCCCCCCACCAGTCTGCAAAGACATGGGGTAGTATTAGGGTACGATCGAAATTATAGCCTGCGAAGACGCGCGATCCGTACAGCTATACAAAGCAGCGGTAGCACAAGTCGGAGAGGTCTATCCAGGGACGAAGCTTGTCGCAGCTTACTGGAGCGAGGTGCCCAGTAGACCGAGGGCGACAGTGTGGGTGCCTGCCTCCTTCAAGGAGCCAGACCGCATCCTGAAGATGTTGCAGAGATGCAACCCACTTCCTTCCTCGGACTGGAAGGTGGTGAAGGTGGAGAGGACGAGAGGCCCCACAAACTAAGCGGTGGTCGTCCTCAACAAGGAGTCGCTGGCCCCGATAGAGGCAGCTAGAGGGAGAGCTGAACTTCGGCTTCAGCTCAGTCACCATAAAGGTGTATAAGTCGGATGCAGCGGCATTTCTACCAGTGACCAGAACTTTTGCAAGGTCTTATCAATGGAAACCAAAAACTCTTCACTGCAAACAAAAACTGCTTGCAGTTTGTGGGGCGTGTGTGTGATTTCAGGAGCCAGAAATCAAAGGAGAACTCGCTACCATTTATGCGGATTTTTATTAATATTAGCAGCTATAACTAAAAGAGCTCAAATTCCTTTTTCATTATGATGGCCAGCTGCTATAGCTGCTCCTACGCCTGTTTCTGCTTTTGTTCATTCTTCAACATTAGTTACAGCTGGTTTTTATCTTTTGTATTTGTTTTAATATTTTATTACCCCCTCGGCGAACTACCATCTTGCCGCGATGTGGGGGCTTAGTAAGCGTAAGGACCTCGAGAGCTATACCGGCGGCAGCACATGCTGCCAGAAGAGGGCCACCCAAGCCGGGCAGGTCAAGGGCGAGCGCTGAAGCCAAAAGTAGTTCACCCTGGCGGTAGGGTTAAAACGCATCGTTCAATGGGAATGTCCGTTAACGAAAAACAGTTACGGTGCAGGGAGTCGGAGACCCAGTACCGGCGGTGATTGGGGGTGCGAGCGCAGGCCCCCCGGCGTCGACATCCTGCGACTGCTGGAACCCCGAGTTGGCAGTGGAGAGCTTGGCTGCCAGCTCGTGTAATGCCACAAGCGAAAGGAGGATCCGCAGGCAGAAAGGGACGATTGAGGATCTGGAACCGGGAACCAGCGACGGAAGCTTCGTCTTCACTGGCCCCTCAGTGTCGGAGGCAGAGTTGGCCAAGGCCTTCTCTAGCCTTGGACATAGCGAGGGAGCTGCCGAGGGCGGAGCCGCAAGTCACGGCTCCCACCATCCAGGTCGACTCGAGTCCACTACCTGGGACGGAGGATGAGGCTCAAACCCGACGCAAACGGCTTTCGGGATACAGGGCATATGAGCCAAAGACCCCCCGAAACGCTGACCGCGAGGGAAAGGAGCCTTAGGAAAAAGCACGAGCAGAACGTGTGGAGGTACGAGCGGCTGAACGGAGGCGCTCCTGCCAACGGAAACCACTCCCCCCCAAGCGTACACGCGACGGTGGCAGAGGACCCCAAGCCATCGTCTTCACCGTCAGCAGCAGCTGGCACGATGGCGATGTTGGACCAACGCTCAACGTCATCGTCTGCGAACTCGCGAGGGAGAAAGGGGAAGAAGGCATCCGGGAAGCAGAGGGAGAAGACCTCACCTCAACCGCAGAACACGGCAAGCGCCAAGGGACCACCAACGCCCTCTGTACAGAAGGCAACGGTGGAACCGACTGGCCGAGAGCCAAAGGTTCAAGCGGCAGAGAACGGATGACTCCATACGAGCTTCCGAGCCGAAGAAGGCGAAACCAGAGGACATTCTGGCCAGCCTAGGAGCACCGCCTGAGCTGCAGACAGCCATTATTGACCGAAGTCACCCGGAAGGGAGGATATCGGACGATAATTGGCTGAAGGCAGAATCAGACATCCTGACCGCCATGAAGGATGGCATTGTTCGCGCAGACAACCCGTTTGTTTGCGAGTTCAAAGGGGCATCAAGTGGTATAAGGGGAGCCAAAGCAGTGGCCTGTGGTAACGCAGAAACTCTTGAGTTTCTCAAGACCACAGTCCAAGGTTTTGGTGAACTTTGGCCAGGAGCGGCTCTCTGCGTGGTCCCCATCGATGAGATTCCCAGGAGGACGATCATGAAGGTGTGGATTCCTCCCCAATCAAGGCAGATGAGGACACACTTGTCCTGATCAAGGCTCAGAACCGGATCCTGGGAACGTCGGACTGGACCATCACACGGGCGATAGCGCGAGACAAGGGAACGGCAAGGAACTCTGGATCAGTATTGGTCAAGAAAGCCTTGCCAAACTCCTTGAAAAGGACTGCCGCATATCTTTTGGTATGGGCACACTGGCGGTAGTAGTACCGCGACACCCCAGGTCCGCTGAACAGCATGAAGGTGGTGCAGATTAATCTGCATCACTCAAGTGTACCATCGGCGGACCTGCTGCGGTTTATGGACGAGAAGGCGGTAGACGTGGCCCTCATCCACGGTCGCGGATACCGCCTTCTCACGCCACACCCCGTGGGTAAGCCAAGAACCTGTATCGTGGTAAGAAGCGAGCTTAATGTCCTGTTTTCTTGCAGGTACAGCACTCCGGACCTAACGGTGGCACTATGTGAGAGGAAGGACGGGAAGAACCTATAGCTGGCCTCGGCATACCTACCGTACGAGGAAGAGGACACACCCTCGGGGGATGTCAGGGCCCTAATCCACCAAGCGCGGAAAGAGGGTCTCGACATCGTCCTAGGTTGTGACGCGAATGCCCACCACTCCCTTTGAGGAAGCACGGGCACAAATTCCAGAGGAGAGTCACTGTTCGAGTACATTCTGTCCACAAATCTTGTTGTGTGCAACCGGGGAGACCACCCCACCTTCCGCAACAAGAACCGTGCAGAGGTTATTGATGTAACACTTGCCTCGGACAGTGACTCCCCTAACCATAGATGACTGGCATGTGTCCGGTGAATGCTCCTTCTCGGACCACTACAGGATAGTGTTCAGCATCAATTGGAACAGAGAAAGGCCCAAGGCCTACCGCAATCCCAAGCTTACAGACTGCAGCCCGCTTCTCCGCAACCGTAAAAAGGCACTACCCTCCCCACCGGAAGGGAACATCCTTCAAACGGAAGCACTAGAGGAAGCGGCTCAGAATGTCACTAAAAAGCCCTACAGGGGGCCTTCCTTGAATCTTGTCCGATCAGCTGACCTCCAAAGTCCAATCGCAATCCGTGGTGGACGCGGGAGCTGAGCGAAGTCAGGAGGGAGTCAAGGAGGCTCTTTAACAGGGCAAAAGTATCAAACACACAGGAAAGCTGGGACGAATATCGTCGCAGCTTTAACACCTACAGGAACACCTGTAGGAAGGCGAAAAAGGAGTCTTGGGCTGCCTTCTGCGATGCCATAGATGGTACCACCGAGGTTTCAAAGGCTTCGACGGGTGCTATCAAAGGCGCCAACCACACCTGGACTGCTCCGCAACTAGGATGGTGTCTTTGCAGAAAACAGTCAGGAATCCCTAGAGCTCCTCATGAGCACCCACTTCCGGGATGCTCAGATGAGCCATACCAGGGGAGAGAAACTGAGGATTTCATACGTGACATTATGGCACCTGACAAGATTATCTGGGCCATTAAATCCTTCGGTCCCTATAAGTCACCGGGGCCGGATGATATACGTCCAGTCATGTTGCAGGCAGCTTGCCTGCCCGCTACCATGGCTAAAGAAAATCTTCGAAGGATGTCTCCGGGTGGGTACGTTCTCCAAGCATGGAGAAAGGTGAGAGTGGTCTTCATCCCGACCAGACCAAGCAGTCTATCCTCATTTTTGCTGAAAACGATGGAAAGGCTGATCAATCTACACATAAGGACCAAACTCGGCAGACAAGTGTTCAGCGGAGCTCAGCACGCCTACCTCAATGGTAGATCAGTTTAGACCGCACTACACGAAGTTGTTGGGAGTATCAAAAAGACTCTCAGCCATAAGGAATATGCTTTGGCGGCCTTCCTAGACATAGAGGGAGCCTTCAACAACGTCAGGATCGAGTCAATAACGGCCGCACTGACCAAGATTGGCACACGCGACGGTAACCATATGGCTGGACAGCGTTCTCAGGAGCAGAACGATCAGCGCTGGTCTGGGCACATCCTCTTCGAGGAAGACGGTCACACGAGGTACTCCGCAGGGGGGGCCTATGCGGATGATCTAGTGATACTGGTAACGGGTAAGTTCCTACCTACAATCAGTGGTCTTCTGGAATCTGCACTGGGAACGACCGCGAGCTGGGCACACCAAAACGGTCTGGGGGTTAATCCCCAAAGACAGAACTGGTTTTGTTCTCACGAAAATACAAGATACCAAACTTCAAACGCCCAGCAATTGGTGGAACGACGCTTGAGTTATCGAACGAAGCCAAATATATTGGTATCATCCTAGACTCCAAACTCTCTTGGAAGAGAAACACGGAGGAAAGGAAGAAAAAGACAATGGCTGCTTTCTACTTCTGTAGGAAGACCTTTGGGCGAACATGGGGCTTACAACCGCACATTATCCATTGGATGTATACAGCGGTAATAAGGCCCATTCTGACATCTGGAAGTTCGGTGTGGTGGGAAGCGGCCAACACCAAATCCCACCTCGAGAACCTCCGGAAAGTTCAGCGGACGGCATGCCTTGGAGTCACTGGATCCCTCAGATCCACCCCACAGGCTGCTCTAAACACCATGCTAAACCTGGAGCCCATAGACCTCCACCTTAAGTGCAAGGCTGAGACAAGTGCCGCGAGGCTTTCAACCACGCGGCTCTTTAAGCCATCGCCTTATGGCCACGGCACAATACTTCGTAAGGAGGAAAGTGGAACGGGCGAACGGGCGACTACTGTGTCTCGGAGTTTTCATGGAAGAGAAATTTTAAAGGACACATACCGGAAAGAGAGGAATGGACGCGTAACGCTGCTCTTGGGCAGAACGTGCTCTCCATCTTCACTGACGGGTCAAAGACAGTCGAACGGACAAGAGCTGGAATCTTCTCTGAAGAACTAGCAACCAACATATCCCTAAGACTACCAGTCTGGTGCAGTGTTTTTCAGGCGGAGATATACGCAGTATGGCAAGCGGCAAAGTTGGTATACACCTTGGAGATACCTCAGAGGAACATAGCAATCTGCGTTGACATTGGCCACATGGCCACTAGATACAGACTGCCCCACCATGACTTCTGCCGCAGCTGCAGGGACGAGGAGGAAATAGAGAGCATCCAGCATCTTCTCTGTGGCTGTCCTGCACTCATGGAAAGGCGTTACCGAATACTCGGCAGCGCCTTTCACGAAGACTTGGATAGCCTGGCAAACATGCCTTTAGAGAGGCTGATGCTCTTTGTTGAGGCCTTGGGATGGTTCACGCAACCTCCCTAGGCACCGGACGTAATCCCAGGACGAGTGTGGGCATCACAATGGGCAATTCTTGCCTCCGAGTGTCCTCGACTTCGGTCGAGCAGCCCTATAAACCTAACCTAACCTAATATTTTATTAAGAACTTCTTGAATAGGTCAATTAGTTTTATTATTATAATATTTATTATTTTATTTTATTTTTTATTATTATTATTTTTATTTTATTTTTATTATTATATTTATAGCTGGACTTCTGGTCGGACCGAAAATTCAAGAGGAATTAAACTCAACGCTGCTCCGCTTCCGTCTGCACAGGTTCGTCCTGACTGCAGATGTATCGCCAAGTAATGGTGAATGAAGCGGATAGGCAGTTTCAGATGATAGTGTGGAGAAGAGACCCATCTGAGTCCTTGAGATTGTACAAGCTTAACACCGTGACTTATGGGACTGGACCAGCCCCTTTCTTGGCTATCCGGTGTTTAAAAAGGTTGAGTGAGTCTGCAAAACTATCATTCCTAAAAGCTTCTGACGTTATTGGGTCCGACTTTTACGTTGATGACATATTGACTGGTGCTGCTGCATGCGTAGAGGAGCTAAATGCAATGAAGTCCGAAGTATCTCAGGTTCTTCAGACCGCAGGGTTTGAGTTAGCGAAGTGGTTTTCAAACTCACCTGAGATTACCGCATCTGAGAGCACAGTCAAGCCCATAACGATCTCGGATTCAGAATCGACCAAGGCTTTGGAGTATCATGGTTGCCTAATGAAGACGCCTTTCAGTTCAGAATTGACAATGAACTCATGGGTCTCCGAGCGACAAAACGGAACATACTGTCGGTGACATCCAAGTTGTTCGACCCCCTTGGATTGTTAAGTCCTATTGTCATAAAGGGCAAGATCCTAGTGGCTTAACAAACTAGATTGGGATGAGTCGATTCCGATGCATGTGGAAACAGCATGGAATATGTTGAAAAATACACTGTCTCAATTGGAAGAGATATCCATACTTCGGTTTGTGTTTACCGATCCGATGTCACCGGTCCAGATACATGCCTTCGCGGACGCCTCCATGAAAGCTTATGGGCGTGCGTCTATATACGTAGCAGAACTGCAGAAGGTTTGAAGATATCGTTGTTGACGTCAAAGTCAAAATTAGCGCCGCTCAAGACCAAAAACGCTTCCAAGGCTTGAGTTATGTGCCGCTTACCGTCTTGCGGATCTCTGCCACAGAATCGAGCCCCTATTAAAGGTCCCTATCGAACGAGCTGTTTTATTGGTCAGATTCTGAAGTGACGCTTCACTGGATTCGGTCGCATCCATCTACGTTATCAACGTTCGTTTCGAATAGGGTGGCTGAGATTCAAGTGTGGTCAGATGAAGCTACGTGGTGGCATGTCCCGATAAAACAGAACCCAGCAGACATTGTGTATAGAGGTTGTGAGGTCAAAGAAATCGTCCAGTCAATCTGGTTCGAAGGACCATCATTTCTGAAGGCTGAGGAAGAGAGTTGGCCTAAAAACCCTCATTTCGAGCCTTCAGAATATGTTGAGCTGGAGAAGAGGAAGACATCGGTCGGACTGACCGCTGCCGTGGAAAGTTCGGAGTTGGTAGATTTCATCGAAGGATTCTCGTCACACCTCAAGCTGCTTAGAGTATTTTGTTATATGTTCAGCTTTACAAGAAAATGTAGAAACCCGAGCATACGGGTTAAAAAAACGGTCTCACCGACCGACCTTTTACAAAATTGTCGAAATTATCCAACGTCACGAGTATCGGGAGGAAATAGAAAGTTCGGAAAGGATCTAAAGTCGGTCCGAGTGTTCAGCGGTTGAACCCATTCATCCATGAAGACATTGGTACTTGGTGTACTTTTTCGTTGTTGAGGATAGGGGGACGACTAGCTAAAGCTCCTATATAATACAATGCCAAGTTTCCTTTGCTCTTGAAGAAGCGCTCGCAATTCGTGCGGAGCTATGTTCGTCATCTGCACAATACCAATTTTCATGGCGGCCCACGAGCACTTGTGAGCATCCTCCGGCAGAGTGTTGGGATCGTAAACGCTCAAGAGGTCTGCAGTCAGACAGTTCGATCGTGTATCCGCTGATTTAAATACAAGCCTCGACTGCTGACGCAACTAATGGGAAATTTGCCCGCAGACCAGCTCCGTGATCTCCGCCCATTTTCAGTTTAGTAGTTTAAAACTTTTTTAAAATCGGACCACAGTGGCATTTTCAAAGTCAAGCTGTTCTTCCCACTTCTGTCTAGTCACTGGGTCGACTCTGTTCCAAACGAAATGAATGAGCATTGCATTCGAAATCTTCGTATCGTCTCCTATCGAGAGTAACGAACCATAGATCGATGACACGGTATCGATTAGGTTTCGATTATTTAGATGTATAAATAATAAATGTCCAAAAGAACGAAACAAAAAGAGCCAAAAAACGATATACCCTCTCACTGTAGGGTATCGCGTCACTTTCCAAGTGAGAGCCGACAGCAATATACCCTCACAATGTAGGTTAGCGCGTCACTTGCAAAGTGACAACAAAAACAGTATACCCTCAGAATACAGGGTAGCGCGTCACTTGTCCTTCAGTTTTGATCAAACGCGACATTTCTTCCAACAACTACACAGCAAATACCGGTGGCTAAGCGAAAACCAGAAACGAAAATAATGCACCGGTAAAGCTGCTGTTATGTATGTATGTATTGTAACGAACCGTTTCTTTCCGGTCTGATCAGCAGGGCTGGCTCAGCGGCCGACGAGCTCGTTGCAACGAATTTATTTGTTGCCTCGCAGACAACAAGAAAACGGACGGCTTGTTTTTGGGGAAGTTTACGATTTCTCTTTATTCGTATCTTAAGCTAACGGATCTTACGCGCTAATCTTATAATATGCTACCTGCTGGGCCTCCGCTGGCCTTCCGCTGGCGACTCTGGCTTCGCACTACCACCGCTTGGTTCCTCGGCGGCGTGGCTCCCGCGTGCTACGGCTGGGGGTTCTGACGTGACAACCGCCTCGTCCGCCACTCACAGCTCCGCACACTCTGGGCTCACCCTTTGCTGTTACTCACCCTAAGCGGTGAGTAGTATCCTGCGTGCCACTCGTCTTTATATTTCAGCTCCGTGCTGAAATGTTCATGATTGCTCCACTCGCGTCGCACGATCACTCACAGCGTTTCACGTCACTCGGTTAGATTCGCGCACTTATCCGCTTACTGCTCCTCGGCGTAATGTCCCGCGCCGCTGTCGCCGGGCTTCCTTTATACCCTCAGGCGACGCCGGCGTCCGTGTCGCTGCCTAGCAACAACGGGACAACCACGCGTTCCGTCGGTACTTTTCCATCGCGCCTCCGCGGGTTTCCACCGCTTTCTTAACGGGACCAAGCCGGTGGCGTGATCTCATGTCTATATTTGGACATGCGCTGGACCGCTGCCGGCCCGATCCCGCCGTCTCCTGAGCGGCGTGAGCGCCGCTCCTTGTGCGCTCCTCCATTCCCGGCCTCGGCGCCAGGCGTGCTTTCACGGCCACCATTGGCCATGGGCTGGGCTACCGCCCGCGCGTCCCGCCGACCACTCTCCGTTTGGTCGGATCTCTGGCCCGGCCGAATTCGCCGTGCTCTCTCCGGCTTAGCACCCTATCGGCCCCTGTGAGGAAATTCAATCCCTCACACTTCCCCTCTCTTTACTAGAGGACCACTCCCCTCGTGTCCTCTTCCAGCCACCTGCTGATCCGACCGCATTCAAATTCGGTTCACCTGCCGCCAGATTCGAATGTTGCGCGCGCGCGCCAACCTGTGCGTTCCGATCTGGCTCGCTCATCCGTCGATCGGTTCGCCGGCGCCGAACTGGCTCGCTCCCCCGTTGATCGGTTCACTCCCGCCGAACTGGTTCTCTTACCCGTCGATCGGTTCTCCCAACCATCGATAATCTTCGCCGATATATTTTCGGCACTACTTTGCGCTTTACGTGCACGATAGGTGCAACAATGCGCACAAACAGGTAGGGCTGCCCCGGATCGGGCTGCCAGACCTACCAACTCACGCTTCTTCCGGTTGCGGTACCTGTAGTAGCCACGCTGGTCGCGTTTTTTTTTTGTTTGATTTTTTTTCATGGCCCAAACGCTATAACCGCGAGTGACCACCTCCCACAGCCCGCGCCCTGCGAAACCCCCAGGGAAGTTTTATGTTTCATTCATATTTTTATTCCATCTTAACATCTTAACTCCACGCTGCTGGCGGACGCCGCCACCCGGTACCGCACCCCCTGCACCCGGACCAGTCGCTTGACACGCCGGCAAATGTGGCGGGTGCTCTCCACTGCCCGGACGACCGCTTCTGGCCAGTCCGGCTTCGCCACCGTTCGCCAGCGCGTCCCTGCCGGCTCCTCCTCACCTACCGACTGCTGCCTCTGCAGCTGTAGCCGCCTAACCTCGGTCCGGGGCTCAGGGCATGAGGCATGAGGCCGAGGGTCCCGCAGTTTGTTGCGTTTTCGTCGGGGGTGGTTGGCTCTTGACCCTTGCCGAGCGTTTCCTCGTCGTTCAAAGCCTTCGGCAGTCTGGGCTCCCTTCGCGGACTATAAACGCCGGGGCGTATCCGTCGATTCGGTGACCCCCGAGTTTACGGCCAGCTTCAATTCCGGCCACTTCTCGTCCCAGCATCTCTGGTCTCCTTCGGTGAGCTGCGCGATCGATGTTTTTACCGTCCGATTCGCGCGCTCCATCGGTTTTTCCTGCGGCGTGTATGGAGCCGTGAACTGATGCCCAACTCCCATCTGCTCGAGAAATCTCTTAAACTCCCGGCTCGTGAATCGCACCCCGTTGTCGGTGATCATCACCTTGGGCACTCCGAAACTGTCTAAAATGCGTTCCCTGAACGCCTTTATTAGTGCCTCCGTGGTGGCCTTTCTATGTGGCACCAATTCGGTCCACTTCGAGAAGCGATCCACCAACACTAGCAGCATGGCGTTCCCATGCTTTGACCGAGGCAGTGGTCCGACGAAATCCGCGCACACTATTGCCCATGGTTCTTCCAGTACCTGGGTTAGAATCTTTCCGGCCGCCTGTAGCTGACTAGGCTTGAACCGGAGGCACGTCTCACACTTTCGGACGTATGCCCTTACATCCCGGTGCATTCCTGGCCAATAGTATCGGTCGGCTATCCTTGTCATGGTCTTCCTGCCGCCTGCGTTACCCGCCTCCGGCGAGTTATGATTATCCTCCATGACTCGTTCGCGAAGGTCTTTGGGCACGCACAGCTTCAACGCCGCTACCTCTTCGTCGCCAGCTCTGTGCGGTATATGCCGGCACACCCCGCCAATTTCCTCCACGTAATCCGGGAACTTTTCCGGTTCCCTCCTCATTTTCTCTTTTCATTTTACTATCCATCAGCACGGCCCTCCTGGACCCGCGGCGATATTCTCCTCTCCGTCCACTCGCAAACACCGCTCCTCCATGGGTGGCGAGATAGCGCATCGGCTACGATGTTGAGCTGCCCTTTTCTGTACGCTGTCTCGAAGTCGCACTGCTGCAGCTCAATGCCCATCTGGCGATTCTTCCTGTCGGGCTTTCGATACTGTTCAACCACTTCAATGCCATGTGGTCGGTGACAACCTTGAAGTGGTATCCCTCAGGTATGGCTTGAGCTTCCTCACGGCCCACACTATGGCCAAACATTCCTTCTCCGTGGCTGAATAATTCCACTCCGCCCCCTTCAAGGTTCGGCTGGCGTAGGAAATTACCCTTTCTCCGTCTCTTGCGTAAGGATTTCCCCAAAACCATAGTCACTGGCATCCGTCTGCAGCACGAATTTTTTTGAGAAATCGGGGCACGCCAGCACGGGGTACGCCACCAGCCTACTTTTCACGGCCTCAAATGCCTGCTGCTGCTCGGGCGCCCACTCCCACTTCGCCTTTTTTTCTTCAGTAAGGCGCTGAGTGGTTTGCACCATCGTGGCAAACCCCGGCACGAAAGGCCTGTACCATGAGGCAACGCCCAAATACTGGCGTAGCTCTTTCACGTTTGCAAACAGGGTGGCTTAAAAGGGTGGCTTAAGTTCCGCAATTGCGGCCACCTTCTCTGGGTCGGTGCATATCCCCTCTCCTGTCTCCAAATGTCCCAGATACCGCAACTCCCTTCGAAAGAATTGGCACTTCTCCACGTTCAGTCTAAAATTGGCCCGTTTTAAATGCCTGAATACCTCCTCTAGGTTCCGTTGATGCTCCTCCTTGGTGCGGCCAATTACGATGATGTCATCCTGATAAGCGAAGGCATGCGGCATCATTTCTGGCCCGATCACCTGGTCAACGCCCTTTGAAACGTAGCCGAGGCTGAGTGTAGGCCAAACGGCATCACCTTCCACTGGAATAGACCCTTGCCGGAACCGTGAATGCCGTGAATTTCCGGCTGTCTGTTTCCAGTGGGATCTGCCAGTACCCGTCTTTCAGGTACAAGCTGCTGATGAAACGCGCTTCTCTCAGCTGGTCCAGAATGTAGTCGATTCGTGGCATGGGGTTTGCGTCCTTGATTGACTTCGAGTTAATTTGCCGAAAGTCAACGCACAACCTCCACTGCCCGGTCTTCTTTTTAAACATCACGATGGGGGAGCTGTACGGGCTCTTCGAGGGCTCGATACACCCCATCTCCAGTAGCTCGTCCACCTTCTGGTTGATCTCAGCCTGCATCTTCGGGTTTTTCGGGTAGTATCGCTGTTTAATCGGTACAGCATCACTCATCGTGATTGTATGCACCGCCACATGCGACACTCCTTTAACCTTTAAATTCTTCTAATTCTTTGGCCAAGAATTCCTTGACTGACGCTTCCTCAGACCAACCACCACCCACGCCTTCTTCGGAATGCCAGCCTCGCCTGCTTCTGACTCCTCTGTGGTCTCCAGGATTGCCACCGATAGCCTTTCCTCCAACCGCCCATTTCGCCGACCTTTCGCGGGGATCACGACCCTGTGCCCCGCACAGGTCACCTCTGCTCCGACTGCGGTGATGAAGTTCCATCCAGGACCAGCGCATCGATGACTCGGGTAAGACGAGAAGAGTCATCGGCACTTTCCGGTGTCCGAAGGCCAGCTCCACTTCGAGTTGGGTGGTTATGGCCTGACTGCGTCCGTTAGCCAGCCGTACCTCTCTCATTTGGCCCTCCGCACGAAGCTGTAATGCCAGCTCGGAGCTGACAAAGCTGCTTGTGGCCCCTGTGTCCACCGTGGCCTTCCATTCTTTTCCCGCGATCACCACCACGGCCGACAACTGGTCCTCCTCCGCGGTGAGTCCACCGATTAGTTTTCGGGCCTCATCCCCTGCGACCCCGGCACGGCCCTCCTCGGCGTGGGTCGCGGGGCGTTTCCCGCTTTTCTGCAGCACTGCCATGTGGCCACGCCAATCTTTCCGCACATCCAGCAGAAAGTAAGTGGTCGCCCTTGGCATGCCTGCGCCCAGTGCTCGTCGCTCCCACACCGACGACACGCTTGCGAGGGATTCTTCACGAATCCCCTTCCACGATGGAATGCGTCTGGCCGTCGGCCATTGGCTTTGACGAGTTACTGTCCTGCCGAACGCCGCAGTTCGGCTCATCCTGGCAGCGCCGACACACCTCTGCCGCGGTCGTTTTCGTGAACGGGTTGGACGCCCTCGCTCGTCCCACTGGTCTTTCCCTCTGGAACTCCGCGCGATCCTTTTCCAGGGCCTCGAATTCATCGGCCAGCGCCATCATGTGGTCCAGGTCTCTGCATCTGTGTGGCCTGATGAAAATCCGCAAATCCGGCATGCTGTTGTCGCGGATGAGTTCCAGCTGCTCCTCTGGCGTGCATTTGAGGGGTCGCATGAGGGGTCTGCATTTCCACCATGTAGTCCTTGAACGGCTCTCCCCACTTCTGCTTCCTGTGGCGCATTTCCTGCAGGAGCTTTTCGAAATACCCCCGGGGCAAAAAGTAGGCATGAAAGCTGGCCGCGAAGGCATTCCATGTCTGCCACTGGCGGTTGTTCGCGATGAACCACATCAACGCCCTGCCCTTCAGTAGCTCTGGCATGGACCTGGGGACTAGGTCTCGGTCCATGCCATTCATATCTGCCGACCACTCGACCTGCTCCAAGAACTCCTAGGGTTTCGCCGTCCCGTCAAAACGAAAGGAGAACTCCCTCACCTGCCTTGCCACGTTGGCATAGTTCAGGCGAGGCGGCCTCCCCTGACTGCGCTTCAGGCACCTCCCGTTCCTCCTCGGGTCGGTTCCTCCACGCCTCTCGGCCTGCCGGCGACGTCCCACTTGCCCGGCCTACGCTCGCTGGCCGCGGTCTACTGGGTCCCGGCCTGAGCGAGTGGCTCATTTCGGGTATTGCCAAGCTCGCTATGAGTTCCTCTTGGAACTCGCCTGGCAACCTCCACACGGACGATGGGCCCGCGCCTGCCCGCAATGGCAGGCGCTCGTACAACTCCGCCTTGTCTTCGGTTGGTGGCCCGGGTGAGGCTCTGCCTGCCCGCATTTCCCACACCTCCAACCTGGCGGCGTACTCTGGCTCCGTCTCGTGCTTCTCCACCCAATCTTTGAATACACGTCGCATCTCGGCCACCGTTCCCTTCAACTTCACCCCGAATGCCAAGGCACACTGGACCAACTCCTCCTTTCTCAGGGAGTGAATCCATTGCCGACTCCTCATCTTAAATCTCCCAAAACTTCTCTTTTGTTTTCTTATTTGTCGAGAGGCCCCACGTTGGGCGCCAGTTGTAACGAACCGTTTGTCTCCGGTCTGATCAGCAGGGCTGGCTCAGCGGCCGACGAGCTCGTTGCAACGAATTTATTTGTTGCCTCGCAGACAACAAGAAAACGCACGGCTTGTTTTGGGGAAGTTTACGATTTCTCTTTATTCGTATCTTAAGCTAACGGATCTTACGCGCTAATCTTATAATATGCTACCTGCTGGGCCTCCGCTGGCCTTCCGCTGGCGACTCTGGCTTCGCACTACCACCGCTTGGTTCCTCGGTTTGGCGTGGCTCCGCGTGCTACGGCTGGGGGTTCTGACGTGACAACCGCCTCGTCCGCCACTCACAGCTCCGCACACTCTGGGCTCACCCTTTGCTGTTACTCACCCTAAGCGGTGAGTAGTATCCTGCGTGCCACTCGTCTTTATATTTCAGCTCCGTGCTGAAATGTTCCTTGATTGCTCCACTCGCGTCGCACGATCACTCACAGCGTTTCACGTCACTCGGTTAGATTCGCGCACTTATCCGCTTACTGCTCCTCGGCGTAATGTCCGCGCCGCTGTCGCCGGGCTTCCTTTATACCCTCAGGCGACGCCGGCGTCCGTGTCGCTGCCTAGCAACAACGGGACAACCACGCGTTCCGTCGGTACTTTTTCCATCGCGCCTCCGCGGGTTTCCACCGCTTTCTTAACGGGACCAAGCCGGTGGCGTGATCTCATGTCTATATTTGGACATGCGCTGGACCGCTGCCGGCCCGATCCCGCCGTCTCCTGAGCGGCGTGAGCGCCGCTCCTTGTGCGCTCCTCCATTCCCGGCCTCGGCGCCAGGCGTGCTTTCACGGCCACCATTGGCCATGGGCTGGGCTACCGCCCGCGCGTCCCGCCGACCACTCTCCGTTTGGTCGGCTCTCTGGCCCGGCCGAAATTCAATTCCTCACAGTATGTATGTGAGAAGTATGCAAGTGTTATACATTGCGGCTTGGGTTAACGATCCAATTGTACGTATGTATGTATGTACGCACCGACAACCAATGGTTTTTGGTAGATAAAATAACAATATAATATAAATATACTATATAATATGAGTAATAATAGTCCGAATAAAAACTAGAAACGAGAACGACAACAATTGAATGTCAAGGCACGACGTGTAAAGTTGGTTTCAAGTGAGAGCCAAAACCAATATACTGTCAAGAAACAGGGTAGCGCGTCACTTGGCTCTCCGTTTTTATCAAGCGCGGCAACGAAAATTCTCTCAACAAGTACATAGCCAGCAACGGTGAATAAGCGAAAGCGAGAGACGAAAAGCTGCTTGTATGTACGTATATACATATGTATGTATTTAGAGAATGTTATGTTATACACCGCAACTTGGATTAACGGACCAACTTTTTAGCGAATTTTAAACGAAAGGGACAAAGGGGGGCGACATTGATTGCAGTAAACGTTATAAAAATATTTAATTTTGCGTCCAAATAGCGGTTCAATAGAGTTTAGTATGGTTTTGTATATGCAATATGGGGTTATATATATATATGTATGAGCATTAATTACATGTATGCAATCAACTATATGGTACTGTGGTACATACGTCTGTGCCAAGAATTGAAAGCGAGGTGCAATTTTTTAGCACAAGACAATTAATGAGTATTTACGAATGTCTTCGACTCTAACTTTCAATTTTTCGCACAAATACCTCAGGCTCTGGTTGCTCTTGGAGTCCATATTCCACTTTCCTCTCGCGGTCGTTGTGATCTCCTATTGCCATTTAATATGTAGATATGTAGCAGCAACGATGAGTTGGATTACGCGGCACAAACTACCGACGCAGGCAACAACACAGGATTTTAGAGTATGGAATTTTAACTCTTTTGTTTATGCACTTCACTATTTATTGTTGCCTTTCTATTTATCTTTACAGTCCACCCGGGGGCGCCATGGAAAATTAGAAGAGTTTTTCTAACGTAAAAAACCGAAAACTTTGGTTGGGTAAAGATTTATTTGGCCGAAAAAAAATGGGACGTGGGCTTGATCGAAATTCAATTACGGCCAAGATGGCTGCCCTGTGGTACTCCAGAAGTAACCTGAACAGGTGAAGACAAGGAGTTTTTGAAGAGGACTCTTTGAGACCTAGAGCAAAGGTAGCTGGAAATCTATTTTAAATGATTGAGTTCAGAGTGGGGACAGCGCTGGCGGGGCAACCGCTCTGTGGGCATTCCAGCCACACCTCGATGTTAGCTCTCCAGCTACGCAAGCGGCTGCCCTCGCTCTCTCTGCTTCATACTTCGCCACCGCCATATTATCCGCAATTCCGGCCGTTCTCCGTTAATTCACTTCCAACTACCAGTGCTACGGTAGTTCTTCGATTCCTTGTGTCCGTCCATAACTCGCGGACAAATTACTTAACAAAATAATAAATTAATTAATAAAATATATTAAATAAAAAGTGCATTCCGCGCCTATGTATGTACGCACACTCCAGCCCACGAGAGCGGCTTGCGTACATACACACACACATACATTAATATTTTTCCAAGTGCGTTCCATCCGCGGCCTACCCCAATAAAATATACATTGGCACGCTCCGAATGCAAGTACATGCACACACACCTACATTAATATACACATCTCCAATAGCAATACATCCGCGCCCTACCCCAATAAAATTTACACTGGTACACTCCAAGTGCAAGTGAATACATACACATATAAACATATACACATTCCAGCAACAATAAAATTATCCATCCATCTACATATCTACATGTGTTTTCCTAATTAAATATTTGTACATTTATTTGCATAGTTGGCTCCCAACTGTATACATACATACGCACATCCAACAAAATACCAAATAAATTAAATACCGCATTCCACCATTCCGCGCAAGTGCCATATTTAACAGAAAATCCGCGATTAAGTGCAATTCATGCCCTCTAGCCACTTTTCGCAAAAGCTACATTCCCTCCAACACTCTCCAGATTCCAAATAAATTACTCGCGACCAAGGCACGGCGCATTCTCAGTAATTATTTGGCAATTTAAATCGCTAATTGGCAAATTGTGTTTCAGTTTTCGTTATTGTTTTTGTTCCGTGAATTAGAGGTGAATTAGAGGTATTTTCTTTGTTTTGATAAAAAATCATTGTTGTTCTTTTTCTGTGTGGTGTCATTGCTTCCTTCCTTCCGCTAATAACCCAGTTCCGCTTACGATTGCGTCAAGGGGTAAACGGAGGAGCATCGCACAATCAATATTTCAAAAATATTGCTACCACCAGTGTGACCGTTCCTCTCCTCAGCTCGCTCAATATAGGGACACTCATTGTTTGATATTTCTCACCTACAGGTGATCTCAAACAATCCGAGTCGATCCGTTTATTGCCTTCCAGCCAGCTTGAGGACTTTTATCTGCCAGTCCGTGTTGGGGTTACGGTTCCGAAAGAAGCTTTGTGTACTGACAGTTTTCCGAGTCAGTTCTACCCGTCAATATTGAGGTTTTCTCAGGGAACTACGTCCGTTGGCCCACGTTCCGGGATCTGTTCACCGCGGTCGTGATAAATAATCCAAAATTATCTCCGGTAAAGAAATTATATTACCTCACCGAGAAGACCAGGGGCGATCCAAAGGCCATTGTAGAAAAATCCACACTCACAAATGACGGTTTCGAGTCCGCCTGGTTGGCTCTCCGCAGCCGATATGAAATAATCGGCTTCTGGTGACCAACAAAATTAACATCCTCCTTTTCTTGCCCCGCGTAACTTCCGAATGCAGTCGTGCTTTGAAGGAACTTCAAAGTACGATGCATGGAGTCCTAAATGCGCTAGCGGTCTCCAACGTTTGCACGGACAACTTGGAAAGTCTGCTTGTGACTATCTGCGCTTCAAAATTGCAGAAGCTAAGCCGCGCCTTATGGGAAGCGTCCGTGACGGACACAAAGGAAGTGCCGCCCTGGAAGGAAATCGACTCATTCCTAACTCAGCGCTATTTGACGCTCGAAGCTATTGAGAGCGACCCTTCTCGAGGGGCTACGAATCCGCCAGCCTCCCAAGGCAGCCAGAATCCATCCACCGATCCAATCCATTCCGGCCGGACGGCAGTTCGTTGCCAAACAATGTTCTTTCTTTCAAGAACCAAGTGAGTCCGAAGAAGAGGACGTGTTCCAGTTGCATCAAGACAAAACAGCTGTGCCTAAATTTCTTCGCAAGAGGCCATCAGCACGCTTCTGCATCGTTCCGCGCCTCCGTCCAACATGGCGGCTTCGAAATCCGCCCAAACCCCCAGCTCGTCCGATTCTCAGCCCAACGTACAGAGCTATCCTCCAGCACAAGTACCGTTCTTCTGGGCACGGCACTCATTAATATTTGCCATCTGGGGACCAATTTCCGTGCTCGCGCTCTGATCGAAGGTTCCGAAGCGACGTTCATCACTGAACGTCAGCGAGTTAGAGGGCTAGCCACAACAGTCCAAGTTTCCACAGAGCTAGACAGTGAAGAGGTCGCTGCAGCTCTCCAAGCTGTCACCCAACGCTTCCATTATACGGCGGAGCATCGCTGTCTTGTAAACAAGCAGCCACTCCCGACTACGACCTCTCTTCAGAACTTTAATCCGTTCCTGGACCAGAACGGAGTCATGCGGGCATGTGGCCGAGTCTGAGCCACGGCGTCCATGGCCTACAACGAACGGCATCCAATCATTTAACCACCCGCATGTCTCCTGGTTCGTCTGCTGGTTCGATTCACCCATCACGTATCCCTACATGGTGGGAACCAGCTGGTCATCCGCCTTCTCCGGGCAACATACTGAATCCCTCGACTACGCCACGTCGTGAGTGCAGTGATCCACTCCTGTAAGGTTTCCGTCATCCATCGCAAGCGACTCCAAACCCAATTAATGGGCGACCTTCCTTCCTCGAGAGTTACATTTTCGCGGCCGTTCACATACACCGGAGTGACTTCGCCGGTCCTTTCTACGTGAAAAGTTTCACGGGACGCGCCTGTCGCATCTCAAAGGGGTATGTGTGCGTGTTCGTCTGTTTTTCCACGAAGGCCATCCACTTAGAGGCCACGTCCGATTTATCCACCGACACCTTCCTAATCGCCTGCGCCCGGTTCGTCGCGAGACGAGGTTGTCCCCACAAAGTCCACTCCGGCAACGGTAGGAATTTTGTCGGTGCATCCCGCTCTCTGGCTGTGGACCTTCTCGAGGCCCTCCGCCAGCAGTGGCTATCGTGGCGATTCATCCCTCCAGGGGCCCCACATATGGGGGGCTTATGGGAAGCGGGTGGGAAGAGCTTCAAGGCTCTGTTTCAACGGTCGATGTGTACGTCAAGTACACTTTAGAGGAGTTCGCGACCTTACTTTCCAAAATTGAGGCATGCCTTAACTCGCGACCAATCTCTCCAATGTCTGAGGACCCAACGGACCCGTTGGCTTTCAGCCCAGGTCATTTTCTGATTGGTGGGCCGCTACTATCCGTCGCTGAGTCCGAAACAAAGGCGAGCGCCTCCTCCATCCTAAACCGCTGGCAACACCTCAAGGCTCTCAACCAGCAATTATGTTCGCGCTGGAAGACAGAGTACCTTTGAGAGTTGCACAAGCGTAACAAATGGCAGCATCCGAAAAGAGACCTCGGGGTTGGAGACCTCGTGGTGATCAGGAGGAGAACATCCCTCTCATGAATGGCGTCTCGGCCGTGTTCAGAGCACGTATCCGGGAACCGATGGAAAGGTCCGTGTGGTAGACTTACTCACAGCCCGCGGCCTTATCAAGAGACCGATCACGAAGGTGGTTCTGCTGCCAATGGATTCGGAGGTACATTCCACCTACTCTCGCGTAGGCTCCGATCCATAATAGTCCGCTTAAGTTCAGTTTAATTCTCCGTATTTCCCAAGCATTTTCAAGAGTTCCTTTTTCGAGTCGTTGACAACCCGTGCCAGCACTTTACTAATCCTTCCTTGACTCTTTTCTTTCATCATAGTCATCTTCCGGAATTCAGTCATGGCCCCAGAACATTCCTCGTGGTCCCGGTCAAGCCGCAAGTCGGATCGCTCACAGGCATGAGGTAGGACCTCATTTAAGTGCCGAGTGTGCCCAGGAGTTCACCCTTTGAGGAGTTGCAGGAAGTTCATCCGCATGAGCGGCGAGCAAAGGCTTCGAGCAGTATTGGTGCATAAATATCGCTCAAACTGTCTGGCTCACGCCCATTCGGGCAAGGACTGCCGCAGTGGAGACCGGTGCAAAACATGCAACCGGAACCACCACACACTGCTCCACCTTCCAGGACCACGGCGCCCCGCTGGCTCCTCTTCGGCATCGTCGCCTGCACCTTCGTCTTCCCGCGCAGAGCGACGCCCTCGTCTTCTGGTCAGCCGCCCTGTCCTCGGGAATCGGGCCCCGACAGCTAACTCCTTGCTCCAGCACCGGAGCATAAATGTCCTTCCGACGGCACGGGTGGTCCTCACTGTACAGCAGAGGACTCACATCACGAGTGCCCTCATCGATCCCTGCACGCCGGTCAGCTGCATTGACGCCGAGGTGACCAAGGATTTGAAGCTGCCAACCACCTGCATCGGGGAAGAGAGGGTCTGCACCGCCATGATCCGGGCTCAGACGGGAGAATTCCAGTGGGAGGCCGTTTTTAAAATTGAGCCTCGTCTACGCGTCCGCACGCCGATCTGTCCCCTGAGCGACACAGTCCGTGCTCGCTTCGACGACTTGAAGCTGGCCAATGAGGAATTTCACAAGCCGGCGACCATCTCGCTCGTCTTGGGAGCGGACCTTTACCCAGGGTCATTCAACCGGGTTTCCTCGCCCGCGAAGATGGCCTTCCCGTGGCCCCAAGCACGGAGTCTGGTTGCACGCAGACATAAAGACTCTTTGCAATCCTGCGGGGGGGGGGGGGGAGAATGTTCAGAGTGGGGACGGCGCTGGCGGGGCAACCGCTCTGTGGGCATTCCAGCCACACCTCGATGTTAGCACTTCAGCTACGCAAGCGGCTGCCCTCGCTCTCGCCCTCATACTAAGAGCATTTTTCCCCCCGGCGACGCTCTCTCGCGCGAAGTTCACCACGATCGCGCCACGCTCACGCTCCCGCTTCATATTTAATATGCTATTACACCCCAAGCGACACGGTCTTTTCGCACGCGACATAACTCTTTTACCATACAACAGAATAAAACTGAAAATACACATTGACGACCCCGGCTTTTATTTGGACATTCTTGCGACGACGTTTTTGGGATTCTGGACTGTGGAACTATACGACGCCCTTGGCTCATTCAGTTAGAAACCCTTAAAGGTCAAGTTTTGTACTAGAAGGGAATGGTTTACAGAGTCTAATGCTTTACTGAAATCGGTGTAAGTAATATCCGTCTGCATATTACCTTGCAAGCCTTTAATTATAAAAGAGGTAAACTCTAGTAAATTTGTAGTTCCGTAGTTTTGTAGTTGTAAATCCGTGCTCAGCTGGAGATATAAGTGATTTGCAGAGATGTTGCAAATGCGGGGTTAAAATTTTCTCAAACATTTAAGGAATAGCGGATAACTTCGATATACCTCTATAATTCATTGCGTCCGACTTACTACCTTTCTTATGGATAGGAATAATAAACGATTCCGTCCAGATCGGAGGGAAACATGAAGAGTTAATGGATAGAGTAAAGGTGAAGAGTTAATGGTGAATAGTTTAAGCAGGTGTCCACACAGAGCGTCGGCACAGTAGCTGAGTACACAGCTGGGGACTCCGTCTGGACCTGCTGGAAACACCGGCTTAACCAGTTGAAGATCATGAAGCAGTGAGCTTTCATTTAACAAGGGGCTGAAAATGCCGTTCGATCTAGGTAAACTGTTTGGATACGGCTGACCAGAGTAGCTTTCATGGGAGTAAGTTGTTTGGAGAAATTCGGCTAAAAGATTGGCAATGGCCTGATCATTGTTTGCCGACGAATTAAGAAATGATAGCGAGGATGGATGTGCGGACGTTTTACGCTTGCTGTTTACGAAGCTGTTAAACTGTTTAAGGTCCTGAGAAAAGCGTATCGTATAGCATTGAGCGTTTAGAATGGTGAAATTTGACCAAGCTATTAGAGAAAAGAAGGAGAGCCAACTTCTTGAAATTTTTTATAAAGTCTTGATTTTATGTTTTTTAGACTGGATAGCTCTTTGGTAAACCCAGGGGGCCTCCCAGATCTAATCGGACAAAAATGTGGTACACAAGAATCCAAGAGAGTGTCAAGTACATTGTAGAAAATGTTTGTGCCATTCATAACGTCAGTGCAGAAGTACAAAGCGGACCAATCGAAATCCCTAATCAGGCTATTAAGCTTCGCAAACTCGGCCTTACGAAAGCAGCGGACACGTTTAGAAAGCTTACCTGATCGATCCAATACACAAGGTCCAATATCGACCGATACTTCGAAACTAGGATGGTAGGAGTCTTCAGGTATAGCGAGCGGAAGGGCTCGGGTTAACAAAGCTATGGTCGAATCCGAGACGAAGCACAGATCGAGCAATCGACCCAAGGAATTTTTCACATGGTTGACTTGAGACAGGGACAGGTCTAGCAAGCCGTCAATAAAGTAATGTCGTGATATGGGCACAAGGTTATTCGACTCGTTTACCGAAGACCAAACAGTGCCTGGCAAATTGAAATCCCCAGAAAATCATGTGGTCTTTATCTGATAGCGAGGAAGAAACCGTCTTTAAAACTGACAGATTCTGCTCGTATATGGAGATATCCGAAGAAGGTGGAATGTACGAGCAAGTAAGGAAAATAGAAAAGCCTGGAAGAATCAGTTTTATGCACAGGAATTATTGGTCTTGTTGAACATGGCATATGAAATGTTCCGACGTGAAGTCCACTGCAATGAGGACCCCTCCTCCACGTCGAGACGAACGGTCATTTCTAAATATTGTGTACCGATCAGCCAAAACTTCTGAACTAAGGTTGTCATGCTTTAACTATGTTTCAGTAAACACAATAATATGGGACAAAAATGTGAAACTCTCCAGATAAAGAGTGCTGAGCTTACTACGTAAGCCTCTAGCTTTCTGGTTAGAAACATAAAGAGAGAGGAAGCAAGTTTTTCGGATGGCTAGAAGTGGAGCGGGAAGGTGAAGATGGAGCACTGGTTTGTATCAGGGAGTTATGGGGGGCCTATTCTTCTTAGTCTTGTACTTTTTCACAACTAAGTGCTCCTGCCAAAAATTGGCAGAACTAATGGTGTTGAAATGAGATGGGGAGACGCTTATCTTAAAAAAAGCTAACTCCCTGGCATAAAAGAAATTAAACTTCTCCACCTATAGGCCATCGGCTTTGAATTTGTATTGGATAAAAGCAGATACATCATTAAATGTGAGAACAGGGGCAAGCCGAGAGACAAAACTTTTCCGCTTAGGTGGGACACCCACCAGTGGTTTTGGCACCGGTTTTTCGGATGCTGGCGGCCGTAAGGCAGTTGGCACTTGCAAGTCCCGCGGAGTGGACTTCTTGCCTCACTGAGACTCAGACAGCAACTGTAAACTGCTGAATTGAGTGTCCATGGCTAAGAGTCGATCATATTGCTTTGAAGCCACACCTCGTCTGCCTCATAAACTATAACTATAAACTTTCTCACAACTATAGTGCAGTCCGTTACGTTGGGAAATGGAATCCCTCACACGGCCAGAGCCCCGCACACTTTGCGAACACGACGCTGTCGCAAAGCCAGTAAGATATGTTCGGTTGATCGTGGGTGATCTGCTTCTTGAAGGGGTTTTTTGGCGCAGACAACAGAAAATTCCAGATATAAAAAGTTTTTAATTTCTAGACTAAAAAAAAAAGTTTAAAACAAATATCAGTCAGACCACAGTGCACGGTAGTTGCTAAAAGCTATGCTTAAAGCGAAATCGGAAAAATGAGTGGAGAGCAGACTGCAGCAACAGCTTTTGAGTGAGAGCGTTACTGCACAGAGGTTTCAAGAGCGAGAGAGAAAGAATAGTTATTTAAGTTCGGGTGACAGGGAGATAGTGATAGATAGCTGGAAAAATAGAGCGGATAAATGTATTAAGTCATACTTACGACAAGATACAACACAAACACATAATAAGCCGACGCACAAATGTATAAATAAGTTGTGTTTTACACAATTATTAGGCATGCAACCCCGGATTAGGATAGAAAATCAATAATCAATCAATTTTGGCGCAGACAACAGAAAATTCCAGAACTAATAAGTTTTAAATTTCTAGACCAAAAAAAAAAGTTTAAAACAAATATCAGTCAGACCACAGTGCACGGTAGTTGCTAAAAGCTATGCTTAAAGCGAAATCGAAAAAATGAGTGGTGAGCAGACTGCAGCAACAGCTTTTGAGTGAGAGCGTTACTGCACAGAGGTTTCAAGAGCGAGAGAGAAATAATAGTTATTTAAGTTCGGGTGATAGAGATAGTGATAGATAGCTGGAACAATAGAGCGGATAAATGTATTAAGTCATACTTACGACAAGATACAACACAAACACACAATAAGCCGACGCACAAATGTATAAATAAGTTGTGTTTTTTACACAATTACTAGGCATGCAACCCCGGATTAGGATAGAAAATCATGTTCGATTGCAAATAATTAAATTTATTAGAACAAAACTCCGGCTGTTTGTGGAAAATAAAAAGAAAGATGTGGAGCGCAAGAAAAAAACACGTCTGGTCACTACGAAAGAGAACGAACGAGATACCAGAGTCAGCAGAGATAGCCATTAACATTAAATTAACTGTTGCGGGAGATAGAGTGTGGATAGAGGTGGATGCCGCGTGGTGGCGTGCGCTGATTGCCGCTATAGGATTTTCTGTGACATTTCCCTAGACCCTATGCGAGTACATCACAAGTACCTTCATAAAACTGTCGCAATGGGTAGACAAAAGCAGGCTAGTTGCTGACCCGCCTTAATCGGAACTAGTACTATTCACCAGTAAGGACAAGATTCAGACACTTAGGTTAGGTTATATTAAGGCGGTAGCGGAGAAAGAAAGACCTACCCCCCAATCACTTGGTCCAGTTATAGGACCTTTGTGATGCCGCATGGGTGCGAACCCCTTTCTCCTTGCCTCAACTGTGGTGAGCAACTTAATGCGAGGCTACGGACAGTCCCATGCGGTGGCGTGGATGTGTTTGGACAAGATCCCTGTTTGTTTTCGGTGAGATCCGAGATGTCCATAAGGAAGGGGGCCCCAAATAAGCAAAAGGCATTGTTACTTGCTCCTCTCCGGCAGGAGAGGTATGGTAGAGCCCTGCCTAGCCAGCTCGTCGGCGGCATAGTTTTCATCAATGTCCCTATGGGTCCCCATATTAGGAAGAGCTGCTCTAGCTGCTCTGCGGTCTCATGTAGAGACCTGCGGCAGTCGTTGACGATCGCTGAGTTCGACGATGTTGAGCCAACTGCCTTGAGGGCTGCTTGGCTGTCCGAGAAGACGCACACTGAGTATCCGTCTAAGGAGCGTTTGGAAACGATAGGGATCGTCTCCTTGATTGCTCCGACCTCTGCCTGGAACACGCTACAGTGATCCGGAAGTCTGAAGGATTCCCAAGTGGCCGACCGCGGAGGTTTTCCACAGGTTGGATTCTCTCATTCTGAGGGCGGAGAGTGTTACAACCTTTTTCCCCATAAGTTGTACGGGTAGAAGGTACAGCATGGTATTGAGGGCTTCACTTGGGGTAGTGCGTATTCTGCTCGTTATGCATAGCTCTGCCATGCGTTGGACTCTTGTTTTTTTATTGAGACAAGTTTTCTTGTCCAGGGCTGGCTCTCAGACCACTTCTCCGTACATCAGGATTTATCGTAAGATGGCGGTGTATAGGCATCGGACTATATCGGGGTCATGCCCCATTTCAGACCGACGCTTTTTCTGCAGGAGTAGAGGGCTACGGTGACTTCCAGTCGACCTTCCTGTTGAGGATCATCCTAAGATATTTGGCATCGGAAGCTTTTGTGGAGTCATCCGTCCTCTGCCGCTTGAACCTTGGCTCTCCACCAGTCGGTTCCACCGTTGCCTTCTGTCCAGAGGGCGTTGGTGGTTCCTTGGCGCTTGCCGTGGTCTGAGGTGTGGTCCTTCCATTCTGCTTCCCGGATACCTTCTTCCCCTTTCTCCTTCGCGCGTTCGCAGACGATGACGTTGAGGGTTGGTTCACCATTGTCTGCGTGCCAGCTGCTGCTGACGGTGAGAACGACGGTTTGGGGTCCTCTGTCACCGTCACGTGTGCGCTTGGGGGCTTGGTCTTCGTTGGCAGGAGCGAATCCGTTCAGCCGCTCGTACCTCCGCTCGTTCTGTTTGTGCTTTTTTTTAGGCTCCTTTCCCTCGCGGTCAGCGTTTCGGGGAGTCTTTGGCTTATACCATAAAGGTATTTTGCTGATTCCCTGTATCCCGAAAGCCGTTTTGCGTCGGGTCTGAGCCTCCTTATCCGTCCCAGGTAGGACCTGAGTCGACCTGAATGTTGGAAGCCGTGACTTCTGGCTCTGCCTTCTGCAGCTCTTCGCTGTGTCCAAGGCGAGAGAAGGCCGTAGCCAACTCTGCTTCTGACACTGAGACGCCAGTGAAGACGAAGCTTCCCGGTTCCAGGTCCTCTATCGGCCCCTTCAGCCTGATGATCCTCTTTTCGGTGGTGGCAATACACTATTTGGCAGCCAAGCAAATCCACTGCCATTTCGGATTTCCTGCAGTCACAGGATATCGACGCAGGGGAGTCTGCGCTCGCACCAACAATCACCGCCGGTACTAGGTCTCCGACTCCCTACACCGTAACTGTTGTTGCGTTAACGGACATTGCCCAATAACATACGCGTTTTAGCCCAACGGCCAGGGTGAAACACTTTTAGCTTCGGCGCACGCCCTTGACCTTCCCGGCTTGGGTTGCCCTTCTGGCCAATGTACTGAGGGCACCATAAACAAGAGCCGTACTCTAAAATCGGAAGAACAAGCGAAATATAGAAATTCTTCGTTATATAGGGTCGTCTTATTCCTTTGACTACATTTTTATAAAGCCAAGCACTCCCATGGCTTTATTTAAATCTGTTCAGAAAACTTTAACTTGGGGTCTAGGTTAACACCAAGTTCATCAACCAATGTAGTTCTCTCACGAGAACCACCGCAGAGAGTGTAAAGAGCCAATAAGGGGCTGGAGTTATGAAATTTCAATACTTTACATTTCGAGGCATTAAGGTGTCACATATGTGCACAACCATGACATAACCATGACGAAAGGTATTGAGCTAGATTGCAAGCGAGAGTGAAGTGAAATGTCTTTTTACTGGATACAGAGTTTAACATTATCCGCATATATAAGTACTCGAGAGTTTGATAATACTGAAGGCAGGTCATTTATAAAGAGTGTGAAAAGTAGGGGGCCTACATGGCTGCCCTGTGGTACTCCAGAAATAACCTGAACAGGTGAAGACAAAGATTTTTTGAAGAAGACTCTTTGAGATCTAGAGCAAAGGTAGCTGGAAATCTATTTCAAAAGATTGGTTGGAAACCCTTAAAGGTCAAGTTTTTGTGCTAGAAGGGAATGGTTTACAGAGTCTAATGCTTTACTGAAATCGGTGTAAGTAATATCCGTCTGCATATAACCTTGCAAGCCTTTAATGATAAAAGAGATAAACTCTAATAAATTATTAGTTGTTGATTGTCGCCTTATAAATCCGTGCTGAGCTGGATATATAAGTGATTTGCAAAGATGTTGCAAGTGCGGGATTAAAATTTTCTCAAACATTTTAGGAATAGCGGATAACTTCGATATACCTCTATAATTCATTGTGTCAGACTTACAACCTTTCTAATGGAGAAGAATAATAAAAGACTCCTTCCAGATTGGGGGGAAACATGAAAGGTTAATGGATAGGGTGAATAGTTTAAGCAGGGCTTCACACAGAGCGTCGGCACAGTAGCTGAGTACACAGCCGGGGATTCCGTCAGCACCTGGTGAAAACACCGGCTTAACCAGTTGAAGATCATGAAGCAGTGAGCTTTCATTTAACAAGGGGCTGAAAATGCCGTTCGATCTAGGTAAACTGTTTGGATACGGCTGACCAGAGTAGCTTTCATGGGAGTAAGTTGTTTGGAGAAATTGGGCTAAAAGATTGGCAATGGCCCGATCATTGTTTGCCGACGAATTAAGAAATGATAGCGAGGATGGATGTGAGGACGTTCTACGCTTACTGTTTACAAAGCTGTAAAACTGTTTAGGGTCGTAGAAAAGCGTATGCTGCATCTAGATAGGTAATTTTTATAGCATTCAGCGTTTAGAACGGTGAAGTTTGACCGAGCTATTACATAGCGAGAGAGAAAAGAAGGAGAGCCAACTTCTTGAAATTTTTTATAAAGACTTGATTTTATGTTTTTTAAACTGGATAGCTCTTTGGTAAGGCTAGGAGTCTTCCCAGATCTAATTGGACAAAAAAATGGGACACAAGAATCAAGAATCACAAGAGTGTAAAAAATGTTTGTGCCTTTTGTAACGACAGTGCACAAGTACAGTGCGGACAAATCAAAATCCCTAATCTGGCTATTTAGTTTTGTAAACGAAAACAGCGGACACGTTCAGATAGCCTACACGATCGATACAATACAGAAGGTCCAATATCGACCGATACTTCAAAATTAGGATGGTAAGAGGTTAACAACGCTATGGTCGGATCCGAGACAGAGACAGATCAAGCAATCGACCCAAGGAATTTTTCACATGGTTGACTTGAGACAGGGACAAGTCTAGCAAGCCGTCTATACAGTCATGCCGTGATATGGGCACAAGGTTATTAGTTTCGTTTACCGAAGACCAAACAGAACCAGGAAAATTACAACCACCAAGAAATTAAGAATATTGAGTTATGGGGGGCCTATTCTTCTTAGTCTTTTACTTTTTCACAACTAAGTGCTCCTGTTAAAAATTGGCAGAACTAATGGTGTTGAAATGAGATGGGGAGACGCTTATCTTAAAAAAAGCTAACTCCCTGGTATAAAAGAAATTAAACTTCTCCACCTATAGGCCATCGGCTTTTAATTTGTATTGGATAAAAGCAGATACATCATTAAATGTGAGAACAGGGGCAAGCCGAGAGACAAAAAACTTTTCCGCTTGGGTGGGACACCCACCAGTGGTTTTGGCACCGGTTTTCGGATGCTGGCGGCCGTAAGGCAGTTGGCACTTGCAAGTCCCGCGGGTGGACTTCTTGCCTCACTGAGACTCAGACAGCAACTGTAAACTGCTGAATTGAGTGTCCATGGCTAAGAGTCGATCATATTGCTTTGAAGCCACACCTCGTCTGCCTCATAAACTATAACTATAAACTTTCTCACAACTATAGTGCAGTCCGTTACGTTGGGAAATGGAATCCCTCACACGGCCAGAGATCCCCGCACACTTTGCGAACACGACGCTGTCGCAAAGCCAGTAAGATATGTTCGGTTGATCGTGGGTGATCTGCTTCTTGAAGGGTTTTTGGCGCAGACAACAGAAAATTCCAGATATAAAAAGTTTTTTAATTTCTAGACTAAAAAAAAAAAGTTTAAAACAAATATCAGTCAGACCACAGTGCACGGTAGTTGCTAAAAGCTATGCTTAAAGCGAAATCGGAAAAATGAGTGGTGAGCAGACTGCAGCAACAGCTTTTGAGTGAGAGCGTTACTGCACAGAGGTTTCAAGAGCGAGAGAGAAATAATAGTTATTTAAGTTCGGGTGATAGAGATAGTGATAGATAGCTGGAACAATAGAGCGGATAAATGTATTAAGTCATACTTACGACAAGATACAACACAAACACATAATAAGCCGACGCACAAAAGTATAAATAAGTTGTGTTTTTACACAATTATTAGGCATGCAACCCCGGATTAGGATAGAAAATCAATAATCAATCAATTTTGGCGCAGACAACAGAAAATTCAGAACTAATAAGTTTTAAATTTCTAGACCAAAAAAAAAAGTTTAAAACAAATATCAGTCAGACCACAGTGCACGGTAGTTGCTAAAAGCTATGCTTAAAGCGAAATCGGAAAAATGAGTGGTGAGCAGACTGCAGCAACAGCTTTTGAGTGAGAGCGTTACTGCACAGAGGTTTCAAGAGCGAGAGAGAAATAATAGTTATTTAAGTTCGGGTGATAGAGAGATAGTGATAGATAGCTGGAACAATAGAGCGGATAAATGTATTAAGTCATACTTACGACAAGATACAAACACAAACACACAATAAGCCGACGCACAAATGTATAAATAAGTTGTGTTTTTACACAATTACTAGGCATGCAACCCCGGATTAGGATAGAAAATCATGTTCGATTGCAAATAATTAAATTTATTAGAACAAAACTCCGGCTGTTTGTGGAAAATAAAAGAAAGATGTGGAGCGCAAGAAAAAAACACGTCTGGTCACTACGAAAGAGAACGAACGAGATACCAGAGTCAGCAGAGATAGCCATTAACATTAAATTAACTGTTGCGGGAGATAGAGTGTGGATAGAGGTGGATACAGGCAAATTAAAACCACCAAGAAATAAAGAATATTGTCTTTATCTGATAGCAAGGAAGAAACCGCCTTTAAAACTGACAGGTTTTGCTCGTATATAGAGATATCCGAAGAAGGTGGAATGTACGAGCAAGTAATGAAAATAGAAAAGCCTGGAAGAATCAGTTTTATGCACAGGAATTATTGGTCTTGTTGAACATGGCATATGAAATGTTCCGACGTGAAGTCCACTCCATTGAGGACCCCTCCTCCACGTCGAGACGAACGGTGATTTCTAAATATTGTGTACTGATCTGCCAAAACTTCGGAACTAAGGTTGTCATGCTTTAACTTTGTTTCAGTAAACACAATAATATGGGACAAAAATGTGAAACTCTCCAGATAAAAGAGTGCTGAGCTTACTACGTAAGCCTCTAGCTTTCTGGTTAGAAACATAAAAGAGAGGAAGCAAGTTTTTCGGATGGCTAGAAGTGGAGCGGGAAGGTGAAGATGGAGCACTGGTTTGTATCAGGGAGTTATGGGGGGCCTATTCTTCTTAGTCTTGTACTTTTTCACAACTAAGTGCTCCTGCCAAAAATTGGCAGAACTAATGGTGTTGAAATGAGATGGGGAGACGCTTATCTTAAAAAAAGCTATCTCCCTGGCATAAAAGAAATTAAACTTCTCCACCTATAGGCCATCGGCTTTTAATTTGTATTGGATAAAAGCAGATACATCATTAAATGTGAGAACAGGGGCAAGCCGAGAGACAAAACTTTTCCGCTTAGGTGGGACACCCACCAGTGGCTTTGGCACCGGTTTTTCGGATGCCGGCGGCCGTAAGGCAGTTGGCACTTGCAAGTCCCGCGGAGTGGACTTCTTGCCTCACTGAGACTCAGCCAGCAACTGTAAACTGCTGAAGTGAGTGTCCATGGCTAAGAGTCGATCATATTGCTTTGAAGCCACACCTCGTCTGCCTCATAAACTATAACTATAAACTTTCTCACAACTATAGTGCAGTCCGTTACGTTGGGAAATGGAATCCCTCACACGGCCAGAGATCCCCGCACACTTTGCGAACACGACGCTGTCGCAAAGCCAGTAAGATATGTTCGGTTGATCGTGGGTGATCTGCTTTCTTGAAGGGGTTTTTGGCGCAGACAACAGAAAATTCCAGAACTAATAAGTTTTAATTTCTAGACCAAAAAAAAGTTTAAAACAAATATCAGTCAGACCACAGTGCACGGTAGTTGCTAAAAGCTATGCTTTAAAGCGAAATCGAAAAAAAAATGAGTGGTGAGCAGACTGCAGCAACAGCTTTTGAGTGAGAGCGTTACTGCACAGAGGTTTCAAGAGCGAGAGAAAGAATAGTTATTTAAGTTCGGGTGACAGGGAGATAGTGATAGATAGCTGGAACAATAGAGCGGATAAATGTATTAAGTCATACTTACGACAAGATACAACACAAACACATAATAAGCCGACGCACAAATGTATAAATAAGTTGTGTTTTTACACAATTATTAGGCATGCAACCCCGGATTAGGATAGAAAATCAATAATCAATCAATTTTGGCGCAGACAACAGAAAAATCCAGAACTAATAAGTTTTTAATTTCTAGACCAAAAACGAGAAAGAACGTACGGAGTCGCTGTTGCCGCGACTCTACTTTTATACCCGTACTCAGTCAGCACACATGTGACTTATGTGGAATTTTCAAATTTTTTACATTTTACATTTGTTTGCTACATCAGTCATCTACATCTACTTCATCTACATCACTTCTCACAACAACACACGTACACTGCACGAGGCAGCATGTTTGAGCGTAAGTGTGCGTGCGAAAGAATCATTAGCGAAAATCATCCCCATAAATAACTTACGCCGCAACGGGAAGGGGGAAGCTCGCAGTTAAAAATTCATTTGATCATTGTGGCTACAATAATGATCCGATCTGAACTTTTGTGGGGGAGGAAGGGGGCGGGGCGAAATTTTGAAATACACTTGTTCAGGTTTGGTATCACAGGAGTCTTGGCAAAAAATTTGGTTGCTCTAGCTCTTGTAGTCTCTGAGATCCAGGCGACACACAACGAGAAAGAACGTACGGAGTCGCTTCGAACGCGACTCTACTTTTATACCCGTACTCAGTCAGTACACATGTGATTTATGTGGAATTTTAAAATGTTTTATCAGTTTTACATTTTACATTTTTGCTACATCTGTCATCGACATCTACATCTACATCAGGTCTCACAACAACACACGTACAATGCACGAGGCAGCATGTTTGAGCGTGAGTGTGTGTGTGAGAGAATCTGCTGTGACAATCAACCCCAATAAATGACTTACGGCGCAACTGGAAGGAGACAGCTCGTAGCTGAAAATTCATTTGATCATTGTGGCTACAATAATGATCCGATCTGAACCAAATTCGGGAATCTGGTAGATATGGTCATTCTCTACAAAACTGCATTTTATTTTTTTCTATCTTCAAAATTGTGGATTTTCGTCTTTTGGGGCGGGCGGAAGGGGGCGGGGCGAAATTTTGAAATACACTTGTTCAGGTTTGGTATCACAGGAGTCTTGGCCAAAAGTTTGGTTGCTCTAGCTCTTATAGTCTCTGAGATCTAGGCGTTCATTTTACGAAAACCAAATCAAATCGATTTTGTGTGAGTGCGAAAGGGAGGGAGCGAAGTTTTTTCGTATATTTGCCTCTATTGTGGCTATATTAATGATCCGATCCGATTCAGATTTGGGTCCCTGATAGATATGGGCTGTCTCTATGATTCTGCATTTTTAGTTTTTTGTTATTTGCAAAATTGTGGCCGCCACAGATGTGCGCGCTTTTGTGGGGGCGGAAGTGGGCGGGGCGAAATTTTGAAACACTTTTCGAGGAGTGAGATACCACATCAGACTGGATAAAAAGTTTGGTTGCTCTAGCTCTTATAGCCTTCGAGCAATGGGCGACAAACAAGATGGACGGACGGACAGACGGACAGACGGACGGACAGACAGGGCCATATCGACTCGGCTATTGATGCTGATCAAGAATATATATACTTTTATATGGTCGGAAATTACTCCTTCTCTATGTTACACACATCCACTTTTACCACAAATACAATATACCCTTTTACTCTTCGAGTACGGGTATAAAAATCCAAATCAACTCGTTTTTGTGTGAGTAAAAAAGAGAGAGAGCGAAGTTTTTCGTATATTTTCCTCTATTGTGGCTATATTAATAATCCGATCCGATTCAGATTTGGGCCCCTGATAGATATGGACTGTCTCTATGATTCTGCATTTTTAGTTTTCTGCTATCTTCAAAATTGTGGACGCCACAGATGTGCGCCCTTTGTGGGGGCGGAAGTGGGCGGGGCGAAATTTTGAAACATTTTTCTAGGAGTCAGATATCACATCAGTTTGGAAAAAAAGATTTGGTCCCTCTAGCTCTTATAGCCTCCGAGCAATGGGCGACAAACAAGACGGGCAGACAGCAATTACCACAAATACAATATACCCTTTTACTCTTCGAGTACGGGTATAAAAAAAGTTTAAAACAAATATCAGTCAGACCACAGTGCACGGTAGTTGCTAAAAGCTATGCTTAAAGCGAAATCGGAAAAATGAGTGGTGAGCAGACTGCAGCAACAGCTTTTTTGAGTGAGAGCGTTACTGCACAGAGGTTTCAAGAGCGAGAGAGAAAGAATAGTTATTTAAGTTCGGGTGATAGAGAGATAGTGATAGATAGCTGGAACAATAGAGCGGATAAATGTATTAAGTCATACTTACGACAAGATACAACACAAACACACAATAAGCCGACGCACAAATGTATAAATAAGTTGTGTTTTTACACAATTACTAGGCATGCAACCCCGGATTAGGATAGAAAATCATGTTCGATTGCAAATAATTAAATTTATTAGAACAAAACTCCGGCTGTTTGTGATAAATAAAAGAAAGATGTGGAGCGCAAGAAAAAAAACACGTCTGGTCACTACGAAAGAGAACGAATGAGATACCAGAGTCAGCAGAGATAGCCATTAACATTAAATTAACTGTTGCGGAAGATAGAGTGTGGATAGAGGTGGATGCCGCGTGGTGGCGTGCGCTGATTGCCGCTATAGGATTTTCTGGGAAATTTCCCTAGACCCTATGCGAGTACATCACAAGTACCTTCATAAAACTGTCGCAATGGGTAGACAAAAGCAGGCTAGTTGCTGACCCGCCTTAATCGGAACTAGTACTATTCACCAGTAAGGACAAGATTCAGACACTTAGGTTAGGTTATATTAAGGCGGTAGCGGAGAAAGAAAGACTTGGTCCAGTTATAGGACCTTTGTGATGCCGCATGGGTGCGAACCCCTTTCTCCTTGCCTGAACTGTGGTGAGCAACTTAATGCGAGGCTAAGGACAGTCCCATGCGGTGGCGTGGATGTGTTTGGACAAGATCCCTGTTTGTTTTCGGTGAGATCCGAGATGTCCATAAGGAAGGGGGCCCCAAATAAGCAAAAGGCATTGCTACTTGCTCCCTCTCCGGCAGGAGAGGTATGGTAGAGCCCTGCCTAGCCAGCTCGTCGGCGGCATAGTTTTCATCAATGTCCCTATGGGTCCCCATATTAGGAAGAGCTGCTCTAGCTGCTCTGCGGTCTCATGTAGAGACCTGCGGCAGTCGTTGACGATCGCTGAGTTCGACGATGTTGAGCCAACTGCCTTGAGGGCTGATTGGCTGTCCGAGAAGACGCACACTGAGTATCCGTCTAAGAAGCGTTTGGACACGATAGAGATCGTCTCCTTGATTGCTCCGACCTCTGCCTGGAACACGCTACAGTGATCCGGAAGTCTGAAGGATTTCCAAGTGGCCGACCGCGGAGGTTTTCCACAGGTTGGATTCTCTCATTCTGAGGGCGGAGAGTGTTACAACCTTTTTTCCCCATAAGTTGTACGGGTAGAAGGTACAGCATGGTATTGAGGGCTTCACTTGGGGTAGTGCGTATTCCGCTCGTTATGCATAGCTCTGCCATGCGTTGAACTTTTGTAAGTTTGTTAAGACAAGTTTTCTTGTCTAGGGCTGGCCAAGAGCACTACTCCGTACGTCAGGATTGGTCGTATGATAGCGGTGTATAGCCATCTGACTATAAACGGGTTCATGCACCATTTGAGACCGATGGTTTTTCTGCAGGTGTAGAAGGCTACTCTAGCCTTCTTCACCCTGTCCTCTATGCTCAACTTCCTGTCGAGCTTCCTGTCGAGGATAAGACCAAGATACTTGCCTTGGCTGCTGAAAACTAGCGGTTCTCCACATAGTTTAGCTGGGGTAAGAGTCGGAACCTTGTACTTCCTGGTAAATAGTACAAGTTCCGTCTTAGATGGGTTAGCACCTAGCCCACATTTGGCTGCCCATTGTGACAGCTTTGTGAGGGTGCTTGTCATGCACTTGCATAGAGTCTGTGGAAACTTCCCAGAGAATGCTATAGCGACATCATCAGCATCACCACGCGGCATCCACCATCCTTTATCTCCTGCAGCAGTTTGTTTACTGCTACCCTCCATAGGAGAGGCGAGAGGACTTCGCCCTGCAGGGTGCCCCTTCTGACAAACCTGGTGGACGTTGACGTCCCCAGTGAGCCCTCAACGGTCCTGCATTGCAGCATCTGATCGATGAGACTCACCGTCCGGGAGTCAATCCCCAGGTCAGTCAGTGGTCTCGTGATGGCGGACGGAATGATGTTGTTGAAAGCTCCTTTTATGTCTAAATAGGTTTCCAGGGTACACTCCTTTCAGCTAAGGGACGATACAATTGTCGATGTGATCGCGTGTAGGGCCGTTTCGGTGTATCTTCCCCTCCCATGGGCATGCTGAAAGTCAGAGATCTGATTCGGCAATATAGTCGCTCTGAGATGCAGACCTAAGAGCCGATCCATCGCCTTCAAGAGAAAGGACGACAGGCTTATGGGTCGGAAATCTTTGGGGCAGTGTGCGAGGGCTTGCCTGCCTTGGGTATGGAGACATCTTTGGCCCGAAGCCAAGTGTCCGGGATTTGTCTGTGGGAGAAAACCCCCTCGTAAATCCGTTTGATCCATTTTATGGCTCTTTGGCGGGCTTGGATCAGCTGCGCCGTCTGATCCCGCGGATATAGGGCTTGAAGCTTTGTATTGCCCAGGATATATTCTTTTGACTTGACAGGTTCAGAATGGAACCCGTGGCAAAGTAAGGAGGCGCTCTGTAGGTTGGTCTGTTTACAGCTCAGCCTGGAAAATATGTACTGAGAAGGAGGTTAAGCGACTCAGAACTGGATGTCGTCCAGTATTGGTCGGCTTTCCTCAAACAGTTGCGTAAGCTTCGGAGTTGCTCTCGATTTCGGTGCAGAACTTACGCCATGACGCGCGTTTGGCTTTCCTGAGTTCTTTGTTTTATGTTGACAGACTGACCTTGTATTCCAGTTCTGCTCAACGTTAAGAGCTTTCGCTGTGTTGAAGAGTCTCCGTGAGGATTTCCGGAGCTCTCCCAGCATCGAAGTCCACCATGCCGGTTTCTTCTGTCCCCTCGTTTTGCAGGGTTGACAGGCTCTGTCGGGCGCAACTTTACAGGCGTCGGTAAAAACCTTTACCAGACGGGTCGTGGTCTCCCATGAGAGGCAAGCGTGAGGTCCAGGTCCATGATCTCCTCAGGGGATCATCCCCTCGGTTTAAGATGACCATCTGAGTGGTCAATAAGTAGCTGAAAAGGAACTCACCCCGTTCGTTTGTGTTAGTGCTTCCCCACTGACTGTTGTGAGCGTTGGCGTCGCATCCCACTGTTAGGCCGATGTCTTGGCCTCGCAGTCTGCGTTGAGCGCCCACAAGGGCGCATATGGAGGAGGGTCCGGCTGGTCATAACGCATATATATGCCGAGCAGATTCGGAGTGAGCGCTCCTGGCCTTCGAGGCTCACCGCCGTTTGATCTTCATTGCTGAAATTTGGGAGCCAAAATAAGTGGAGTTCTCTTTTTGAAAGAATGCAGGTGCGTATTTTACCTAGGGAGTCAGCTATATATAGCTTATAGTGAGGAGTCCTCAGACCGAAAACCCTGTTTCCGAGGATCCGGGGTTCTTGAATGAGGACTATGTCGGCCCCACCCTTGGCTAGCTGTAGCAATAAGGCAGCACATGCTGCATTACAATGGTGGAGGTTTATCTGTAGGAGGGTCAGGGACATTCCTGAGACTCGCTTCCACCACCGTCGTGTCGACATCGCTCTCCGGGGATTCATCATCCTCCCCGACGTCGATGCGTCCGAGACCTCTGGCTAGGTCGCTCGTGACGGACTCGTAATGGTCCAAGATATCGTCCGATACCATGGACGCCACGTCGGACGCCTCGGGTTGGCTTCCCGCTCCCGGAACGTCAAGCTCGAGGTCTGGCTGGACCCCCGCTTGCCTTCCCTTAGAGTCGTTTTTGTAGGGGACTATGGTCACCTTACGGTAGTACACTACTCCTGCCGACTCTCCTAGGAGCTCCAGCGACTCCTCGTTCAGGACGAGGGTAATCTGTCGCCTCTGTCCTGCGACCTCCTCGACCATGGCCACCTTCCAATCGGCTGTAGGAAGGTGGGGGTTGCAGACCTGCAGAACCTTGAGAATCTTCTCCAGCTCTGCGGGTTTAACCGACACCCACGCTCGGTCCCTCGGTCTACTTGGGATGTCTTCCCAACGTACGGCCTCCAGTTTGGCTCCCGGATAAACCTCTTCGAGCGCCGCCACCGCCTTCATGTAGAGGGCCGCCGAGCGTGCATCTTGGCAGGCGATGGCTTTCACCGTGCCCTGATGCCACCCGGCATCCTCACATTTAGGCGGAGGTCCACCGCTCTCGGCCAGTTCCTCCAGAAAGCGGTCCTGGGTCTCTGTCTCCACCAGATGCCACTTGTCGCGAGGGACATAACCATCCTTGGCGCCCCTGTCTAGGACGCCAATTAAGGTTTTGCCCCTCGCCACCTCCGCAAATAGATCTGTTGGTCAGGTGCATCTTTGCCCGCTTGGCTTGACCTGGCTGTGTAGCGTGGTCTTCCGCTGAGCGCTGCCGCTTGGTCGGGGCCTTAGCTTAAGATGATTGAGTTGGCCCAGAGCCTCTGCTCTATCCCCTTCGCCGATGCCAAGTACACCGGATCCTCATAAGCCAGGATGAAGACAGCACGCCTCCTGTCCTGGTGGGACGACTTACCTTCTTGGCTTGCAGGCCCGCCGGCTGCCGAGGTTTACGCGGTTTCCCCGGTCGCGAGGCGCTTACCAGCCGCGATAACGCTCTGCTTGGCAGCCACTCCGATGACCGGTTTGACCCCGGAGTCCTCCGACGTGGTTTATCGGAGCCCTCCTTGCAGCGGATTCTGCTTGAAGAAGGTGGACCGACTGAGTCCCCTTTCACGTCTTCTTAGGACCTGGTTTCCCAGGGGTTGATGTAGAGGGATTGGCTTTTCCCTCCGGTACTTTAGGAGGAGTACCGAGCTCCTTTGCCGTATTTTTGTGATATTTAACTGTTTTGGCATTTTGATCCCACGAGTAGTTGGGTAGGGGTAAGTCACCTGACATAGCCCGCGTGCCCCGCGAAGCCTGATTTAAACTGGAGGTCGGCAGGTATCCAAAGTTCGCATACGAACGACCGAGCACCCCCTCGGCCATGCATCCATCAGCGCATGCTGTTCCACCTAGAATTGGGGTAATTACACAGAGATTTTTCTTCTCTACGCCCGACTACCATTAGCCAGCACCCGTGGCAGACACTTAACCGTGCTAGGACCTGTTTCCAGCCCGCCCTCACGAGGAGAGTATAGTCGCACTTCCACTGGTGTGTACAGTTACGGCCGGTGACGGTCCGCTTGTGGTCCCACTGTGTCATAGAACCGGGGCATGGCAGCATCGGGTTAGGGCAAGCCCCAGCCAAAGGCGACCCTGCCCCCGTCCGAAATGTTCAGTGATAGCGAGTCAGCCCGTCATCCGTGATTCCCCCTATATCACCCGAGTGGCTGACGGCCCAGTTTGTGCATTTATATGCAACAAAAACTATGAATACACGGGAGGTCATCGTTTCGTTGAAATACAATTGAAAGACAGCAAACCCAAATGCATAATTTCAGATCGAGGAAGTTGTTTCACATCAAACGAGTTCGATGACTTTTTGTCAGAGACTGATATCAAACATATTAAAATAGCAACAGAATCACTTCAAGCAAATGGGCAGGTGGAATGAGTAAACAGAAGCATTGGACCAATGACAGCGAAGTTAGTAGAACCAGAAAAGGCTATACATTGGGATGCAGTAATATACAAAGTAGAACATCCATTAAATATCAAGTAGCATAGGAGCAAAAAACAAGTTCCGTGTAAGCTATTATTTGGCATAGAACAGAGAGGAAAAATAGTAGTCGAATTAAAAGAAAAATTAGAAGAGTTAAATGATGCACAAGAAAACAAAGATTTAGCAGATCTAATGGCGGAAGCGGCGGAAAATATTATATAAAGATAGCTGAAGCCTACAATAAAAAGCAATATGACTAGGGTTTGAAGAAACCAAAATATTAAAAGGAAGGAGACCATGTGATGGTAAAAAATTTTGATTGCACAGTAGGAGCATCTTAAAAATTAATTCCCAAAACAAAGGGGCTTACGTAATCGAAAAAGTACTCAGAAATTTCAGGTTCCTGCTAAAAGGCTTGGAAGGTTTTCGAGTATCCCGTATACCATATCAAGGGATTTGGAGTATTCAAAACATAAAAACACGACTTACCTTCTTGGCTTGCAGGCCCGCCGGCTGCCGAGGTTTACGCGGTTTCCCCGGTCGCGAGGCGCTTACCAGCCGCGATAACGCTCTGCTTGGCAGCCACTCCGATGACCGGTTTGACCCCGGAGTCCTCCGACGTGGTTTATCGGAGCCCTCCTTGCAGCGGATTCTGCTTGAAGAAGGTGGACCGACTGAGTCCCCTTTCACGTCTTCTTAGGACCTGGTTTCCCAGGGGTTGATGTAGAGGGATTGGCTTTTCCCTCCGGTACTTTAGGAGGAGTACCGAGCTCCTTTGCCGTATTTTTGTGATATTTAACTGTTTTGGCATTTTGATCCCACGAGTAGTTGGGTAGGGGTAAGTCACCTGACATAGCCCGCGTGCCCCGGAAGCCTGATTTAAACTGGAGGTCGGCAGGTATCCAAAGTTCGCATACGAACGACCAAGCACCCCCTCGGCCATGCATCCATCAGCGCATGCTGTTCCACCTAGAATTGGGGTAATTACACAGAGAGTTTTCTTCTCTCCGCCCGACTACCATTAGCCAGCACCCGTGGCAGACACTTGACCGTGCCAGGACCTATTTCCAGCCGCCCTCACGAGGAGAGTATAGTCGCACTTCCACTGGTGTGTACAGTTACGGCCGGTGACGGTCCGCTCGTGGTCCCACTGTGTCATAGAACCGGGGCATGGCAGCATCGGGTTAGGGCAAGCCCCAGCCAAAGGCGACCCTGCCCCCGTCCGAAATGTTCAGTGATAGCGAGTCAGCCCGTCACCCGTGATTCCCCCTATATCACCCGAGTGGCTGACGGCCCAGTTTGTGCATTTATATGCCACAAAAACTATGAATACACGGGAGGTCATCGTTTCGTTGAAATACAATTGAAAGACAGCAAACCCAAATGCATAATTTCAGATCGAGGATGTTGTTTCACATCAAACGAGTTCGATGACTTTTTTGTCAGAGACTGATATCAAACATATTAAAATAGCAACAGAATCGCTTCAAGCAAATGGGCAGGTGGAATGAGTAAACAGAAGCATTGGACCAATGACAGCGAAGTTAGTAGAACCAGAAAAGGCTATTCATTGGGATGCAGTAATATACAAAGTAGAACATCCATTAAATATCAAGTAGCATAGGAGCAAAAAACAAGTTCCGTGTAAGCTATTATTTGGCATAGAACAGAGAGGAAAAATAGTAGTCGAATTAAAAGAAAAATTAGAAGAGTTAAATGATGCACAAGAAAACAAAGATTTAGCAGATCTAATGGCGGAAGCGGCGGAAAATATTATATAAAGATAGCTGAAGCCTACAATAAAAAGCAATATGACTAGGGTTTGAAGAAACCAAAAGATTAAAAGGAAGGAGACCATGTGATGGTAAAAATTTTGATTGCACAGTAGGAGCATCTTAAAAATTAATTCCCAAAACAAAGGGGCTTACGTAATCGAAAAAGTACTCAGAAATTTCAGGTTCCTGCTAAAAGGCTTGGAAGGTTTTCGAGTATCCCGTATACCATATCAAGGGATTTGGAGTATTCAAAACATAAAAACACGACTTACCTTCTTGGCTTGCAGGCCCGCCGGCTGCCGAGGTTTACGCGGTTTCCCCGGTCGCGAGGCGCTTACCAGCCGCGATAACGCTCTGCTTGGCAGCCACTCCGATGACCGGTTTGACCCCGGAGTCCTCCGACGTGGTTTATCGGAGCCCTCCTTGCAGCGGATTCTGCTTGAAGAAGGTGGACCGACTGAGTCCCCTTTCACGTCTTCTTAGGACCTGGTTTCCCAGGGGTTGATGTAGAGGGATTGGCTTTTCCCTCCGGTACTTTAGGAGGAGTACCGAGCTCCTTTGCCGTATTTTTTGTGATATTTAACTGTTTTGGCATTTTGATCCCACGAGTAGTTGGGTAGGGGTAAGTCACCTGACATAGCCCGCGTGCCCCGGGAAGCCTGATTTAAACTGGAGGTCGGCAGGTATCCAAAGTTCGCATACGAACGACCGAGCACCCCCTCGGCCATGCATCCATCAGCGCATGCTGTTCCACCTAGAATTGGGGTAATTACACAGAGAGTTTTCTTCTCTCCGCCCGACTACCATTAGCCAGCACCCGTGGCAGACACTTAACCGTGCTAGGACCTGTTTCCAGCCGCCCTCACGAGGAGAGTATAGTCGCACTTCCACTGGTGTGTACAGTTACGGCCGGTGACGGTCCGCTTGTGGTCCCACTGTGTCATAGAACCGGGGCATGGCAGCATCGGGTTAGGGCAAGCCCCAGCCAAAGGCGACCCTGCCCCCGTCCGAAATGTTCAGTGATAGCGAGTCAGCCCGTCATCCGTGATTCCCCCTATATCACCCGAGTGGCTGACGGCCCAGTTTGTGCATTTATATGCAACAAAAACTATGAATACACGGGAGGTCATCGTTTCGTTGAAATACAATTGAAAGACAGCAAACCCAAATGCATAATTTCAGATCGAGGAAGTTGTTTCACATCAAACGAGTTCGATGACTTTTGTCAGAGACTGATATCAAACATATTAAAATAGCAACAGAATCGCTTCAAGCAAATGGGCAGGTGGAATGAGTAAACAGAAGCATTGGACCAATGACAGCGAAGTTAGTAGAACCAGAAAAGGCTATACATTGGGATGCAGTAATATACAAAGTAGAACATCCATTAAATATCAAGTAGCATAGGAGCAAAAAAAACAAGTTCCGTGTAAGCTATTATTTGGCATAGAACAGAGAGGAAAAAACAGTAGGAGCATCTTAAAAATTAATTCCCAAAAACAAAGGGGCTTACGTAATCGAAAAAGTACTCAGAAATTTCAGGTTCCTGCTAAAAGGCTTGGAAGGTTTTCGAGTATCCCGTATACCATATCAAGGGATTTGGTGTCAGTGCTTCCCCACTGACTAGGGTGGGCGTTGGCGTCGTATCCCACAATTATGCCGATGTTCTTGGCCTCACAGTCTGCGACGAGTGCTCTTAGGGACGCATGTGGAGGAAGGTCATATTGGTCGTGAGCCGTGTATGAGGAGCAGATCTTCAGTGCTATCTCCTGGCCTTCGAGGCTCACCGCTGTGTGATATTCATCGCTGCAAAATAGGAGAATTAATAAGTGCAATTCCCTCTTTGCAAGAATGCAGGTAATTATTTTACCTGTGGTGTAAGCTATGTATAGCTTATATTCTTGAGTCCTCAGACCGGAGACCCGGTTTCAAAATATCCAAATCTCCTGACGACTATGTCGCCTCCACACTTTTCTGGTGGAGGTTTATCTGAAGTGTCAGGGACTTTCCTAAGATTTTCCTCCACCATTGGGTCGTCGGCATCGTACTCGGGGGACTCCACGTCCTCTTCGAAATCGATGCGTCATAGACCCCGGGCTACGTCGCTCTCATAGGACTCGTAGCGGTCCAGGATTTTGTCCGATACCACAGACGCTACGTCCGACGCCTCGGCTTGGCTACCCGATCCCAAAACCTCTAGCAGCTTACGGTCTTGCTGGACCTCCGCTTGCCTGCCCTTGGAGTCGTTCTTGTAGGGAGCTATGGTCACCTAATATCTATCCTGTAGTTGTGCCTCGACTATTTCTCGCGAGGGTAATTTCAAAAAGAGTTTTCATCAGTTTTTACGAATATTTATAGTAATCGACAGCAAATTAATGACTTGTCCCCGTTTGTACCCCATTTGGGGAAAATTGGTTTCCAGTCACATATGAATTTTTTCGTTGGGAAAAGTTAACAAAAGCAACGTAAAAAATACTCTTATTACATCTACATGACATATCATACCAGCGCGCCATTTTAACTCGTTCGCCGCCAGAGATTGCACAGTAAACTAGGCACGATCTATTTTTTATTCCCGTACTCGAAAAGTAAAAGGGTATATTTTTTTGTGGTAAAAGTGGATGTGTGTAACATAGAGAAGGAATCGTTTCTGACCCCATAAAGTATATATATTCTTGATCAGCTTCAATAGACGAGTTGATATAGCAATATCTGTCCGTCCATCCGTCTTGTTTGTCGCCCATTGCTCGGAGGCTATAAGAGCTAGAGAAACCAAATTTTGTTTCGACCTTGATATTTCGCCCCGCCCACTACCGCCCCCACACAGGGCGCACATCTGTAGCGTTCAGAATTTTAAAGACAACTGTAAGCTAAAAATGCAGATTCATAGAAAAACGATATTTATCAGGAGTCCAAATCTGTATCGGATCGGATGATTAGTATAGCCACTATAGAGAAACCCATTTCGAAAAATACCGTTCCCTCTCGCTCGCACTCACACACCAACGTGTCGACTTTGCTCTTTCGTACAAATGAGCGCCTGGATCTCAGAGACTACAAGAGGTAGAGCAACCAAACTTTCTCTCCAGACTCCTGTGATACCACTTCAGTACAAGTGTATTTCAAAATTTCGACAACCCAAAAAGATGAAAGTCCACAATTTTGAAGATAGGAAATAACGAAAGATGCAGCATCGCAGAGAATTGATATTAATATCAATTGATGTTCCCCCTGACCCCTGCCTACACACAAAAAGACGAAACTCTGCAATTTAGAAGATAGAAGAAAATAAAAAATTCAGTATCGTAAAAAATGATCACGTCTACCAGTTTGCCGAATCTGGTTCAGATCGGATTATACCCGTACTCCAAGAGTAAAAGGGTATATTGTATTTGTGGTAAAAGTGGATGTGTGTAACATAGAGAAGGAATCATTTCCGACCCTATAAAGTATATATATTCTTGATCAGCATCAATAGCCGAGTCGATATAGCCATGTCTGTTCGTCCGTCTGTCCGTCTTGTTTGTCGCCTAGTGCTTGGAGGCTATTAGAGCTAGAGAATCCAAAATTATTTTCCACACTGATATGATATCTCACTCCTAGAAAAGTGGTTCAAAATTTCCCCCCGCCCACTTCCGCCCCCACACAGGGCGCACATCTGTGCCGTCCAGAATTTTGAAGATATCAGAAAACGAAAAATGCAGAGTCATTGGGGGAAGACCATATTTATCAGGGGTCCAAATCTGAATCGGATCGGATCATTAGTATAGCCACAATATAGAAAACCATTTCAAAAAACATCGTTCCCTCTCGCTCGCACTCACACACAAAGGTGTCGGCTTTGCCCTTCCGTACAAATTAGCTCCTGGATCTCAGAAACTATAAGAGCTAGAGCAACCAAACTTTCCGTCCGGACCCCAGTGATATCACTTCAGTACAAGTGTATTTCAAAATTTCGCCCCCTTACGCCACCCCAAATTATAAAACTCCACAATTGTAAAGATAGGAAAAAACGAAAAATGCAGTATCACTGTGAATAACCAAATCTACCAGATTTCCAAATTTGGTTCAGATCGGATCATTGTTGTGAGAAATGAATTAGATGTAGATGACAGATGCAGAAAAAAAAAAAAAAAAGTAAAAAAATGTAAAAACTGATAAAACGTTGGAAAATTCCACATAAGTCATACCGACGGAGTACGGGTATATAAGTAGTGTCATGTTAACGGCGACACCACATGTTCTTTTTCGTTAAAATTAAAATTGAATACTTAAAACTTAAAATAAAATTGAAAAGTTACAAAATTACAGCACTGCCTTTTACGTAAGTAATGTTTTACTCCCAAAAAAAAATTTGTATTTTTGGATAAAATGCACTGTGGGATGCCGACTACCAGGCAAGGTCGGAAAATGTATAATTGGTCATATGTGGGTCGTACGACCCATTAAGTTCGTTAAAATTAAAATTGAATACCTAAAACTGAAAATAAAATTGAAAAGTTTAAAGCACTTCCTTTTACGTAAGTAATGTTTTTCTCAAAAAAAATAATTTTTATTTTTGGATAAAATGCACTGTGGGTTGCCGACTACCAGGCAAGGTCAGTAAATGTATACTTGGTCATATGTGAGTCGTACGACCCATTAAGCTTTGATGTGTCTCAGCTTGTACCTAGCTGAGCCAACAGATGAGTCGCAGTTTGCGGATAGCGAACGGCCTTCTTCGGTAGGTAGGTCAGCTGCGGATAAGTGGGCATACCAAAGAAATTCAATTAAGTTTTCTCTGGGAAAGAGTACCAAAAGCAGTCCCGGAAAGCCAGCGGATGTTCACGTAGCAGCAACACTGACGATGCGATGACGGTGCCGACTCTCATAGGAAGCTCACATTCTCCCATACCTACACGCTACCCACCCATATCCTAGCCCCAACAAACGTTTCACACCCTGTTGTAATGATGCCCTACCCGGGCAACATGGACATTTTCCTGGGCTGACCGTTCTCCTTCTCTGCATCTCGTGGGATTTGATATGGACAAAGACACACACAACAAAAAAATAAAAATGAGCATGGCACTTCCCACAACGCCAGCAGGAAGCAATCCCAAGCACAGGAGCTGCCCTAAGCCGAACCCGGGTAGGTTTCATCCCGAATCCGCGGCTGGCAAATCCCCTCCCAAAACTCACACCAGGGGGCAGCAGCTAAGCAACACTGTGTCTGACCGACCTTCCGAGGAACGTCCTCTCTATATTTCGCTTGTTCGTCCGATTTTAAATTACGGTTCTTGTCTATGGTGCCCTCAGTACAAAAGTACAACAAGACTGTATAGAAGCAGTGCAGAAAAACTTTTTACTTTTTGCTCTGCGTGGCCTCAACTGGCATGAAGGTGTCAGACTGCCTTCTTACTCTCGTTGATTGCTCTTCATAAACCTTCCATCCTTACTAATCGTAGAACAATGCTTGGTGTGTTTTCATGCACAACTTGATCGGGGGTGACATCGACAGCCCTTACTTTTTGAGCCGCATAAACTTCACGATTCCTATTAGATCCTCTAGGAATTGAATTCTTTTGTACCTTCCACTGTGTAGATCGAATTATTCCTTGCATGAACCGTTTCGGATCTTATGCTCGGATTATAATTCGTTCTACCATATAATATCCACCACTAAATCACTTCCTCTACTTAAATCACTAATACTAACATACTTTGTCCGTAGTTAGTAATATTCTTTTGTAATTTTGCATGTTTAGCGTTGTGTTTAGCCCTAATTTTTCCTCGAATGTTAGTCTGACACCTATCTTTCCTGCATGTTCGCGATCGGTTTTGTGTCGCGCGTCATGCGGCAGCGCCCCTCGGTCGGTTGTGCGGGAGGAGGGCTGAGTATCTGCGGATCCGCTTGTAACAGGCTTCGGCTTGGTGTCGCATGGGCCACTTGATGGTGCAGTCATTGCACATCAACGTCCTAAACTCCTATGAAACGATAAAGGACGTGTTACGTCTCTGTTAACGCGACACTAATTTTATACCCGTAATCAGTCTGTACACATGTGATTTATGTGTAATTTTAAAATATTTTTATCATTTTCTACTTTTCCATTTTTTCCTGCATCTGTCATCTACATCACTCCCACAACAAAACTGCACGGCTGAAAGGTTGGAGGCTAGCTGCTGAAACTTGAAATAATCATTGTAGCTACAATAATGATCCGATCTGAACCAGATTAAGGAATTTGGTAGATATGACCATTTTCTACGGTTTTCTACCGTTTTTTCCTGTCTTATATTTTGGACTTTCATCTTTTGTGGGGTCGGAAGGGGGGCGTGGCTAAATTTTGAAATAAACATGCACTGAAGAGATATCACAGGAGCCTGGACAACAAGTTTGGTTGCTCTAGCAACCCGTGCCAGGACCTGTTTCCAGCCGCCCTCACGAGGAGAGTATAGTCGCACTTCCACTGGTGTGTACAGTTACGGCCGGTGACGGTCCGCTCGTGGTCCCACTGTGTCATAGAACCGGGGCATAGCAGCATCGGGTTAGGGCAAGCCCCAGCCAAAGGCGACCCTGCCCCCGTCCGAAATGTTCAGTGATAGCGAGTCAGCCCGTCATCCGTGATTCCCCCTATATCACCCGAGTGGCTGACGGCCCAGTTTGTGCATTTATATGCAACAAAAACTATGAATACACGGGAGGTCATCGTTTCGTTGAAATACAATTGAAAGACAGCAAACCCAAATGCATAATTTCAGATCGAGGAAGTTGTTTAACATCAAACGAGTTCGATGACTTTTGTCAGAGACTGATATCAAACATATTAAAATAGCAACAGAATCGCTTCAAGCAAATGGGCAGGTGGAATGAGTAAACAGAAGCATTGGACCAATGACAGCGAAGTTAGTAGAACCAGAAAAGGCTATACATTGGGATGCAGTAATATACAAAGTAGAACATCCATTAAATATCAAGTAGCATAGGAGCAAAAAACAAGTTCCGTGTAAGCTATTATTTGGCATAGAACAGAGAGGAAAAATAGTAGTCGAATTAAAAGAAAAATTAGAAGAGTTAAATGATGCACAAGAAAACAAAGATTTAGCAGATCTAATGGCGGAAGCGGCGGAAAATATTATATAAAGATAGCTGAAGCCTACAATAAAAAGCAATATGACTAGGGTTTGAAGAAACCAAAAGATTAAAAAAGGAAGGAGACCATGTGATGGTAAAAATTTTGATTGCACAGTAGGAGCATCTTAAAAATTAATTCCCAAAAACAAAGGGGCTTACGTAATCGAAAAAAGTACTCAGAAATTTCAGGTTCCTGCTAAAAGGCTTGGAAGGTTTTCGAGTATCCCGTATACCATATCAAGGGATTTGGTGTCAGTGCTTCCCCACTGACTGGGGTGGGCGTTGGCGTCGTATCCCACAATTATGCCGATGTGCTTGGCCTCACAGTCTGCGACGAGTGCTCTTAGGGACGCATGTGGAGGAAGGTCATATTGGTCGTGAGCCGTGTATGAGGAGCAGATCTTCAGTGCTATCTCCTGGCCTTCGAGGCTCACCGCTGTGTGATATTCATCGCTGCAAAATAGGAGAATTAATAAGTGCAATTCCCTCTTTGCAAGAATGCAGGTAATTATTTTACCTGTGGTGTAAGCTATGTATAGCTTATATTCTTGAGTCCTCAGACCGGAGACCCGGTTTCAAAATATCCAAATCTCCTGACGACTATGTCGCCTCCACACTTGGCTGGTGGAGGTTTATCTGAAGTGTCAGGGACTTTCCTAAGATTTTCCTCCACCATTGGGTCGTCGGCATCGTACTCGGGGGACTCCACGTCCTCTTCGAAATCGATGCGTCATAGACCCCGGGCTACGTCGCTCTCATAGGACTCGTAGCGGTCCAGGATTTTGTCCGATACCACAGACGCTACGTCCGACGCCTCGGCTTGGCTACCCGATCCCAAAACCTCTAGCAGCTTACGGTCTTGCTGGACCTCCGCTTGCCTGCCCTTGGAGTCGTTCTTGTAGGGAGCTATGGTCACCTAATATCTATCCTGTAGTTGTGCCTCGACTATTTCTCGCGAGGGTAATTTCAAAAGAGTTTTCATCAGTTTTACGAATATTTATAGTAATCGACAGCAAATTAATGACTTGTCCCCGTTTGTACCCCATTTGGGGAAAATTGGTTTCCAGTCACATATGAATTTTTTCGTTGGGAAAAGTTAACAAAAGCAACGTAAAAAATACTCTTATTACATCTACATGACATATCATACCAGCGCGCCATTTTAACTCGTTCGCCGCCAGAGATTGCACAGTAAACTAGGCACGATCTATTTTTTATTCCCGTACTCGAAAAGTAAAAGGGTATATTTTTTTTGTGGTAAAAGTGGATGTGTGTAACATAGAGAAGGAATCGTTTCTGACCCCATAAAGTATATATATTCTTGATCAGCTTCAATAGACGAGTTGATATAGCAATATCTGTCCGTCCATCCGTCTTGTTTGTCGCCCATTGCTCGGAGGCTATAAGAGCTAGAGAAACCAAATTTTGTTTCGACCTTGATATTTCGCCCCGCCCACTACCGCCCCCACACAGGGCGCACATCTGTAGCGTTCAGAATTTTAAAGACAACTGTAAGCTAAAAATGCAGATTCATAGAGAAAAACTATATTTATCAGGAGTCCAAATCTGTATCGGATCGGATGATTAGTATAGCCACTATAGAGAAACCCATTTCGAAAAATACCGTTCCCTCTCGCTCGCACTCACACACCAACGTGTCGACTTTGCTCTTTCGTACAAATGAGCGCCTGGATCTCAGAGACTACAAGAGGTAGAGCAACCAAACTTTCTCTCCAGACTCCTGTGATACCACTTCAGTACAAGTGTATTTCAAAATTTCGACAACCCAAAAAAGATGAAAGTCCACAATTTTGAAGATAGGAAATAACGAAAGATGCAGCATCGCAGAGAATTGATATTAATATCAATTGATGTTCCCCCTGACCCCTGCCTACACACAAAAGACGAAACTCTGCAATTTAGAAGATAGAAGAAAATAAAAAATTCAGTATCGTAAAAAATGATCACGTCTACCAGTTTGCCGAATCTGGTTCAGATCGGATTATACCCGTACTCCAAGAGTAAAAGGGTATATTGTATTTGTGGTAAAAGTGGATGTGTGTAACATAGAGAAGGAATCATTTCCGACCCTATAAAGTATACATATTCTTGATCAGCATCAATAGCCGAGTCGATATAGCCATGTCTGTTCGTCCGTCTGTCCGTCTTGTTTGTCGCCTAGTGCTTGGAGGCTATTAGAGCTAGAGAATCCAAAATTATTTTCCACACTGATATGATATCTCACTCCTAGAAAAGTGGTTCAAAATTTCCCCCGCCCACTTCCGCCCCCCACACAGGGCGCACATCTGTGCCGTCCAGAATTTTGAAGATATCAGAAAACGAAAAATGCAGAGCCATTGGGGGAAGACCATATTTATCAGGGGTCCAAATCTGAATCGGATCGGATCATTAGTATAGCCACAATATAGAAAACCATTTCAAAAAACATCGTTCCCTCTCGCTCGCACTCACACACAAAGGTGTCGGCTTTGCCCTTCCGTACAAATTAGCTCCTGGATCTCAGAAACTATAAGAGCTAGAGCAACCAAACTTTCCGTCCAGACCCCAGTGATATCAGTTCAGTACAAGTGTATTTCAAAATTTCGCCCCCTTACGCCACCCCAAATTATAAAACTCCACAATTGTAAAGATAGGAAAAAACGAAAAATGCAGTATCACTGTGAATAACCAAATCTACCAGATTGCCAAATTTGGTTCAGATCGGATCATTGTTGTGAGAAATGAATTAGATGTAGATGACAGATGCAGAAAAAAAAGGTAAAAATGTAAAAACTGATAAAACGTTGGAAAATTCCACATAAGTCATACCGACGGAGTACGGGTATATAAGTAGTGTCACGTTAACGGCGACACCACATGTTTTTTTTCGTTAAAATTAAAATTGAATACTTAAAACTTAAAATAAAATTGAAAAGTTACAAAATTACAGCACTGCCTTTTACGTAAGTAATGTTTTACTCCCAAAAAAAAATTTGTATTTTTGGATAAAATGCACTGTGGGATGCCGACTACCAGGCAAGGTCGGAAAATGTATAATTGGTCATATGTGGGTCGTACGACCCATTAAGTTCGTTAAAATTAAAATTGAATACCTAAAACTGAAAATAAAATTGAAAAGTTACAAGTTTAAAGCACTTCCTTTCACGTAAGTAATGTTTTTCTCAAAAAAATAATTTTTATTTTTGGATAAAATGCACTGTGGGTTGCCGACTACCAGGCAAGGTCAGTAAATGTATACTTGGTCATATGTGAGTCGTACGACCCATTAAGCTTTGATGTGTCTCAGCTTGTACCTAGCTGAGCCAACAGATGAGTCGCAGTTTGCGGATAGCGAACGGCCTTCTTCGGTAGGTAGGTCAGCTGCGGATAAGTGGGCATACCAAAGAAATTCAATTAAGTTTTCTCTGGGAAAGAGTACCAAAAGCAGTCCCGGAAAGCCAGCGGATGTTCACGTAGCAGCAACACTGACGATGCGATGACGGTGCCGACTCTCATAGGAAGCTCACATTCTCCCATACCTACACGCTACCCACCCATATCCTAGCCCCAACAAACGTTTCACACCCTGTTGTAATGATGCCCTACCCGGGCAACATGGACATTTTCCTGGGCTGACCGTTCTCCTTCTCTGCATCTCGTGGGATTAGATATGGACAAAGACACACACAACAAAAAAATAAAAATGAGCATGGCACTTCCCAAAACGCCAGCAGGAAGCAATCCCAAGCACAGGAGCTGCCCTAAGCCGAACCCGGGTAGGTTCCATTCCGAATCCGCGGGTGGCAAATCCCCTCCCAAAACTCACACCAGGGGGCAGCAGCTAAGCAACACTGTGTCTGACCGACCTTCCGAGGAACGTCCTCTCTATATTTCGCTTGTTCGTCCGATTTTAAATTACGGTTCTTGTCTATGGTGCCCTCAGTACAAAGTACAACAAGACTGTATAGAAGCAGTGCAGAAAAACTTTTTACTTTTTGCTCTGCGTGGCCTCAACTGGCATGAAGGTGTCAGACTGCCTTCTTACTCTCGTTGATTGCTCTTCATAAACCTTCCATCCTTACTAATCGTAGAACAATGCTTGGTGTGTTTTCATGCACAACTTGATCGAGGGTGACATCGACAGCCCTTACTTTTTGAGCCGCATAAACTTCACGATTCCTATTAGATCCTCTAGGAATTAAATTCTTTTTTGTACCTTCCACTGTGTAGATCGAATTATTCCTTGCATGAACCGTTTCGGATCTTATGCTCGGATTATAATTCGTTCTACCATATAATATCCACCACTAAATCACTTCCTCTACTTAAATCACTAATACTAACATACTTTGAACGTAGTTAGTAATATTCTTTTGTAATTTTGCATGTTTAGCGTTGTGTTTAGCCCTAATTTTTCCTCGAATATTAGTCTGACACCTATCTTTCCTGCATGTTCGCGATCGGTTTTGTGTCGCGCGTCATGCGGCAGCGCCCCTCGGTCGGTTGTGCGGGAGGAGGGCTGAGTATCTGCGGATCCGCTTGTAACAGGCTTCGGCTTGGTGTCGCATGGGCCACTTGATGGTGCAGTCATTGCACATCAACGTCCTAAACTCCTATGAAACGATAAAGGACGTGTTACGTCGCTGTTAACGCGACACTAATTTTATACCCGTAATCAGTCTGTACACATGTGATTTATGTGTAATTTTAAAATATTTTTATCATTTTCTACTTTTCCATTTTTTTCCTGCATCTGTCATCTACATCACTCCCACAACAAAACTGCACGGCTGAAAGGTTGGAGGCTAGCTGCTGAAACTTTAAATAATCATTGTAGCTACAATAATGATCCGATCTGAACCAGATTAAGGAATTTGGTAGATATGACCATTTTCTACGGTTTTCTACCGTTTTTTCCTGTCTTATATTTTGGACTTTCATCTTTTGTGGGGTCGGAAGGGGGCGTGGCTAAATTTTGAAATAAACATGCACTGAAGAGATATCACAGGAGCCTGGACAACAAGTTTGGTTGCTCTAGCTCTTATAGTCTCTGAGAACCAGGCGTTCATCAGTTCGAATGGGCAAAGTCGACTCGTTTTTGTGTGCATGCGAGCGAGAGGGCACGGTGTTTCACGAAATGGTTTTCTCCATTGTGGCTAAACTTATAATCCGATCCGATTCAAATTCGAGCCTCTGAAAAATAGGCGCTTTCTCTATGATTCTGAGTTTTTAGTTTTCTGTTATCTTCAAAATTGTGGTCGCCACAGATATGCGCCCTTTGTGGTGGCGGAAGTGGACGTGGAGAAATTTTGAAACACACCTCTAGGAGTGAGATACCACATCAGTCTGGTGAAAAATTTGGTTTCTCTAGCTCTTATAGCCTCCGAGCAATGGGCGACAAACAAGACGGATAGACAGACAGATAGACAGACAGACAGACGGACGGACAGACAGGGCTATATCGACTCGGCTATTGATGCTGATTAAGATTGTATATACCTTATAGGGTCGGAAATGATTCCTTCTCTATGTTACACACATCCACTTTTATCACAAATACAATATACCCTTTTACTCTTCGAGTACGGACTCGACCAACCAAACGCGCACAGTCTCATCGGTGCCAAAAGTTAAGGTGTGCAAAAAAGTACAGGTCATCCCTGGGGTTGCATGCGATCAGTCAATGGACATGGCCAAGTCACTCCCAGAGTTCGACGGTAAACAGGTCGATTATGTCGGCTGATGCCACGCAGCCATGGCCGCCTACGAACTTTTTGAGTAATACGAAGGTAGTAGCAAGGACTTCATGGCAACAGGCATAATCAGAAATAAGGTAAAAGGAGCCGCACACAACGTGTTGTCATCCTTCAATACAGTCTTGAATTTCAAGGCAATAATAAACAGGTTATACAGTTCTTATGCAGATAAAACGCCAGTGGGTGTAATCCAGCAAAGGCTGATGACCATGCGACAGGGGAACCTTTCGCTGACAGATTATTACGATGAGCTGGAAAAACAGCTCTCCCTTATCACAAATAGGAACTTGATGAGCTATTCCGCAGAAGCAGCGGAAACGCTAAGCCAAAGGGCTAGGGATGATGCCTTGGAGGTGTTCATCGCTGGGTTGAGAAAGGCCTTAAAAGCGGCCGTCTTTCCGGCAAGGCCAAAGGACCTGCCAACCGCTCTGGCCATAGCCCAGTCAGCAGAGTCGAGCGAAGATCGCAGCATTCTGATTGTGACCTACGCCAAGGCCATCGAGGAGAAGTCCTCCCGAACAAATGAGCGTAAATACCAAGCACCTCTACAGGGTAACGCAAGGCAAAACAGGCCTCAGGACCCCAACTCGTACAAAAGCCCTCATTATGTTAGGAGCCTGGGCAACACCCAGTAGGGCAACACTTACCAACAGCCGAGGGCTCAAGGCCAGGCCCCTGAGCCGATGGACATAGACCCTTCATCATCTAAATTCAGCCAGCCCACGGCTTACCAAAGCCATTTGGGGCAAATACCAAACGCGTAGGAGCGCACTTCGGGAAACTGGCGGCAGAGGTTGGATCACATTGCCACCGCGAGCAATCGGTCCACGGCGTCCTTCAACGACACCGCCACCGAGGCAGTCGCTGAAATAGAGGCCGACGCCGAACCTGGATACGAGAGCGATTCAGTCAATTTTTTAGGAGAAGGTCCCTGCTGCCATTCGTCTGGCGAAGAGTAGCGGGGATTAACATTAAGCTTCTCATCGACACGGGTGCGTCAAAAAATTGCATCAAGCCATTCGAATAGCTTCCCGGCACCACCTCTGTCGAATCACCGTTCCCCGTCCACTCAATTAACGGGTCAAACAACGTAACAGAAAAATGTCCCCTCTCGTTATTCGGCAAGATTACCCCGTTTTTTTTTTTTTCTGAAAACGCCAACGGGCTTTGATGGCATTATTGGCCTCGACCTACTAACGCAGGTGGGGGCCACGCTATCCCTAAAGGATGGAACACTCACTTTCGGTAACACGACTGAGAGGGTAAAATTCCATAGGTGCGCAGATGTCAACCACACCAGTGTTGTTGATATCGACGCGCCTACATCTGTAAAGGCAAACTTCATGCAAATGCTGAAGAAAAGAAGGAAGGCATTTGCCGACCCTAAAGGATTGCTGCGCTATAATACTTCGGTCGTGGCCACCATTCGCACGGTGGACAACGAACCAATTTTCTCAAAGCTATACCCCTATACGATGGGCGTAGCTGATTTTGTCGACTTGGAGGTTAAGAGCCATTATCCGAAAATCAAGATCACCTTATAACAACCCCATTGGGTGGTCGATACAAAAAGGCACAGATGAAAAGGCAATAAGAAGAAACGTCTCGTAATGGACTTTCGGAAGCCCAATCAGAAAAAAGTACCCGACAAATACCCAATGCCGAGCATCTCAATGATCTAAGCAAATCTGGGTACCGCAAAATACTTTAAAACTCTTGACCTAAAATCCGGATACCACCAAATAACTTTGGCGGAACGCGATAGGGAAAAAACTTTATTTTCCGTAAATGGAGGAAAGTATGAGTTTTGCCGACTGCCCTTCGGTCTAAGGAATGCTGGGAGCATTTTCCAGAGGGCAATCGATGATGTTTTGCGCGAACAAATCGGCAAAACATGCTACGTCTATGTCGATGACGTAATAATTTTTTCCACGTCTCAGGACGAGCACGTTAAACACGTCGACTGGGTATTAAAAAGCCTCTATGAAGCCAACATGAGAGTGGCTCAGGAGAAGTCGCAGTTATTTAAAACGAGCGTAGAATACCTCGGTTTTATCGTAACCAGCGAAGGCACAAGAGCGGACCCTGAGAAAGTGAAAGCTATCCAGCTATCCGACACTCTTCGGGCTGTCATTCTTAGGCCTGGCGAGTTATTACAGGTGTTTTGTGAAAGATTTTGCGGCAATCGCCCGTCCACTTTCCGACATTCTGATGGAGGAAAACGGGTCAGTTAGCACATATAATTCCAAAAAAAACCCCCATATCTTTTAATGAAATTCAAAGACACGCGTTCCAAAAACTTAGGAACATTCTGGCATCAGAAAACGTGATGCTGTTGTACCCAGACTACAAAAAACCAATCGACCTGACCACAGACGCATCGGCTTCTGTCATAAGAGCGGTACCGCAAAGACAATGAGCTGAACTACGCTACGAACGAGCGGGAGCTTTTAGCAATTGAATGGCCCTTGTGGAAATTGCGCCATTATATTTAAATGTGTTCACTGATCACCAGCCACTCACGTTCGCGTGTCGGAGGGAAATCCCAACGCAAAGATTAAACGATGGAAGGCACGCATCGATGAGCTTGGCGCCAGGTTATTCTATAAGCCTGGGAAAAAAAACTTCGTCGCAGACGCACTGTCCCGACAGAACATTTGCGCGCTAGAAAGCAGCGCACCACGGTCGGACGCAGCGTCGATTCACAGTGAGGTTTCACTGATTTACACGATAGAAGCGTCAGACAAGCCGGTCAATTGCTTTAGGAACCAAATCATCCTAGAGGAGGCGCGCTTCCCTCTGAAACAGATTTTTGTACGCTTTGGGGAAAAAACGCGACACATAATACATTTCCAAAACAAGGACGCGCTCGCCGAGATTGTCAAATCCGTGGTCAACCCACAAGTCGGGAACGCAATCCATTGCGAGCTCCCAATTCTAGCTGAAGTTCATACAGCATGAGCTAGTAAAATCCTTTCCGTCAACGAAGTTCTGTCACTGCAAGAATCTCGTCGCCGATATTTTCGTCGATAAAGGAAAAAAAGAAATTATTAACATCGAGCACAATCGGGCTCATAGCTCAAGAAAACGTGAAGCAGATCATGACCGATTACTACTTCCCAAAAATGACGAAACTCGCAAGCGAGATAGTCATGAATTGCAAAATCTGCTCTACAGCAAAATTCGATAGACACCCCAGAAAACAGGAGCTAGGCCCAACGCCAGTCCCTCCCTTTACCGGAGAAATGCTTCATGTCGACATATTCTCAACAGATAAAAATATTTTCTTACATGCGTGGACAAATTCTCGAAATTTGCCATAGTACAGCCGATAGCTTCCCGCACCTTAGCGGACATCAAGACTCCACTCTTGCAGCTTTTGAACATCTTTCCCAACACCAAGCAAATATATTGCGACAATGAACCGTCACTAAATTCAGAAACCATCAGGTCGCTACTGCAAAACAGCTTCGGGGTCCATGAACGCTCCACCCCTCCACAGTACTTCGAATGGGCAAGTGGAAAGATTCCATAGTACCCTCGTGGAGATAGCTAGGTGCCTCAAAATGGCTAAAGGAATCACCGACACGGTCGACCTCTTCCTTCTAGCAACATCAGAGTACAACAGGTCGGTGCACTCGAACCGACAGAAAGCCCATTGACATTCTGCACGCTGTGGCAGCGGAAATTAACAAAGAAATTCAGAATAAAGTGCAAAAGGCCCAGATTGTACAGAACAATCGATCCAACCAAGCACGCCAGAACAGAATTTTTAGGGTGGGCGAAAAAGTTTTAGTTAAGTCTAATATACGCCTAGGGAATAAGCTCACCCCTTGTATGTGGAGGAAGCAGTTGAGGCGGACTTGGGGACAATAGTCCTGATTAAGGGAGCGTGGTCCATAAGGACAACCTCAGGTGGTATTTTTTAGTTTTTATTGCTTTATATTTTATACGTATTCTTATCCGCAGGCTTGTCTGGGTACTTCACTCACAATATGTAGTCACGGCACGCGTCACGGACTACTCCCACTCAAGCTACATCCCTATTACGGACGGAACTGTACTGGTTTGGGTTGGGCTAGATTACGTCAAGCATACAGCAGCAAAACCTGACCGAAAACGGTCGCATTGTCGATGAGACCGCCAGAATGGCAGAACTGTTTCCGCAATCCCACATGAGGCAGTTACTGGACGTTAACTGCAACCACATTAGGGATATGTTGTCCGATATTGGTATTCACCACCGGCTGGCAAGAAGCTAAGACTTCCTAGGTACGTCCCTTAAGGTCGTGGCCGGCACGCCAGACGCGTCTGATTTAGAAAACACTAGATTTACAGAAGCACAGCTAGTTCAGGCAAGTCAAAATAAAACACAAAGGTTCAAAGCCAATTGAATAACCTTACGAGAACAGTAAACCAGATCCTCAGCATAGAATAGAAAGCGCAAATCGATACGGCCCACCTGTACGAAACCTTGTTAGCTAGAAATCGAATTCTAATTACCGAAATAGGTAACCGAATGCTCACTATTACCCTTGCAAAAGCCTTTCCATTTTGGACCACACTGACATAGAATCTATACTCGCTGACCAATTCACAGGAGTCACAGCTTAAAAATTATTAGAAGTATCTAGAATTAAAATCTTGCAATCCAATAACATAATCCATTTCATAATAGAATACCCTAGAGTTAGCATAGCTTGTAAAAAAATCATGGTGTTCCCGGTTGAGCAAAACGAAACGGTACTACGATTGACGAAGAATACCATAGCCGAGTGCGGTGGCCAAGTTTGGGCCGTCACGAGCTGCACCCCCACGACCACGTCCACATTATGCAGAAGAGAAACGAGGGGTTCCTGCGCGCAGGGATTACACTCCGAGGGCACCGCTCATTGCCTTTTCGCAACCGAGCCACCTGGAGCCCATCACGCTCATTGACGACGGTATGGTCATCATCAACAACTGGCCTGCCACGATTAGCTGCGAATCAGACACGCTGATCACAACCTCTGGTACCCAGCTGGACACCTTCAATGACTTCGCGCCCATTAACGGTTTCAGGTTCAGGAACCGCCATAACATCCAACAGCGATCGCCGGGCATTGCATCAGTGCCCGCCCTAAACATTACTGGGCACGAGGCGATCCTGAGCCTGCCCTACCTGCGTCAGCTCAGCGAAGATAACCTCAATTACATCAAGGAAGTCGAGCAGGCCGCCACAGTCGGGCTGACTCCAATCCTCGCTTTCGGGCTGGGAATAGCTCTGTGCGGAGTTATAGGTAGTATCGTTTGTATTAGATTCCACCTCAAAGAAAGCACGCGTCACGCCAAGTCAACGCGATGATCGAGAGTTCGAGATTGTCGAGGGCAACCAATCTTGGAGAGGGGAGTAGTTAACACTCCCCACTAACGGCAGGGTATCAGTGGAATTCCATTTGGAAGAACGCTGATACCGCACTGAAGTGGATGGGCAGCATCGAATTACTATGATGCATAAACATCCGCTGGTCGCCGCCAACATCTGCACGAGCTGCTGACGATGCATAACTAGGGACCGCTGCGCTGCAGCACTACCCGAGCCTGAGGGAAACTCAAATGTATCATTTTCCCTTTCATATTTTCTGTATGTTAGACTTAATTTGATTCTCATCCGTGCCGGTTGGCTGGTTCAATAAATACTTGAACTTAACTCCGACTTTTTATTCCGATGGCCTCGGTCTGTTAGAGTCGGTAAAAGAATAATTTACACTCTAACTGCATGCGGAGCTAAATCAGCTTACTGATAAAAAACATGTTTGATCGATAGGCAAGTTTTCAGCACAGCTAAGCAGCAATGTGCGCACTTGTTCTGGTGCAGAGTGTTTGTTTTTCGGCTCGTCTTTCAGTTAGTGTATGCGCGAGCCTTAAGAGCTATAGCAACCGAAATTGGCTTCCAGACTCATGTGATATCACACTGTTAGAAGTGTACTTCGAAATTCGCCACCTTTCGAACCCACAAAGTAGGAAAGTCAGCGGTATCCACAATTTTGATGATACGAGAAAACTGAGAAATATTTTCGTAGAGAATGACCATAGCTATCAGATTTCCGAATCTGGATCAGGGCGAATCATTATTATAGCCAAAAGCAAGAAAATTATGCGGAAAGGCAACGTTTCCCTCGCTCGTTCAAAGACACGCGTTCCAAAAACTTAGGAACATTCTGGCATCAGAAAACGTGATGCTGTTGTACCCAGACTACAAAAACCAATCGACCTGACCACAGACGCATCGGCTTCTGTCATAGGAGCGGTACCGCAAAGACAATGAGCTGAACTACGCTACGAACGAGCGGGAGCTTTTAGCAATTGAATGGCCCTTGTGGAAATTGCGCCATTATATTTATGGCGTCAGGGACATAAATGTGTTCACTGATCACCAGCCACTCACGTTCGCGTGTCGGAGGGAAATCCCAACGCAAAGATTAAACGATGGAAGGCACGCATCGATGAGCTTGGCGCCAGGTTATTCTATAAGCCTGGGAAAAAACTTCGTCGCAGACGCACTGTCCCGACAGAACATTTGCGCGCTAGAAAGCAGCGCACCACGGTCGGACGCAGCGTCGATTCACAGTGAGGTTTCACTGATTTACACGATAGAAGCGTCAGACAAGCCGGTCAATTGCTTTAGGAACCAAATCATCCTAGAGGAGGCGCGCTTCCCTCTGAAACAGATTTTTGTACTCTTTGGGGAAAAACGCGACACATAATACATTCACAAAGCAAGGACGCGCTCGTCGAGATTGTCAAATCCGTGGTCAACCCACAAGTCGGGAACGCAATCCATTGCGAGCTCCCAATTCTAGCTGAAGTTCATACAGCATGAGCTAGTAAAATCCTTTCCGTCAACGAAGTTCTGTCACTGCAAGAATCTCGTCGCCGATATTTTCGTCGAAAAAGGAAAAAAGAAATTATTAACATCGAGCACAATCGGGCTCATAGCTCAAGAAAACGTGAAGCAGATCATGACCGATTACTACTTCCCAAAATGACGAAACTCGCAAGCGAGATAGTCATGAATTGCAAAATCTGCTCTACAGCAAAATTCGATAGACACCCCAGAAAACAGGAGCTAGGCCCAACGCCAGTCCCTCCTTTACCGGAGAAATGCTTCATGTCGACATATTCTCAACAGATAAAAAAATATTTTCTTACATGCGTGGACAAATTCTCGAAATTTGCCATAGTACAGCCGATAGCTTCCCGCACCTTAGCGGACATCAAGACTCCACTCTTGCAGCTTTTGAACATCTTTTCCAACACCAAGCAAATATATTGCGACAATGAACCGTCACTAAATTCAGAAACCATCAGGTCGCTACTGCAAAACAGCTTCGGGGTCCATGAACGCTCCACCCCTCCACAGTACTTCGAATGGGCAAGTGGAAAGATTCCATAGTACCCTCGTGGAGATAGCTAGGTGCCTCAAAATGGCTAAAGGAATAGGGTGGGCGAAAAAGTTTTAGTTAAGTCCAATATACGCCTAGGGAATAAGCTCACCCCCTTGTATGTGGAGGAAGCAGTTGAGGCGGACTTGGGGACAATAGTCCTGATTAAGGGGAGCGTGGTCCATAAGGACAACCTCAGGTGGTATTTTTAGTTTTTATTGCTTATATTTTATACGTATTCTTATCCGCAGGCTTGTCTGGGTACTTCACTCACAATATGTAGTCACGGCACGCGTCACGGACTACTCCCACTCAAGCTACATCCCTATTACGGACGGAACTGTACTGGTTTGGGTTGGGCTAGATTACGTCAAGCATACAGCAAACCTGACCGAAAACGGTCGCATTGTCGATGAGACCGCCAGAATGGCAGAACTGTTTCCGCAATCCCACATGAGGCAGTTACTGGACGTTAACTGCAACCACATTAGGGATATGTTGTCCGATATTGGTATTCACCACCGGCTGGCAAGAAGCTAAGACTTCCTAGGTACGTCCCTTAAGGTCGTGGCCGGCACGCCAGACGCGTCGGACTTAGAAAACACTAGATTTACAGAAGCACAGCTAGTTCAGGCAAGTCAAAATAAACACAAAGGTTCAAAGCCAATTGAATAACCTTACGAGAACAGTAAACCAGATCCTCAGCATAGAATAGAAAGCGCAAATCGATACGGCCCACCTGTACGAAACCTTGTTAGCTAGAAATCGAATTCTAATTACCGAAATAGGTAACCGAATGCTCACTATTACCCTTGCAAAAGCCTTTCCATTTTGGACCACACTGACATAGAATCTATACTCGCTGACCAATTCACAGGAGTCACAGTTTAAAAATTATTAGAAGTATCTAGAATTAAAATCTTGCAATCCAATAACATAATCCATTTCATAATATAATACCCTAGAGTTAGCATAGCTTGTAAAAAAATCATGGTGTTCCCGGTTGAGCAAAACGAAACGGTACTACGATTGACGGAGAATACCATAGCCGAGTGCGGTGGCCAAGTTTGGGCCGTCACGAGCTGCACCCCCACGACCACGTCCACATTCTGCAGAAGAGAAACGAGGGGTTCCTGCGCGCAGGGATTACACTCCGAGGGCACCGCTCATTGCCTTTCGCAACCGAGCCACCTGGAGCCCATCACGCTCATTGACGACGGTATGGTCATCATCAACAACTGGCCTGCCACGATTAGCTGCGAATCAGACACGCTGATCACAACCTCTGGTACCCAGCTGGACACCTTCAATGACTTCGCGCCCATTAACGGTTCCCGGTTCAGGAACCGCCATAACATCCAACAGCGATCGCCGGGCATTGCATCAGTGCCCGCCCTAAACATTACTGGGCACGAGGCGATCCTGAGCCTGCCCTACCTGCGTCAGCTCAGCGAAGATAACCTCAATTACATCAAGGAAGTCGAGCAGGCCGCCACAGTCGGGCTGACTCAATCCTCGCTTTCGGGCTGGGAATAGCTCTGTGCGGAGTTATAGGTAGTATCGTTTGTATTAGATTCCACCTCAAAAGAAAGCACGCGTCACGCCAAGTCAACGCGATGATCGAGAGTTCGAGATTGTCGAGGGCAACCAATCTTGGAGAGGGGAGTAGTTAACACTCCCCACTAACGGCAGGGTATCAGTGGAATTCCATTTGGAAGAACGCTGATACCGCACTGGAGTGGATGGGCAGCATCGAATTACTATGATGCATAAACATCCGCTGGTCGCCGCCAACATCTGCACGAGCTGCTGACGATGCATAACTAGGGACCGCTGCGCTGCAGCACTACCCGAGCCTGAGGGAAACTCAAATGTATCATTTTCCCTTTCATATTTTCTGTATGTTAGACTTAATTTGATTCTCATCCGTGCCGGTTGGCTGGTTCAATAAATACTTGAACTTAACTCCGACTTTTATTCCGATGGCCTCGGTCTGTTAGAGTCGGTAAAAGAATAATTTACACTCTAACTGCATGCGGAGCTAAATCAGCTTACTGATAAAAACATGTTTGATCGATAGGCAAGTTTTCAGCACAGCTAAGCAGCAATGTGCGCACTTGTTCTGGTGCAGAGTGTTTGTTTTTCGGCTCGTCTTTCAGTTAGTGTATGCGCGAGCCTTAAGAGCTATAGCAACCGAAATTGGCTTCCAGACTCATGTGATATCACACTGTTAGAAGTGTACTTCGAAATTCGCCACCTTTCGAACCCACAAAGTAGGAAAGTCAGCGTGTAATGATACCTTATTTCAGACTGAGGTAAGCTCAGTCTGTCCAGGGTTCTCTACAAGAATTTTTGTAGATTGCTGGGACTTCAAAAACAAAGGCTTGGCCGTGAGACCGAAAGTGGAGCAGGCGTAGGGTCTAATTACCGTGTAGGTAATTCGCACTTGGCGATGAACAAGAACGTTAACACCGTTCGGTGTCGCGCTCGGTGAGGAAAGTGCTGACACCAGAGTTTTTGGTGTTTGGTAATATTTGGTTGGGTTTACCTTATTTCCGTTGAGGGTTCGGCGAAGAATTGATGACACGTTGTTGGGTTTTGTTTTGATTTCACTTTCTTTAATGTATTTATTTTGTCGTATAATTGTCTTGTGTATGGGGAATCGCGGCGGATCGATTGTTGTTACTGGCGAATTGGTGACCTGCCGACACGGTTTAAAAATAGGCGATGTACTGCCGTGTTGATTTATGCTAGGCGATGGACTGCCGTGTTTTAGGATAGGCGATGGACTGCCGTGTCTTATGATAGGCGATGGACTGCCCTGATTGATCGAGGGCTCGGGCTATTTAAGCCCGATATCGAGTGCTGAGTCCGCAAGTCTGGGTGCTGGGTGGGTGTCGAGTTTCTCCGGCGCGTGCCTCGGTTGCACCGAGAAATGAGCTGAGTCTAGATTTGGCACTTTGGTCATTGACTCGGTTGCACCGAGAAATGACCTGTGTGGAGTTGTGTAACTCGGGGGAGGGGAGACTGTGGCGCGTGTGTCGATTCTGCATGAATCGATCGGCGCGTGTGACTTGGAAATTTACAGAGTAAGGTGTACTGTGTTTGTGTTGTTTGTGTATCGATATATGTATGACAAAGTAACTTAGTGCTATCAGTGTGAATATCTATACGAATGTAACGGTTCGTTACACCCCCCCTTTCTTCCGGGTGGGGTTGCAATTGGCCGCTTTGGTTACCCTGGGTCGGCAAAGTTTCTTGCCAACGTGTTATGGCGTTTCTATTGGTGGTTTTCCGTCGTCAGGGGGTCGTTGTGATCGCTGGTGTCGTTTGCTTCCTCAGCAGGGTCGCTGTCCAACGTGTCGTGGTACTCTTTCAGGTCGTTGATATTTGCGATTTTCAGTTTCCGACTTCCGGGGTGTTGCAACTTGACGATATTTGTTAACGCGAAACCTTTGACTTTGAATGGCCCATCATATTTTGGGGCCAGTTTCGCAGCGAAGCCGTCGGCTGCGTTGGAAAGGTGGTATTGCCTGATCAATACTAGTTGACCCACCGTGGGGCGCCATTGTCGTCGGCGGAGATTGTAGTGACGGGATTGTTCTTGACTCGCCCGCTGAATGTTGTTCTTTTTACGTACGAGTACGATGGGGGCGCTGTGTGGGCTTCGTGAGGGTTCGATGAGACCTTCTTGGATCAATTGGTCGACTTGCTCGTCGATAATCCTCATCATGGCTGGGTTCTTTGGATAGTACCTCTGTTTGATGGGACGATTATCCCTCATGACGATGGTGTGCTCGGCTATGTTGGAAGTCCCGTGGAGATTATTGAACTTTGGAAGTTCTGTGTCCAGAAATTCTTGGATCTGTGGCGCTATGTCCGGCGGCCAGGGATCGGAGATCAGTTCTGGGTCGGGGTCGGTGAGATCGGGGGTGTCGGGGTCCTGTGGCTGGCCTGGGTCTTCTGGGAGAATGGTTGTGTCGAACGCGCTGGGGTGTTCGATCCTACGTGGGTAGTCGCTTATGTGGGCGACGATCGGGGTAGCGTTGGCCGTGAGTGGCGTAGCTTCGTGGATCTGGCGGTATATCTGGGGGGGTAATGTCTCCAGATCTACGTATGGCCAGGCGGGTCTCAGTGACGATTCTGTTTTCGCAGCAACGACTTGTTTGGGCGACGAAGAGTTCGGACGTGGTGCTAGGCATGGCGTGGTGCATGGCGCTAGTGGGCACGTCAGTACGCGGACGGTACTCCAGTGGGTTGGCGAAAATCGGTGTGGCGTCGGCCGTGGGTACGACAGGGCTGCGGTCGGTGTTTCGGGGGTCATCGGGCTAGATTCCGGTTCCGAGTGGAGAGGTTCTGTGGATATTAGTTCGATGATTGGACCCGACCAGCAAGGGATTTGCGTGGCTGTTTCCCTCGTGGTTTGGTTGTTGCACTGTTGCTGCCGTTGTCGTTGTTCGGGGCTGGTTGTCGTCTTTGAGGGTGTCCGTGGGTTCACCTTCTCCGTTGAGGGTAGGGTACATGGGTGCGCGGTGGCTGAACTTGGACCTGGGCTTCCTGTGTCGAGCGGGTTCCAGTTCGTTGGGGTTTGTCTCGTGTGTGAGATCCTTGTGGTAGGTTCGGGGTGCGTGTGCCCCGTAGTTTGTTTTGATCCTGGGCTTCCTGTGTCGAGCGCCTGGTTCAAGTGTGTTGATTCTTGTCTCGTGTGTGAGATCCTCGTGGTGTGTTTGGGATGTGTGTTCCCTGGGTTTGGCTTAGGACGCGGGTGCTCCGTAGTGGCCGTGGGATTCGTTTTCCCGTTTGCTTGGTTGCAGTTTACCGGTGCTTGCTTCGGATTCGTGTTTTCCGTTGTGGGCCGGTTCTTCGCTTTCGCTGTGGTTGGTTTCGGTGTCATATTCTTCGTTGTATTATTGGGTGCCGTCTTCTTTGGGGTAGGTCGGGGAAGTGTGTTCGCTGTTGACCTAGATTTCTTGGTGCTGGGTTCGGTGACTTGTACGTGGTTGGATTGAACTGACGGTGGCGTTGGCGTGAGGTGGCGATCTTGTAGCTTTAGCAGCGTGGTGCCGCATTGGATCGTCGTTTCGATGGCACATAGGAAGTCCATGCCGACTATAACTTGCTCCAGCATGTTTGGTAGGACCAGGAGTGGGATTTGGGCCTCTCGTTGATCCAGCTTGATGTGCGCCAGTAGAACTTGTGTGATCTCTCTGACTGAGCCGTCAGCCAGGCGTATGCGGACGCATGCATTTTGCAGGTTGGAGTTGTTGTTTAGTTGTCGGGCCAGGTTGTCGCTGATGAAACTTCGGGATGCCCCGGTGTCGATGGTGGCCTCCGTTGTTTGTCCTCCTATTGTCACTATCGCCACTATTCGGCCGTCGTTCACGTGTAGTGGGTTGCTTAGTCGCGGGTCTGTGGAGGCGTCGTTCTCGGCTGATCCCGGGTCAGTTGAGGACGCGTGTCGTTTCCCGACGTGGCTCGGCGGCAGCAGTCGACGGTTCGAGTGCCGCGCTTTCCACATTCCCAGCAGAATAGGATCGAAGCGTTGGTGCAGTCATAGGCGGCGTGTCCAGCTTGACCACATCGGCGGCAGGCTGCGCGTGGGTTGGCAATGGGAGTGGTGATCATTCGATGGGCGACGTCGTGGTTCGTTGCATTATTTTGATTCGATGACTGTCTGCGCGGTGTGTCGGCTGAATCCCAATGGGGTCTCCGAAAGGGGGTACGGTAGGACTCACCTTCTCAGCGGTCTGGTTGTCTGGCCGGCCTGGTGTCTCTTGGTGGGATTCGCATGGGTGTGGGAGTCGTTGCGTGTTTCCTCTCGTGAATAAGCTCGTACTCTGCCGCTAATCGGGTTAGCTGTGACAAACTTTCCAGTTCGTCTCGTCGCACGTATAGTTGGAGTCCTGGCAACGCGTTGTTGTAGATCCTATAGAGTTCCTTAACTAGGTCGTACTCGGCATGGTGCATGAGTAGGCGTATCTCGATGAGATAGTCTTTGAATGGTTCTCCCACCGCTTGCTTGCTTGCGGCCTCGGATCTGGTCCTCCAATTGTTCGAAATACCTTGGCGGCAGAAAATACGTCAGAAATTCCTGGCGGAAATATGCCCAGGAACTACCCTGTAGTTGGCTGGTACGGTGCCAGCGACTGGCTCGGTCGGTGAGTAGTTCGGCCATGCTCCGAGGCAGTTGGTTGGTGTCCACTCCGTAGGCGCGTGCGCGTTCCTCGAGTAGTTCCAGAAACGATAGTGGGTCATCTTCTCCGTTGAACTGGATGCCCCATCCGCGGATGCGTTCTGCTGTGCGTGCGACGTGGTTATAGTCGGGCCCGATTATGGGTGCGTCAATCGACGGTATGATTCGCTGTGTGGGCGCACGGGAGGTCTCCATAGTGGGAGGCCTTGGAAGATCGGCGGCTGTGACCACTGGTGGTCGCGGCGCGGGCTCTGGGACTGCGGGGACTTGCAAGCCTGCTTTGGGGTCCCATCTTCCGGTGCCTGATGGTCCTGGATTAGTGGGCAGCGGGGACTTGGAGCGTCCTGCTGGTTTTGCGTATTGTCTCTCGAGTTCTGCCAAGCGAGTCCAGGCACCCGGCGGGAGTGGTCCGGCGACTAGTATGGCAAAGTTCTTGCGCAACTCTTCAACAGTTCCTTCGGTGTCAAATTCGAATTCCTTGGCGAAGGCCTCCAGCTCATCTCGGCGACGCTTGTAGATCCAGCCGATGCTGACGCCTGGATTGGCGACTGGCTCGCTGGTGTGGAAATCAATGCTCGCGTCGTCTTCGTAGGCTTCCATGGTGATTGAACTGAGTTTTCTTCGGCGTTGTTTTGGGCACTTTTCACTGTTTTTGCACTTGGTCACTGCGTATATTTTCCCGGTGGCACTCGCGACTGGATTCGGGTGGGTGCGCGAATTTGATTTTTACCGGACTTGTGTTCTGTGGTTAGCTCTACTATTCTTTTCTCGGTGGCCGTGGGTCTTTAAGCCACGTAGCCCCGTGTTAAGGTTTTCCCTTTAAGTTTCCTTAAAGTTGCCAGAAAGTTGGCTTTGAAAATCTCCTTAAAGTTTCCGTAAGTCCCCTGCTCGGGCGCCACTTGTAATGATACCTTATTTCAGACTGAGGTAAGCTCAGTCTGTCCAGGGTTCTCTACAAGAATTTTTGAAGATTGCTGGGACTTCAAAAACAAAAGGCTTGGCCGTGAGACCGAAAGTGGAGCAGGCGTAGGGTCTAATTACCGTGTAGGTAATTCGCACTTGGCGATGAACAAGAACGTTAACACCGTTCGGTGTCGCGCTCGGTGAGGAAAGTGCTGACACCAGAGTTTTTGGTGTTTGGTAATATTTGGTTGGGTTTACCTTATTTCCGTTGAGGGTTCGGCGAAGAATTGATGACACGTTGTTGGGTTTTGTTTTGATTTCACTTTCTTTAATGTATTTATTTTGTCGTATAATTGTCTTGTGTATGGGGAATCGCGGCGGATCGATTGTTGTTACTGGCGAATTGGTGACCTGCCGACACGGTTTAAAATAGGCGATGTACTGCCGTGTTGATTTATGCTAGGCGATGGACTGCCGTGTTTTAGGATAGGCGATGGACTGCCGTGTCTTATGATAGGCGATGGACTGCCCTGATTGATCGAGGGCTCGGGCTATTTAAGCCCGATATCGAGTGCTGAGTCCCCATTTGTACCCCATTTGGGGAAAATTGGTTTCAAGTCACGTATGAGTTTTGTCGTTGAAAAAAAAATTACAAAAGCAGCGTAAAACATATTCCAATTACATCTACATCACATATCATACCAGCGCGCTATTTTAACACGTTCGCTGCCAGAGAATAGATAGTTTAATGCACTGTCTTTTACGTAAGTAATGTTTTTCCCCAAAGAATGTATTAGTATTTTTCCGTATTTTTGGATAAAAAATGCACAGTGGGATGCCGACTACCAGGCAAGGTTGGAAAATCTATACTTGGTCATATGTGGGTCGTACGACCCATTAAGCTGTGACGTGTCTCAGAGGGGACCTAGCTGAGCCAATCAGACGAGTCGCAGGTTGCGGATAGCGAACGGCCTACTTCGGCAGGTAGGCTGCGGATAAATGCCCACCAAAGAAATTGAACTATGTTTTCTCTGGAAAAGAGTACCAAGAGCCCTAAGAGCTACAGCAACCAAAATTGTCTTCCAGACTCATGTGATATCACACTTTTACAAGTGTACTTAAAAATTCTTCACCTTACGAACCTTCAAAGTAGGAAAGTTTGCGGCATCCAGACGCGTTGGTGTGTGAGAAAGAGCGAGAGGGAACGATGCCTCTCAAGATGGGTCTCTTTATTGTGGCTTTTATGTTGATCCGATCTGTTCGATCTGGCAATCTGTTAGATACATATATGGTCATTTTCTACGATCCTGCATTTTGTACCCCATTTGGGGAAAATTGGTTTCCAGTCACATATGAGTTTTGTCGTTGGAAAAAATTAACAAAAGTAGCGTAAAAACATATTCAATTACATCTACATCACATATCATACCAGTGCGCCATTTTACCTCGTTCGCCGACAGAGAATAGATACAAGTTGAAGGCACTGTCTTTTACGTAAGTAATGTTTTTCCCCAAAGAATGTATTAATATTTTTCTGTATTTTCGGTTTAAAATCCACAGTGGGATGCCGACTACCAGGCAAGGTTGGAAAATCTATACTTGGTCATATGTGGGTCCAAAGAAATTCAACTAAGTTTTCTCTGGAAAAGAGTACCAACGAGAGAGAACGTATGGAGTCGCTTCGAACGCGACTCTACTTTTATACCCGTACTCAGTGATTTATGTGGAATTTTAAAATGTTTTATCAGTTTTTACATTTTACATATTTTGCTACATCTGTCATCGACATCTACATCTACATCAGGTCTCACAACAACACACGTACACTGCACGAGGCAGCATGTTTGAGCGTGAGTGTGTGTGTGAGAGAATCTGCTGCGACAATCAAACCCAATAAATGACTTACGGCGCAACTGGAAGGGGACAGCTCGTAGCTGAAAATTCATTTGATCATTGTGGCTACAATAATGATCCGATCTGAACCAAATTCGGGAATCTGGTAGATATGGTCATTATCTACAAAACTGCATTTTTTTTTTTTTTTTTCTATCTTCAAAATTGTGGATTTTCGTCTTTTTGTGGGGGCGGAAGGGGCGGGGCGAAATTTTGAAATACACTTGTTCAGGTTTGGTATCACAGGAGTCTTGGCCAAAAGTTTGGTTGCTCTAGCTCTTATAGTCTCTGAGATCCAGGCTACACAAAATACAAAAACCAAATCGACTCGATTTTGTGTGAGTGCGAAAGAGATGGAGCGAAGTTTTTGCGTATGTTTTTGTCTATTGTGGCTATATTAATGATCCGATCCGATTCAGATTTGGGCCCCTGATAGATATGGTCTTTCTCTATGATTCTGCATTTTTTAGTTTTCTGCTATCTTCAAAATTGTGGACGCCACAGATGTGCGCCCTTTGTGGGGGCGGAAGTGGGCGTGGCGGAATTTTTAAACTTTTTCTAGGAGTGAGAGAACACATCAGTCTGGAAAAAAATTTGGTTGCTCTATCTCTTTTTAGCCTTCGAGCAAGGGGCGACGAACAAGACGGACAGACGGACGGACAGACAGGGCTATATCGACTCGGCTATTGATGCTGATCAAGAATATATATACTTTTATATGGTCGGAAATTACTCCTTCTCTATGTAACACACATCCACTTTTACCACAAATACAATATACCCTTTTACTCTTCGAGTACGGGTATAAAAACAAAACAAATGAGCATGGCACTCCTCAAAACGCCACCAGGAAGCAATCCCAAGCAGAGGAGCTGCCCTAAGCTGCTCTATTACAGGAAAGACTTGCTCGGTGGTAGGCGTGGGTACGAACCCGGGTAGGTTCCATCCCGAATCCGCGGGGGGCAAATTCCCTCCCAAAACTCACACCATCATGCAGCAGCTAAGCAACACTGTGTCTGACCGATCTTCCGCAGAAGTGGCGGGAGATAACTTGCCAATAATAAGAGCCCAATCCAGGAAACGCACGTATGCCGAAAAGAGGAGAGCGTGGCACATACTCCGTCGGCAAAGTAAGCCAGCCCATCAGTCGACTATCTGAGAAGGTGGATTCAATATATCCATGTCTGTTTTTCCGTTCTCTGTCCGTCTTGTTGAGCGCCTAGTTCTCAGAGACTTAAAGGGCTTCCGCAACAGGAACCGTGCAGAGGTTATTTATATAACACTTGCATCGGACAGTGATTCTCTCACCATTGATGACTGGCATGTTTCTATGCAACCGTAAAGAAGGTACTGCCCTCCCCACCCGAAGGGAATATCCTGCAAACGCAAGCACTAGAGGAAGCGGCTAAGAACGTCACTAATGCTCTGAAGGGGGCCTTTCTCCCATCCTGCCCTATCAGCCGACTCGTACAGTCCAATCGCAGCTAAGAATCCCTAGACTCCTCATGAGCACCCACTTCCCAGGTTGCACAAATGTTACCGGTGACGAATCCAACGACATCAACGACACTGAGCGATATCAAGCAGAGGAAACTGATTATCTCATACGAGACATTATGGCACCAGACAAAATTATTTGGGCCATTAAATCTTTCGGTCCAGACAAGTCACCGGGACCGGATAATATACAACCAGCCATGCTGAGCGCAGCTTGCCTGCCCCTGCTACCATTGCTGAAGAAAATCTTTGCGTGGAGGGAGGTGAGAGTGTTCTTCATCCCCAAGGCCGGGAAGATAAACCACATCTTCCCTAAGGTCTACAGACCCATCAGTCAATCCTCATTTTTGCTAAAAACGATGGAGGGGCTGATTGATCTATACATAAGAACTCAGCTTGACAAACAAATGTTCAGCGGAGCTCAGCACGCCTACCTCAAAGGTAGATCAGTTTAGACCGCACTACACGAAGTTGTTGGGGATATCGAAAATACTCTTAGCCATAAGGAATATGTTTTGGCGGCCTTCCTAAATATAGAAGGAGCATTCAACAACGTCAGGATCGAGTCAATAACGGCCGCACTAACCAAGATTTGCACACACCCGACGGTAACCATATGGCTGGACAGCGTTCTCAGGAGCAGAACGATTAGCGCCAATTTGGGCGCATCCTCGTCAAAGAAGACTAGTCCTAGAAAATCTAGTCCTCAGCGACCTTCTTCTTCAGTTGAGGAGGAGCGGATACAAGGTCGAGGCGTATGCGGACGATCTTGTTATACTGGTTACGGGTAAGTTACTACCCACAATCAGTGACCTTCTGGAATCTGCACTGGGAACGACCGCTAGCTTGGCATGCCAAAACGGTTTGGGGGTTAATTCCCAAAAAACAGAACTGGTGTGGTTCTCACGAAAATATAAGATACCAAATTTCAAACAACCAGCAATTGGTGGATCAACGCTTGAGTTATCGAACGAAGCCCAGTATCTTGGTGTCATCCTTGACTCCAAACTCTCCTGGAAGAGAAACACGGAGGAAAGGAAGAAAAAGGCTTTCTACATTTTTAGGTAGACCTTTGGACGAACATGGGGCTTACAACCGCACATCATCCATTGGATGTACACAGCGGTAATACGGAAGCTTGGTGTGGTGGGAAGCGGCCAACACCAAATCCCACCTAGAGAACCTCCTGAGAGTCCAACCTTGAAGTCACCGGATCTCTCAAATCCACCTCACAGGCTGCTCTGGAGACCATGCCACCTAGAACCCATTGACCTCCACCTTAAGTGCAAGGCTAAGAAAAACCGCTTTAAAAACTGTTTCTTCCTCGCTATCAGATAAAGACCACATGATAGTTCTGGGGGATTTCAATTTGCCAGGCACTGTTTGGTCTTCGGTAAACAAGTCGAATAACCTTGTGCCCATATCACGACATGACTTTATTGACGGCTTGCTAGACCTGTCCCTGTCTCAAGTCAACCATGTGAAAAATTCTTTCGGTCGATTGCTCGATCTCTGCTTCGTCTCGGATCCGACCATAGCGTTGTTAACCCGAGCCCTTCCGCTCACTATACCTGAAGACTCCTACCATCCTACTTTCGAAGTATCGGTCGATATTGGACCTTCTGTATTGGATCGATCAGATAAGCTTTCTAAACGTGTCCGCAGCTTTCGTAAGGCCGAGTTTACGAAGCTTAATAGCCTGATTAGGGATTTCGATTGGTCCGCTCTGTACTTGTGCACTGACGTTCTGAAAGGCACAAACATTTTCTATAATGTACTTGACACACTCTTTGATTCTTGTGTCCCATATTTTTGTCCGATTAGATCTGGGAAGCCCCCTTGGTTTACCAAAGAGCTATCCAGTCTAAAAACATAAAATCAAGACTTTATAAAAAATTTCAAGAAGTTGGCTCTCCTTCTTCTCTCTCTCGCTATGTAATAGCTCGGTCAAATTTTACCATTGTAAACGCTCAATGCTACAAAATTACCTAGCTCGATGCAGGATGCGCTTTTCTCAGGACCTAAACAGTTTTACAGCTTCGTAAACAGCAAGCGTAAAACGTCCGCACATCCATCCTCGCTATCATTTAATAATTCGTCGGCAAACAAATGATCAGGCCATTGCCGATCTTTTTGCACAATTTTTCAAACAACCTATTCCCATGAAAGCTACTCTGGTCAGCCGTATCCATACAGTTTACCAAGATCGAACGGCATTTTCAGTCCTACGTTAAATGAAAGCTCACTGCTTCAGGATCTTCGACTAGTTAAGCCAGTGTTCTCACCGGGTCCTGACGGAGTCCCCGCCTGTGTACTCAGGTACTGCGCCGACGCTCTGTGTGGACCCCTGCTTAAACTATTCACCCTATCCCTTAACTCCTCATGTTTCCCTCCGATCTGGAAGGAATCGTTTATTATTCTCTCCATAAGAAAGGTAGTAAGTCTGACGCAATGAATTACAGAGGTATATCAAAGTTATCCGCTATTCCAAAAATGTTTGAGAAAATTTTAACCCCGCACTTGCAACATCTCTGCAAATCACTTATATCTCCAGCTCAGCACGGATTTATAAGGCGACGATCAACAACTACAAATTTACAAGAGTTTACCTCTTTTTTATTATTAAAGGCTTCCATGGTAACATGCAGACGGATGTCATTTACACCGATTTCAGTAAAGCATTCGACTCTGTAAACCATTCTCTTTTAGCACAAAAACTTGACATTTTAGGGTTTCCGCCTAACCTTTTTGAAATGGATTTCAAGCTACCTTTGCTGTAGGTCTCAAAGAGTGCTCTTCAAAAAAAACTCCTTGTCTTCACTTGTTCAGGTTACTTCTGGAGTACCACAGGGCAGCCATCTTGGCCCCCTACTTTTCACACTCTTCATTAATGACCTGCCTTCAGTATTAACAAACTCTCGAGTACTCATGTATGCGGATGACGTTAAACTCTGTGTCCAGTATAAGGACATTTCATTTCACTCTCGCTTGCAATCCGATCTCAATAACTTTCAGTCATGGTGTTGTGCAAATATGTTACACCTGAATGCCTCGAAATGTAAAGTAATGACATTTCATCGCTCCAGCCCCTTGTTGGCTCCTTACACCCTCTGCGGTGGTTCTCTTGAGCGAATTACATTGGTTGATGATCTTGGTGTTAAACTAGACCCCAAGTTAAAATTTTCTGAACATATTTCTACCATGGTAAATAAAGCCATGGGAGTGCTTGGGTTTATAAAGAGGTGGTCAAAGGAATTTGACGACCCCTATATAACGAAGACTCTCTATATTTCACTTGTTCGTCAATTTTAGAGTACGGCTCATGTGTATGGTGTCCTCAGTACAAAGTACACCAAGACCGTATAGAATCAGTCCAGAAAAACTTTTTTTTACTTTTTGCTCTGCGTGGCCTCAACTGGGATGAAGGTGTGAGACTGCCTGCATACTCTTGCAGATTGCTCTTAATAGACCTTCCATCCTTACTTAATCGTAGAAAAATGCTTGGTGTGATTTTCATGCACAACTTGATCAGGGGTGACAGCCCTGACTTGTTGAGCCGCATAAACTTCACGATTCCTATTAGATCCTCTAGAAATTTTATTCTTTTGTACCTTCCACTGTGTAGATCGAATTATTCCTTGCATGAACCGTTTCGGATCTTATGCTCGGATTATAATTCGTTCTACCATATAATATCCACCACTAAATCACTTCCTCTACTTAAATCACTAATACTAACATACGGCATAGTGTCATATCTCCGCGCGACATATCCGCGCGCGGACGGGGCGTCATATCTCGCGCGGAGATATGTCGTTTTAAAACGACATACCTCCGCGCGGAGTTTGGCGTCATATCCCCGCGCGGAGATGTGTCGTTTCAGAACGTCATATCTCCGCGCGGAGGTATGTCGTTTTAAAACGACATATCTCCGCGCGGAGATATGACGCCCCGTCCGCGCGGAAATATGTCGTTTCAAACGCGACATATCTCCGCTAAATTCTGTGCGGACATATGTCGCTTCCAAAACGACATATCTCCGCTCGGATTTTTGCGTCATATCTCCGCGTTTATGAACCAGACCAGCGAACAGTGGGCCTCAACAGCTTTTCTGTTGTCAAAAATCACTTTTGAGTAACCGCTTGGATATTTTTAATGTTGGCAGAAAAACATAACACCAATTGGTTAAAAGCAATTTGTATAGTTATAACAAAATAAATTTTTAGCCAGTATGTTGAAACTCGCAGGGGAAAAGTTTATTATCGCCCAAAAAAACAAAAGCATTTTAATTCATGTACATTAATGTTATTTCGTTCAGAAGCTGTTATCTTAGAAAGCTGACATATCCCAATCTCTATCATTTCTTTGTTTTTCTATATTATTTTAGTCAGCAATTATAAGAACACGTTTGCATGCATACATAAAACTCAAAACAAAACTTTTAGGCATTTTAACAAAAAGAGCATACTAGCATATATAGTTTGAACGAAACTATGACCTAAACAATGAAAGCCGCTGCTGCTCTAGCTCATGGTTTTGGCTGTACATACAAAATAAATGGATGCGTTTGTTTATATCTTAACCGTTAATTTTGACCCCGGCTTTAAAAAACGTTATTTTTAATGTTAAATGTGGAAAACATCGATACTATCGAATTTTTGGTTGAAAAACATCGAGAATATCGAGTGTCTAGATTATCGTAGTTTTCCCAGATCTGTTAACTGTATGCCTACAGTGGTGTATGGTTTAGTGAAAGTGGACAAGGCAAACAATAGTGGTGGACGAACGTATAGTGAAGAATAGGCAGTGAACATGGATATACCCAATTTAAAGTTCGAATTAAGAGAAGGTAGTCGGGCCGGCAGCGTGATACTCTATTTAACAGAAAAAAGCACATATACGTGAAAAATAAAAAATTAAAAGATGGTAACACGTTGTACACATGTCGTGTTAAAAATTGCAAGTCGAGAGTTTACATGAGCTGCGACTATACACGTGTATACCCAAATTTGAAATTATTCAGCATAGCCATGGAAATCAGGAGGAAGAAATGATTAAAATTTCTTGCCTAAATGACACAAAAAAACAAGTGCCAAAGTAATAAAAACACGGATACCCGTAAAATATTTAATGATGTCCTTGCTGAGTAAGTATATATATATATATATATATATATTTATGAATTATATATATATATATATATATATAACCACAAAAGTTTTTGAATACATGCATATTTTGATGTAAATATGTATATGCAACGTACCCGCATCTTAAATGTGTATGAAATAAGTGCGTACATAATATGTTGATATAAATGGCGCGTGGGTACTAACCGTTTTTTTTTAAATTCTCATTCTGCTTTGATTTTGTCCGTTTTTTCTGTGAATAATTATGAGAAAACAGATACAGGCGTCAAAGACAAAATGGACAAAATCAAAGCTGAATGGGAATGAAAAAAACAGCAATTCCCCGCGCGCCATTTATAGAATATGCATATGTATGTGTTGGTGAAAAAATTTCATACACATTTCAAATTGTACATTTCCAAATTTCGGTATAACTTCATAAACGCATCGGACAAATCGTTACTTTGGTGGTATACTGTATACTGTAATAAATAAACCATTGAACTTTTCAGTGGTAAAAAGGTGTAATTTCTAAATCACATTTATGTTACCACTTAAAAAATTTCTACTGTAAAAGTAAGCTTTGGTTTGTTAAAATAGATGGTTTTGAAGCCACAGCACTTTTAAGTTTGAAAAGTGTTTTTTTTCTGTATAGATGTATTTTATAACATTTAACATCAATTTATTATTTATTAGAAAAACAATGGAAAAAGAGATTAAAATATGCTACGACAACGTTAAACGCAAACGAAAGAGACAACCTTTTTGCCGAACCAACGTCTGCAGAAAATGTTCGAGAAGCATTTGAAGTCGAAAATACCATGACTCTTTTTGGCATGACCAAAGGTCACACGAAACAACGTTTTTTTAAAAAAGTCTATGTATCCAGTTCGTTTTCATACTGTATTTTTGGATCAGATAAGATCACCTCGCTAATGCAAGACAACATTCTAGTAGCGAATCGAAACTTTTTGATCGATCCCACGTTTAAGGTATGCCCCTTCGGAGAATTCAAGCAACTTTTAATAATATATATTAAACATATGCAGAAGGTAAATAAATATCGACATATATATAAATATCTATATATTTTGCAAGATTTTAATTAGTCATATTACTATATTTATTTTTCAGACCATTCCATTTATATACGTACTAATGACTCGGAAAACTGAAGCGTGTTATCAACATTTGTTTACTTACATCGATTCGTCTATTTGTAGCTTAAATGGTGCTTCATTTACATCAGACTATGAAACAGCAATGCGAAACGCATTGAAAACATTACATCCAACCATGAATCATGTTGCTTGCTGGTTTCATTTTACGCAGGCTTGCAAAAGGAATGCCATGAAGATAAAAGATTTAGATTATTTGCTAAAAAGCAAGAAAGAAGCTCATGTACTCTTCATGAAGTTCCTTTATTTGCCACTTTTACCAGCGATCAACATTGATGAAGGATTTAAGACATTGCAAACAGAGGCAAAGAATATGGATGATCAATTTTTTCCCCCCGTTAAAGTATTTCAATAGGCAGTGCCTTGAAAAGGTACGTATTTGAAATAAATTGAAAGTATATATGCAGATATAAAACATATTCAATTTATTATATACTTTGATATTTAGGAAGGTGCTGAGAACATTTCTGTATTTAAACGTTCGACCAGAAAATACAAGCTCTGTTGAAGCTCATAATCTCAACTTGGGCAATAATTCGTTCACACGGTCACTTTTTTAAGTTTGTTCAATGCCTTATTGACGCAGAATATGAAAAAAGCCGCGAATTTTTCTTTTGCTTTTTCAGAACGGGGATTCGGAAATCAACCACAGAAAAAAAAATTACGTGTAAGCTGAGAGAATATATATAATAAAATTATATACTTATGAAATAAACTTGAAATATATTTTCAGGACCGTGCACAAAAAATTATAGATGCTATGGATCTCTTTGAAAAGAAAGAAATCGATGTGCAAGGCTTTTTAGCGCGTACTGTTTCTATAAACAATCAGTTTTCAAAGTTTTCCAATGAGACATTTTTGAATCACAGCTCGGAAAAGGAGCAAAAAAGATAAATCTGATCTTAATTCATCAGCATCATCCCATTCGTCGTCTTCTTCAAGCGATCACGGAGTTTGCTTACTGTTAATCAAAACAATTTATGCAACGTATGTTTTGAGAACAGAAAATCTGTTTTATTGCGCCCATGCAACCACGTTGCTATTTGTGGTGAATGCTGGGAAAAGATTGTTGACAAACATGAAAACGAAAATTTCCATGAAGAAAGAGATGAAGACTTAAATGTAAATATAAAATGTCCAACCTGTAACCAAGCTGTAAAGGAGGCGATTTGTAATGTTTTCATTTATAGCTAAATAAATAAGCTTATACTTAAATGTATACATTCCATATAAATAAATTTAAAAACCCATTGTTGCAACTGTTTATTTTTTTCTTATAAATGATCGAATTGGGAAACTATTTTTGTATTTCATCTTTGTAAATGAATTCCTTTTGAACGAATATAGATATTTTCATGATTTAAAATTTTTTTTTAAATAATCGAGAAAGAACTATTAACTTCCCACAGCGCATAATGTAAACAAGCGACTTTTGACAATGGTTTATGGCTGTCGCCCACTGTGCAAAAGCTAGACGTCATATCTCCGCTAAATTCTGGGCGGAGATATGTCGTTTTTTAGATATGACGACATATCTCCGCGCGGAGATATGACGTTCTGAAACGACACATCTCCGCGCGGAGATATGACGCCAAACTCCGTGCGGAGGTATGTCGTTTTAAAAACGACATATCTCCGCTAAATTCTAGGCGGACTTATGTCGTTTTCGAAACGACATATCTCCGCGCGGAGTTTAGCGTCATATCTTCGCGCGGAGATGTGTCGTTTCAAAAACGACATATCTCCGCCCGGATTTTTGCGTCATATCTCCGCGCGGAAAATGTATGGGCGGAGATATGTCGCGCGGACTTATGTCGCTACCCCCTAACATACCTTGCACGTAATTAGTAATATTCTTTTGTAACTTTGCATGTTTAGCGTTGTGTTTAGCCCTAATTTTTCCTCGAATATTAGTCTAACACCTATCTTTTCCTGCATGTTCGCGATCGGTTTCGGTACTCGTGTCGCGCGTCATGCGGCAGCGCCCCTCGGTCGGTTGGGCGGGAGGAGGGCTGCGTATCTGCCTGGGATCCGCGCGTAACAGGCTTCGGCTTGGTGTCGCATGGGCCACTTGATGGTGCAGTCATTGCACATCAACGTCCTAAAGATATAAAGACAAGTACCGTGAGGCTTTCAGCCGCGTGGTTCTTCAAGCCATCGCCTTATGGCCACAATACTCCGTAAGGAAGAAAGTGGAACGGGCGAACGAAGCGACTACTGTGTCTCGGAATTTTCATGGAAAAAAAACTTTAAAGGACACATACCGGACTGAGAGGAATGGGTGCGTAACGCTGCCCTGGGCAGAACGTGCTCTCCCTCTTCACTGACGGGTCAAAGACAGCCGAACGGACAGGAGCTGATATTTTCTCTGAAGAACTAGCACTCAAAATATCCCTAAGACTACCAGAATGGTGCAGTGTATTCCAGGCAGAGATATATGCAGTATGGCAAACGGCAAAGTTGGTATACACCTTGGAGATACTTCCGAGGAACATAGCAATCTGCGTTGACATCGGCCATATGGCCACTAGATACAGACTGCCCCACCATGACTTCTGCCGCACCTTTTTTGTGGCTGTCTTGCACTCATGGAAAGGCGTCACCGAATACTCAGTAGCACCTTTCACGAGGACCTGGATAACCTGGCAATCATGCCTCTAGAGAAGCTGATGCTCTTTATAGAGGCCTCGGGATGCATTGCGAAACCTCCCTAGGCACCGGACGATATCCCATGACGAGTGTGGGCATCACAATGGGCAGTTTTTGCCTCCGAGTGACATCGAATTCGGTGGAGCAGCTCTTTGAACCTAACCTTACCTAAGGGCTCGCGTACATACTGAATCAGCTTACTGATATAAAAACATGTTTGATCGATAGGCGAGCTTTTAGCACAGCTAAGCAGCAATTTGCGCACTTCTGTTGTTTTGTTTTTTCGACTCGTCTTTCAGTTAGTGTGTGCGAGAGCCTTGAGAGCGAGAAAACTGAGAATCATTTTCGTAGATAATGACCATATCTATCAGATTGCCGAATCTGGATCAGATCGAATCATTATTATAGCCACAATTAAAAAAACCATTTGTAAAGGCATCGTTCCCCCTCGCTCTCTCTCACACACAGCTGCGTCTGCTTTGCTCGTTCGTCCAGATGAACACCAAGATCTCGGAGACTTTAAAAGCCAGAGAAACCAAACCTTCTATCCAAACTTCTGTGATATCACTTCCATTCAAGTGTATTTTTAAAATGTCCATCCGCCATAGAGAAAAGCCAAATCTATCAGATTCCCGAGTCTGGATCATATCGGGACATTATTATAGCCACAATGAAGAAAACCATTTGGAAGGGCATCGTTTACTCTTGCTCGCTCTTACACTCCAACGCTTCTGCATTGATCGTTCGCCTGGTTTGTCAACTATTACTCTGAGACTATAAAAGCTAGAGCAACCAAACATTCTATCCAAACTCCTATGATATCACTTCAATACAAGTGTATTTCAAAATTTCTCCACTTCCTTCCGACCCACAAAGGACCCACAATTTTGTCGATAACAGTAAACGGAAAATGCAGTATCATAGAGAACATAGAGATCTGCCTGCTTCAGATCGGAATATTATCATAGCTACAATGATGAAATTAAATTTCAGCCTACATCAATGCAGCGGCTATCAACTGAAAATTTATATCATCATTCTGGTTATATGAATGATCTTATCTTATCCAGATTCAAAACTTATCCACTGCTTTTTCCGTTTTCAAAATTATGGACGCCACAAAAGACTTTCGTCTTTTGTGCGGTGAAATTTTGAAATACTCTTGTATTTGAGGGATATCAAAGGAGTTTGGATAGAAGGTTAAGTTGCTCTAGGTTTTACAGTCTCTGAGATCTTGGCGATAATCTGGATGAACGATCAAAGCAGACGCGTTGGTGTGTGAGAAAGAGCGTGAGGGAAGGATGCCTCTCTAGATGGGTCTCTTTATTGTGGCTATTATATTGATCTGATCTGGCAGTCTGGTAGATACATTCATTCATTCTCCTCGATCCTGCATTTTATGCCCCATTTGGGGAAAATTGGTTTTCAATCACAGTTTTGTCGTTGGAAAAAAATTAACAAAAGCAGCGTAAAACATATTCCAATTACATCAACATCACATATGTGGTAGGATAACCCCTATCAGCCCCATATATAATACTGTGGTAGGATAATCCCTATCAGCCCCATATATAATACTGGCCTTAATGTATACATACGAATAATCCCAAAGGTACGACCACACAGGAGAAATACCGAATATACGGTCTCTTACAAAAGAGACAAACCGACGCTTGGCCATTCGTAAAAGAGAAGAGGATTAATAAAGTCACGTGGAGAAGAAACATAAAAGTGCACAACTTCTTTTTACTCTCACAATTCAGAAGTGGGATTTACTCACAATGTGCGACATAGAGTTAAATAAATGTTCGGTAGTGCAACTAACGAGGTGGCTGTCCGGACTTGGGCTATCTCTAAAGGCTCTAAAGCCGAGCTTATCGTACGCGTAAGCGCAATTTCGCCAGACGCACGCGGCGACCCACCAGAGGTTCCGGTCGTCCAAGTGGAACAGCAGGAGACGGCAAGCGCAGCACCAACTTTGGCGTCTGCGATCGATGAAGAGGCAGCCCCTTCGACTCGAGGACAGCCGAGCGCGGTGAAAGCTGAACACGTGGCTCTCATGAAATTACGAGTAGAGATAGAAGCAGGCAAAGACATGCTGCGCAAAATTTACGAAGAAATAGACAGGATCGACCGATCATGTCGGCCAATCCAATGACATCATCAACGATGACAGAGACGCAAATTACAGCAACAACAACAACATCACTTGCGCTAACAGCACCGCAGCTAACAGCGTGTTCGCTAACAGCACCGCAGCTAACAGCACCAATGTTAATATAACCCCTAAAAGCAGTGATGGAAATGACGACAATGTAGACAACGGTGTGGCAAAACGTCATGACGCAAATGTAAACATTTGGGGATCTCCGGTAGTAACTCTCACGTTGGCAAAGGAAGTAGCGATGGATTACGACGGGATACAATGCGCCAAAAACTGGGTCATACAGCTGGGGAATATTGCCCAAATTTACGACCTGGACAGCATTACAAAACGAATGCTGATCCCTAAATTGAAAGGAAATGCTCAGCGCTGGCTCCATGCAGATTCTTCGCGCATCTTGGAATCAGCTGATCACCTTTGCGAGCAACTGATCGTGGCATTCGGGGCAACCGTCACCAAAGCAGAACTCAGAGACAGATTCCAAAAGCGCCAATGGCTTCGTGGAGAAAATTTTTCCACATATTTCGAAGATAAGATGATGCTGGCCAGGAACATCAACATAGACATGGAGGAGCTGAAAGAGAAGATAATTGAGGGGATTCCAGTTCCGGGCTTACGGGATCTGGCTCGTATTCAGTGCTTCTCCGATCCGAAGCAAATTTTGCGTGCGTTTTCGGAGATTCGCCTTCCGGAGCGTATGCAGCATGACACGTCTTCGCAGGGCCTGGTAAATACTTCGGCCAACAATGACCTACGTTGCGCCAACTAACACCATTAATTGCAGCGTGCCTTATAGACTCTGGCAGTCCAATATCGTTCATCAACAAAAGTCTAATCGGCACAGAAATCATTTTGGAACCAGTTTTTGAATTCTACTTTTGGGCTAAACAGAAGCCAGTTGAAAACATTCGGAAAAATTTGATGTTATGTTTTGACAGGAAGAATAAAATGTTACTTTTATTTGAACGTGGTGTCAAACGAGTCTATGAGTCATGGCGTGGTTTTTGGTAGAGATTTTATAAATGCATGCGAGTTAAATTTGGACCTAAGTGCTTTAAAGATGGTTACGTTAGACGCTTTGAATACGGAAGTTAATGATAATTTAAGTGAAAATTCAGCAATGCAAATTGAAAATAATAAAATGCAAATTAATATAGTTAGAAACAACACAAATATAATAAGTAGTGAACAGATAAGTGAAAACGTTCAAGAAGTAGTTAGCGATGAGGTGATTAAGATAGAGAATGTAAATGAAATGAAATTAGGGATACCGTTAGTAAGGAAGTTAATAAAATTGTTAGTGATTTAGTTGGTGATGAAGTTGATAAAATTGTTAGTGATGCCGTTAGTAAAAAGTTAGTGAAATTGTTAGTGATGATACGATTAGTAAAGGAGTAGATGAAATGATAAGGGGAAGCCATTAGTGACGATACTGGAGAAGTTTCTACAGAAGTTAGTAAGTTATTCGTTTCAAATTGCGTCGATTCTACCGGATCAAAAATTATAAAAAGGAACCAGTTATTTCGGTAAATAATGATACGATAGTTATGAATGAAATCCTTAGCAACAAACTGATGACACATATAATGAGATTATTGTGCCAGATATTTTTATACCCGTACTCGAAGAGTAAAAAGGGTATATTGTATTTAATGGTAAAAGTGGATGTGTGTAACATAGAGAAGGAATAATTTCCGACCATATAAAGTGTATATATTCTTGATCAGCATCAATAGCCGAGTCGATATAGCCCTGTCTTTCCGTCTGTCTGTCCGTCCGTCTTGTTTGTCGCCCATTGCACGGAGGCTATGAGAGCTAGAGAAACCAAATTTGTTTCCACACTGATGTGATATCCCACTCCTAGAAAAATCTTTCGAAATTTTGCCCCGCCCACTTCCACCTTTGTAGGAAAGGGCGCAAATCTGTGGCATCCACAATTTTGAAAATTACAGAAAACTAAAAATGCAGAATCATAGAGAAAGACCATATCTATCAGAGGCCCAAATCTGAATCGGATCGGATCAGTAGTATAGCCACAATAGAGAAAACAATTTCAAGAAACATCATTCCCTCTCTTTCGCACTCACACAAAAACGAGTCGATTTGGTTTTTCGTATAAATGAGCGCCTCGATCTCAGAGACTATAAGAGCTAGAACAACCAAATTTTTGCCTAGACTCCTGTGATATCGCTTCAGTGCAAGTTTATTTCAAAATTTTGCCACGCCCACTCCCGCCCCCCGAACAGACGAAAATCCACAATTTTCAAGATAGAAAAAACAGAAAATGCAATATCGTAGAGAGTGACCATATCTACCAGATTCCCGAATTTGGTTCAGATCGGATTATTATTGTAGCCACAATGATCAAATGAATTTTCAGCTGCGAGCCCCACCCCCTTGTAGCATAAGTCATTTATGGGGATGATTGTCGCTACAGACTCTCTCACACGCACACTCACGATCACACATTCTTCCTCGTGGAGTGCGTCGAATGCTGCGGTTGTGTTTTTCCTGTGCTCCCCGCGCGGACGGCAAACTAGCCGATATGCCTGCAGGAAAAGGAGTCGTACAATGTGTGGGCCAATACTCATGCCTGTTACATACTAAGGAGGCTACGCCACCATGGAAGCGGCGCTTGTTATCTAATAAAAGAATATGCTATGGATGCAACCCAGGTCGCTTGCCAGGGGCGAGGGGGGAGATGTGCTCTCTCTGTGTCTCTGTGTCTCTCGTTCCACTTGTCACTTATTTGTTGTCATTAATTGTCATCCTGTATCTGACTGTGCCGTCTGTCCTCGTTGCAATTTTTACTGGTCATGCCAGCTGCTCGATAAGACAGCTGACGATCTGACCTGTGCTGTGCAACGACAATTACTGCAAGCTGCTGCAGGAAAGCTCCGGCAGAGAGCGCAACCAACGATCGGGCCAAAAAACTACACGGCGGGAAAGACGACGGTAGAGAGCGCAAGAAATTGCCTGGTGTATCTGGCTGGATCCTACTCAGCAACAGATGGCGCCAGCACGGAAAAAAAGCCCCTGCAATTGCATCAAGGTAAAGGGTGCCAATGGTAATTGAGCATACCACTGGGTACCCCTTCCATCCAGGTGGGACACCCCCACCAGTAGGAGTAAATACAGCGAGCCGCTGCTGGTCGCAAGAGGAGACGGAAACGGCATCAAGGCCGAAATCATTACAGCCTTGATTAGGACACTGGAACACATGACGGAATCGATGAAACGGGCTGACAAAGGCAGCATTCTGCCACTTTAGTAAGCAGAGTAAACTCCTGCTGAAACGGCGGGCAGGCTAATGCTGCGGCTACCTGCGTCCCACTAAAATCTTGGCAGATCTCCAAGAACTCTCCATGGCTCGTCCCCATTCAGTTGGGTGTGTAGGCACAGATGTCCTTTACCTGTCTAAAGCGGATCCGGCCCCTGAATTCGTATCCCCATAAAGGTGCGTCTCAACCCTTCCTGCCTTCCGGCCTTCCTGCATGCACAGATAACCATGGATCACAAAAACCGCAACTACACTACGACCACGGACAACGACTTGAAGTTGGGACCCATTTAAATAAGTTTACCAAATACCCCCACAGGTGCGTGAGAGCGCCTACCATCTCTCACAGGAGGAGGAGGCTGCGTTTACAAAAGCAGCAGAATGGCGAGGTCCCCAATAAGTGTGGCGGTCCAGGCGACGGCCGCGGGAAGAGCACACAACGAGGGACAACGATCGGCATTCCGAGAGCTTGGCGAGGAGATCTCCATCCTGGTCGGTTTTCTAGAAGACGGAAAGAGAAGGTCAATCCACCAGCCAATGAGAGACTCGATAGAAAGCATTCGGGCACTGTACGAGCTAGTGGCCATTCAGGTGCATGACGACAAAGCTAAGGAGCTGATAAGGTCCCATCAGTCATCGCAGACTTCTCCAATTTTCTCTGCGCCGCTGGAGGCTAAGCGAAGGCAGGGTCCGGGCGCACCAACGCCCAAGCAAAGAAGGAGGAAGCAGCACGGAAATGAAAACCCGCGCTGTGAAGTGGTGAATAACGACGCCGAAACAGCATGCACGGGATCGCAGGTGTCTCCCAGCGAGCCCGGTGGCGAGCTGGACTGCTGTGGCCCGGAGAGGACACCAGAAAGCGGCTAGCCCTAGGCCGAAGAAAAAGCCTGCGCGTGTGGGAAGACCCGGCCAGATGCTCTCCACATTCAAACCAAAGGGGAGAAGACCTACGCGGAGATTCTTAGGGCAATGAAGACGGACGAGAAGCTCAAGGTCCTAGGACAGGCCATAAATAGAGTGAGAAGAACCCAGAAGGGAGAACTCCTTCTAGAGCTAACCAAATCGGGCGAGGAAACAGCCGAGTTCAAAGCGATGGCATCTGGCATCTGTCGCAGCGGGTCTTCATCGAGTGCAAAAGACCTCAAGGAGGACACCACAGCAGAGGATATCTGTAGGGCGCTCTCGGATCAGCTCCAGCTGACGGATGTTACAACAGCAGATGTCAGACTCAGCCGAGAAAACGGGCAAACCCAAAAAGCCAGTATTAGACTGTCGGCAGCCGGTGCCCAAAAGGCCTTGAACGCAGCAGCATTAAGGGTTGGATGGGTAAATGCACGAATGCGCATTAAAACCACAATAATGCGGTGCTTCAGATGCCTCGAGTTTGGACACTAAGCGAGGAACTGCAGGTGCTAAACGGATCGCTCAAATCTATGCAGGCGATGTGGACTGCCAGACCACCTGGCTAAGGACTGCCAAAAGAGCCGGAGTGTATGTTCTGCACCGGAAAACAAAAGGACACAAACCACATAGCTGGGAGTAGCAGGTGCCCCACCTTCCGGAGTGCTCTTGCAAACCAATCGCGATGAAGGTTACCCAAATTAACCTTAACCACTGTGAGGCCGCGCAGGACCTCCTTATGCAGTCAGTGCGAGAGAGGCGGGCGGACGTGGTGTTGATAAGCGAGCCATACAAATCAATAAGTGGACCCGAGTGGGTGACTAGTGCTAACCGCAAGGCAATCATCTGGTCGCGCACCCATGCGATCAAGGAAGCCTGCTCTGCTAGCGAAGGCTTTGCTCGAGCCAAAATAGTCGGAGGCGAGGACAACCGAATTAAAACGGAGGATTGCAGAGGCGTGTGACGCATCCATGCCACGAAGGAGAGCAAGTAATCGAGTCGCCCCACGCCCTGGAATGACCAGATAAGGGGTCTTAGGAGGGCGTGTCTCCAGGCTAGAAGACGGTCCCAGCGAGCAAGGGGTCGCCCAGACTTCCAAGCAAGGCTAGAGGTGTTCCGGATGGCCAAGAAGGAACTGAAGCTGGAAATCAAGCGCAGCAAGGCCAGCTGCTTCAGCCAAATATGCGAGGAGGCAGATGTCAACCCTTGGGGCACCGCCTACAGAGTGGTCACCAAGAGACTGCGTAGTCAGTTCACGCCAAGGATAACGTGTCCCACAACACTTGCGAGGATCATAGAGGCCCTCTTCCCGCGACACCCTACTGATCCGCTGATATACCCGGTGACAATGGAAAGAGTAACGCCTGTTACCCTGGATGAAATCAAAACAGCGTGTAGAGGAGTGGGGAATACCAAGACGCCTGGGCCCGATGGTGTGCCAAATAGTGCCCTCAAACTGGCGATAGACGCCACTCCCGTCCCTTTCATGAATGCATTTACACAATGCCTCGTGGAAGGAGTCTTTCCTAAGCCCTGGAAGCAGCAGAAGCTTATTCTGCTGCCGAAGGGAGACAAGCCGGCTGACGATCCCTCCGGATATCGGCCAATCTGCCTCTTGGATACGGTGGGTAAAATCTTCGAGAAGGTTATATACAATCGCCTACTGGAGTCCACGGAGGAAAGAGGAGCTCTATTGGAGGCGCAGTATGGCTTTCGAAAGTCCCGATCCACTGTCGACGCAGTGTCACTGGTCACGAGCATAGCAAGGAAGGCGATTGAGGGAAAAATATGGAGATGGGGAGAAAAAGATAACTGTGCAGTGGTAACTCTGGACATACAAAACGCGTTCAACACTGCGCGCTGGAGCACAATCCTAACATCCCTGAAAAAGGCTGGATTTCCGAGCTATCTTGTGCGGATAGTATCAAGCTATCTTTCAGACAGAGTACTCCTGTACGACACGGACGATGGAACACAGAGGTACCCAGTCACAGCAGGTGTCCCACAGGGGTCAGTACTTGGCCCGCTATTATGGAACCTGATGTACGACGAAGTCCTTCGGATCAGGCTTCCCCAAGGGTGCACGCTTGTAGGCTTCGCTGACGACCTAGCGCTTGTCGTGGTGAATAAGCACCTACGCGATGTCGAGATGGCGGCAAATAGCGCTATCCGGAAAATAGGCGAGTGGCTAGAGAGCGCAGGCCTTGATCTGGCAGGCCATAAAACGGAAGCTGTGCTCATAACCAGTAGGAAGATCATGGAGTTCATGAAAATACAGGTGGGGAATGCGAGCATTGCATCAGCTCCATGCCTCAAATATCTTGGAGTCATACTGGACAACCGAATGAGCTTTAGGAGCCACATAGAGCACGCCTGCAGAAAAGCAGCACGTTTGCAGATGGCCCTAGCTCGTATGATGCCGAATATTGGCGGACCCAGGGCTGGAAGTTGGCTACTCCTTTCCAGGGTACTCCTTTCCTGTTGTACGCGGCGCCAGTGTGGAGTGCTGCGGTACAAAATGCGCAGCTCCGGCGCAAGATGTCCTCAATTTATAGACTAAGCGCACTGCGAGTCATATCCGGATTCCGAACGGTCTCAGATGATGCCGCGCTGGTACTGGCTGGTATGATCCCTGTGGATATACTAGCAAAAGAAATAGAGACGACATACACCAGAAGGAAAACAGGTGGGGGCGCGACTCCTGCAGGATTCCGATCGGAAAGAACGCGATCGATGCTGACATGGCAGGAAAGATTGGACACCTCGACGAAAGGTAGATGGACCCACAGGCTGATACCGAGGTTGGATGTATGGACAGGAAGGAAGTATGGACACACAAATTACTACGTAACCCAATTTATAACAGGGCATGGATGCTTTAGGGAATACCTATACAGGTTCAAGCACGAACCGTCACCTACATGCCCAGAGTGCGGAAAGCAAATAGAAAGCGCGGAACTCGTAGTGTACGAATGCCATAGGTACCAGGAAATTTGCAGGACGATCCCACCTCTCGAGGAAGTGATCAGCCATATGCTGGAAAGCGAGGAAGCTTGGAGGCAAATCTGTAAGCCGATAACAGATGTAATGATAGATCTGAGGAAATGCGAGAGGACGAGAAAGGAACAGGAGAGTGCCTAATGTAGGCAACCCGCCCCCGCGAAGCAATACTTAACGGTGATACCGCGGGGTGCACAGGTGTAGTTGCGTGCGTGTGGTGATTTTAGCTGGGAAGCCCCGGTGGGGTAGTCCAGTTGGCTGTCTGGCACGGGCTGGACACGTCTTATCAAAAGATTCTCAACCACCTTGGCGTATCCATGAAAAAAAAAAAACATGCTACCTCGTGCAGTGTACGTGAGTTGTTGTGAGAAGTGATGTAGATGAAGTAGATGTAGATGACTGATGTAGTAAAATTGTTAGTGATGCCGTTGTAAAAAAGTTAGTGAAATTGTTAGTGATGATACGATTAGTAAAGGAGTAGATGAAATGATAAGGGAAGCCATTAGTGACGATACTGAGAAGTTTCTACAGAAGTTAGTAAGTTATTCGTTTCAAATTGCGTCGATTCTACCGGATCAAAAAATTATAAAAAGGAACCAGTTATTTCGGTAAATAATGATACGATAGTTATGAATGAAATCTTAGCAACAAACTGATGACACATATAATGAGATTATTGTGCCAGATATTTTTATACCCGTACTCGAAGAGTAAAAAAGGGTATATTGTATTTGTGGTAAAAGTGGATGTGTGTAACATAGAGAAGGAATAATTTCCGACCATATAAAGTGTATATATTCTTGATCAGCATCAATAGCTGAGTCGATATAGCCCTGTCTTTCCGTCTGTCTGTCCGTCCGTCTTGTTTGTCGCCCATTGCACGGAGGCTATGAGAGCTAGAGAAACCAAATTTGTTTCCACACTGATGTGATATCCCACTCCTAGAAAAATCTTTCGAAATTTTGCCCCGCCCACTTCCACCTTTGTGGGAAAGGGCGCAAATCTGTGGCGTCCACAATTTTGAAAATTACAGAAAACTAAAAATGCAGAATCATAGAGAAAGACCATATCTATCAGAGGCCCAAATCTGAATCGGATCGGATCAGTAGTATAGCCACAATAGAGAAAAAAATTTCAAGAAACATCATTCCCTCTCTTTCGCACTCACACAAAAACGAGTCGATTTGGTTTTTCGTATAAATGAGCGCCTCGATCTCAGAGACTATAAGAGCTAGAACAAGCAAACTTTCTGTCTACACTCCTGTGATATCGCTTCAGTGCAAGTTTATTTCAAAATTTTGCCACGCCCACTCCCGCCCCCCGAACAGACGAAAATCCACAATTTTCAAGATAGAAAAAAACGGAAAATGCAATATCGTAGAGAGTGACCATATCTACCAGATTCCCGAATTTGGTTCAGATCGGATCATTATTGTAGCCACAATGATCAAATGAATTTTCAGCTGCGAGCTTCCCCACCCCCTTGTAGCATAAGTCATTTATGGGGATGATTATCGCTACAGACTCTCTCACACGCACACTCACGCTCACACATTCTGCCTCGTGGAGTGCGTCGAATGCTGCGGTTGTGTTTTTCCTGTGCTCCCGCGCGGACGGCAAACTAGCCGATATGCCTGCAGGGAAAAGGAGTCGTACAATGTGTGGGCCAATACTCATGCCTGTTACATACTAAGGAGGCTACGCCACCATGGAAGCGGCGCTTGTTATCTAATAAAAGAATTTTCGATGGATGGATGGAACCCAAGTCGCTTGCCAGGGGCGAGGGGTGAGATGTGCTCTCTCTGTGTCTCTGTGTCTCTCGTTCCACTTGTCACTTATTTGTTGTCATTAATTGTCATCCTGTATCTGACTGTGCCGTCTGTCCTCGTTGCAATTTTTACTGGTCATGCCAGCTGCTCGATAAGACAGCTGACGATCTGACCTGTGCTGTGCAACGACAATTACTGCAAGCTGCTGCAGGAAAGCTCCGGCAGAGAGCGCAACCAACGATCGGGCCAAAAAACTACACGGCGGGAAAGACGCCGGTAGAGAGCGCAAGAAATTGCCTGGTGTATCTGGCTGGATCCTACTCAGCAACAGATGGCGCCAGCACGGAGAAAAAAAGCCCCTGCAATTGCATCAAGGTAAAGGGTGCCAATGGTAATTGAGCATACCACTGGGTACCCCTTCCATCCAGGTGGGACACCCCACCAGTAGGAGTAAATACAGCGAGCCGCTGCTGGTCGCATGAGGCGACGGAAACGGCATCAAGGCCGAGATCAGTACAGCCTTGATTAGGACACTGGAACATATGACGGAATCGATGAAACGGGCTGTCAAAGGCAGCATTCTGCCACTTTAGTAAGCAGAGTGAACTCCTGCTGAAACGGCGGGCAGGCTAATGCTGCGGCTGCCTCCGTCCTACTAAAATCTTGGTGTACGATTTAGATTTAAACATCAAACCGTATGGTTATACCTAAATTTGTGTTTGTTATTAGGTAATAAGAATTCCTATCAACCTAAATAAATAGTCATAAACTGACCCTATAAATATGCACCGCTGACCTAAATAAATATCTAAAAGACAGCTGGATGCACGTGCATGCACATGCATGCACATAAACATGTTACATTGATAATATAAACTTAAAATTACATTAGAGATAGCCTGCAGTGGTAAAATGTCACACCATCTGCGTGATAATCGTTTACGACAGTCATACAATTATATTCGACCTGACCCTTGAACCCGAAATCTGTAATCATTGTTTCGTCATAAATAAATATAGCATGTTTCCATACCTACTTATACTAAGACCTAATTAAACAATCTTATTATCCTAAGTAATCAATTGTACTTGTAAGAGCTGTATATAAACCTCGCATTTTACCAAATAAAATCAGTACGAAAGAAAACTCTGACGTATTCACATCTCCGAAGCCCAATTTTTGTTCAAGTACCGATTGCGGCGACCATTTGTTACTGGTACATGAACCGGTGGCATACACATTTCATTTCAGCATTCGATTGTCATATTGACGATCATCAGAACCAATTGAATCTACATCAACAGATTCTTTTGATTCGTTCATTTGGTGACCCCGACTTTTGAACACTTACTCGTTCATCAGGATTTGTTCCCGATTTGGAACTTGGAGTTATTTGAAAACATAATTGGTCAACTTGGCGACCAATTTACATACATATGTACATACATCATCAATCACAGCAGTGATTAACACATTCCATACCCTCTGTGAAGGGACAGTTTTAACTGGAACTATTTGGATCTACAACCATACAGTCAACTTGGCGACTACGGTTGGAGTGAAAAAGGATTCCACAGTGCCACATTTATTTATTGAAGTACTTTGACCATCTTCCTGGTTGTGAGTAGAGGCACAGCCTGTCAAAAGCGACAAACAAATTACCTTCATCGGGTCAAAAGTACGGAAATAAATTACGCTTCATCCCTGGGGCAGAGTCGTGATCTAGCGACACGACGATTTCTTTGCCTGGAAAAGCGGCTTGCTCGAGATTCGGAGACCAAGGCAAGCTACGTGACATTTATGAAGGATTATGAGTCTCTTGGTCACATGAAGGAGATGCAGGCAAAAGAAATAGCAAGATCACGCAATTTCATCCCACACCACTGTGTCGTAAAACCTGACAGCTCTACAACTAAATTGAGAGTGGTTTTGATGCGTCTGCAGTTACTTCATCCGGAAAATCGCTCAATGACCTCATGCATAAAGGTCCAACCGTGCAAAACTCTATATTTTCAATACTGCTTAGGTTCAGGATGCACAAATATGTATTTACTGCAGACATCGAAAAAATGTATCGTCAGATCTGGGTCAATCCCTACGACCAGTACTACCAGCGCCAGTATGGCGCAATGATCCATCAGAAGATCTACGATACTATAGACTAAAAACAGTGACTTACGGAACGAAAGCGGCTCCATATTTAGCCACGAAATGTTTACAATATCTCGCTCAAAGAGGAAAAAGGATTACCCGTTCGGAGCTGCTGCGCTGGAAAATGACTTTTATGTGGACGATTGTTTAACAGGAGCAGATTCCATACCAGAGGCTCTCCAGAGACAGCAAGAACTGTACAAACTACTGCATAAATCAATGTTTAACTTAAGAAAATGGTGCACGAACAACGTTAATGTACTACAAGGAATTCCAACGGAAGACATGACTTCAAGCGTACAATTAGAAGATACTGCTTATGAAGACTACAGCATTAAAACCCTGGGAATCACTTGGATGCCGAAAACTGACCAGTTTTGTGGTAGAACAGAAATTGCCACTAAAGATGTAATATCTAGAAGAGATGTCGTATCGGAGATCTTTAGGATTTTCGACCCACTTGGACTCTTCTCACCGGTGGTAATGAAGGCAAAGATCTTCATGCAACATCTTACAAAGGAAGGATTTGATTACAAAGAAGCACTTCCAGTTCATCTCCAGGAGGAATGGAAAAGGTACAGGGGAGGAGTTAAAAATATTAAACACCATAAAAAGTACCCCGTCATATTTTCCAAGGAAACATTCCGATATCGTCAGAAATACACACCTTTGTTGACGCATCGGAGAAAGCATTTGGAGCTGCCGTATATATCCGAGCATTACATAAGGATAAACGAGTAACTATTCAACTGCTATGTGCCAAATCACATTTAGCTCCAATAAATGCGCTAACATTACCTCGTCTGGAACTAAAGGCGGCAGTATTGGGTGCACAACTGACAGCTAAAATAAAGGAAGATTTATCCATGGAGAGCGCCACAACCTTTTTGTGGTCTGATTTAAGGATTTTTTTGTCATGGATTAATTTTACAACAACCATACGAGACAAATTCGTAGCTACAAGAATAGCTACAATACACGAATTAACGGTACAAAGACATTGGAGGCATGTTTCATCTGAAAATAATGCAGCGGATGCACTGTCTAGAGGAATGACGTCGAGCAAAAAAAAAGCATGTGGTTTTATGGCCCACTATTTCTTCATGGCCCACCATCTAATGGCCACCAGCATTTGTGGCCATACAAGAAGAAAATGTCAATGCAAATCCCAACAAAATAAGTCAATCATCAATTATGACTATCACTAAGGAGGAGGACATTATATACAAGATAAAGCACAACAATTCATACAACAAACTAACAAGAATAATTGCTTACATGATGCGTTTCCGAGGAAAGAAAACGTACACAAGCAAAACCATCCAATTCAATGAGATGAAAGAAGCTCAGAAAATTGTCATTCGTAACATACAACAGAATGATTTCAAGGAGGACATACGTCACTTAACAAAACATAAAGAAACGCAGAAGGGAAGTTCAATTAACTCGCTTACACCGTTTATGGATCAGGAGGGAATCTTGCGAGTAGGTGGTCGACTGGAGGCGGCAAATATTTCATTTGACGCCAAACACCCAATGCTCCTGCCTTACAACGATCAAATTGTCAAGTTGATTCTTACTAAAATACACAAGGACAACATGCATTGTGGTCCCCAGGCATTGCTGACAGCATCACGGCAACAATTTTGGATACTAAAAAGAAAAAAAAAACATGGCCAGAAGCATTGTGCAGAACTGTGTGAAGTGCACAAGAGCCAAGACCAAACTACTAGAGCAGATCATGGGAGATCTGCCATCTCTTCGCGTCACCCAAGCAAGGCCGTTCCTCAATTCTGGAGTTGATTACTGTGGACCATTTAAAATCCACTATAAAATACGTGGAAAGAAGCCTAATACAGCATACATAGCAATATTCTGCTGTTTCGCTACTAAAGCAGTACATTTAGAGCTGGTCAGCGATCTCACCACAGAAGCATTTTTAGCGGCACTGCGACGGTTCATCTCTCGTCGAGGAAAATGTCAAGTGCTCCATTGCGACAATGCTACGAATTTTGTAGGAGCCAGGAACAAACTGCAAGATTTAGAAGAAGCCATATTCTCAAAAAAAGCAAAGGAACAAATAGCCCAGGAGTGCAACAACAAGGGAGTACAATTCAAATTTATACCTCCTCGTGCACCACACTTTGGCGGATTATGGGAAGCTGCAGTAAAATCTGCAAAACATTTGCTATTAAAAAATGTTACGACGGCCAATTTAACCTATGAGGAATTAAAAATTGGTTATAGTCGAAATAGAGGCGATATTAAATTCGCGACCATTAACACCGATATCGGACAACCCAAACGATATAACTGCGTTAACACCAGGACATTTCCTAATAGGAGAACCATTAACCGCCCAAGCTGACAGTAAGCCATCCCAGCAACCAAAGACGCTAGGCCAACGATGGCAAGCAGTTTCAAAATTAAAGCATTCCTTCTGGACACAATGGTCTAAGGAATATTTACAACAGTTGCAGCAGCGTCAAAAATGGAGGAAGTCATCGGCAGCCTAGGAAAAGGACACAACCTAATAAATTGTCCCTAACTATGGCTATGATTGTAATGCTGTTGTTATTACCATTAGCAATGGCACAGTCAATAAACATAACCCAGTTTGGATCAAAACCAGGGATATACTTCGAGAGAGTAGGTACCAGCCAACTTGCGACAACCGATTGGACCATCATTGTTTACTACGACTTGAAGCCCTATTGGAAAGACATGAACACATTTACTATGGGAACTACAAAAATCGGACACTTTGTGTACACAGCTTACACAAGTAGACGCATGTACCAGTATGTATCAGCATTTCAAACATATTGAAGAGGACTTGCAAGTCCTCCAAAATACACTATTATCGAAAACACGGAGGCAAAAGAGCACCTTTGGACATCATTGGAAATATTGCAAGCAGTCTATTTGGCGTTTTGGACTCAAATTATGCCCGCGAAATGTCAGAAACCATAGGAAAGGTTAAGGACAACGAGGAACATCTCTTAACTCTGCTGAAGAATCAAACTTCATTGATTGACTCAACGATCAATGTGATAAAAGGGATGAAATTTCTAACTCCAAGCGATTAAATATCATCGAAAATTTCATCACCGAGTCAAGAGGAAGGGCTGATAACTTCATAGCTTTTCAATGGTACATAACATTGTCTACTCAATTGACCTTATTGTCTGCAAACCTACAACGAATGCAAGCGGAAATCATCAACGTCTTAACAGATATCCGACACAACACGATAAGCCCTGTCTTAATTTCGCCACGACAACTAAAGGAACAACTTGAGCAGATACGGGATCACTTAAAGCCGGGACAAGTTCTCCCAGTAACTCCCGAAAATATGCTTATGGTATATCAGATGATGAAAGCTGAAGGCACGATAATAGATGATCATGCAATCATCAAAGTTACGTTTCCATTAGTTTCAGCATATGAACTTGAAATCTACAAGCTGACACCTATCCCATCACCAACTGAAAATGGGATAAAGATGTTCGAAGTCAAGACACCATACATCGCAATCAACAGTCACCGAGACGAATTCGTGGAACTGTCAGAGAGTGATTTGAAAAATTGCCATCCGAGAGCAAACAATGATTTTGTATGTTATAATAAGCAAACAATGTTCTCAGCTGAAACAAGTTGTGAATTACAAATGTTTCACAACAAAACAATTTAATTTAATCAAAACAAAAAAATCATTTATATGGTTAAGTATGCATGAAAGAAATCAATGGATATTTTCAACAACATCATCATTAAAATTATCAGCAGTATGTGCAGATGGAATATCGGATATTATACTACAAAATTCAGGAATATTGTTCGCAAAACCTGGATGCATCATTCATAGTAAGAATTCCTATCAACCTAAATAAATAGTCATAAACTGACCCTATAAATATGCACCGCTGACCTAAATAAATATCTAAAAGACAGCTGGATGCACGTGCATGCACATGCATGCACATAAACATGTTACATTGATAATATAATCTTAAAATTACATTAGAGATAGCCTGCAGTGGTAAAATGTCACACCATCTGCATGATAATCGTTTACGACAGTCATACAATTATATTCGACCTGACCCTTGAACCCGAACCCATGCAGTGAAATCTGTAATCATTGTTTCGTCATAAATAAATATAGCATGTTTCCATACCTACTTATACTAAGACCTAATTAAACAATCTTATTATCCTAAGTAATCAATTGTACTTGTAAGAGCTGTATATAAACCTCGCATTTTACCAAATAAAATCAGTACGAAAGAAAACTCTGACGTATTCACATCTCCGAAGCCCAATTTGTTCAAGTACCGATTGCGGCGACCATTTGTTACTGGTACATGAACCGGTGGCATACACATTTCATTTCAGCATACGATTGTCATATTGACGATCATCAGAACCAATTGAATTTACATCAACAGATTCTTTTGATTCGTTCACTTGGCATATCTCCAATAACGCTCCATGGCTCGTCCCCATTCAGTTGGGTGTGTAGGCACAGATGTCCTTTACCTGTCTAAAGCGGATCCGGCCCTGAATTCGTATCCCCATAAAGGTGCGTCTCAACCCTCGCATGGCCTCCCTGCATGCACAGATAACCATGGATCACAAAAACCGCAACTACACTACGACCATGGACAACGACTTGAAGTTGAAACCCATTTAAATGAGTTTACCAAATACCCTCCACAGGTGCGTGAGAGCGCCTACCATCTCTCACAGGAGGAGGAGGCTGCGTTTACAAAAGCAGCAGAATGGCGAGGTCCCCAATAAGTGTGGCGGTCAGGCGACGGCCGCGGGAAGAGCACACAACGAGGGACAACGATCGGCATTCCGAGAGCTTGGCGAGGAGATCTCCATCCTGGTCGGTTTTCTAGAAGACGGAAAGAGAAGGTCAATCCACCAGCCAATGAGAGACTCGATAGAAAGCATTCGGGTACTGTACGAGCTAGTGGCCATTCAGGTGCATTTCGACAAAGCTAAGGAGCTGATAAGGTCCCATCAGTCATCGCAGACTTCGCCAATTTTCTCTGCGCCGCTGGAGGCTAAGCGAAGGCAGGGTCCGGGCGCACCAACGCCCAAGCAAAGAAGGAGGAAGCAGCACGGAAATGAAAACCCGCGCTGTGAAGTGGTGAATAACGACGCCGAAACAGCATGCACGGGATCGCAGGTGTCTCCCAGCGAGCCCGGTGGCGAGAACTGGACTGCTGTGGCCCGGAGAGGACACCAGAAAGCGGCTAGCCCTAGGCCGAAGAAAAAGCCTGCGCGTGTGGAGAAGACCCGGCCAGATGCTCTCTACATTCAAACCAAAGGGGAGAAGACCTACGCGGAGATTCTTAGGGCAATGAAGACGGACGAAGCTCAAGGTCCTAGGACAGGCCATAAATAGAGTGAGAAGAACCCAGAAGGAGAACTCCTTCTAGAGCTAACCAAATCGGGCGAGGAAACAGCCGCGTTCAAAGCGATGGCATCTGAAGTGCTGGGGGAGAGTGCTGAAGTCCGCTCACTGTCGCCGCGGGTATTCATCGAGTGCAAAGACCTCGAGGAGGGCACCACAGCAGAGGATATCTGTAGGGCGCTCTCGGATCAGCTCCAGCTGACGGATGTTACAACAGAAGATGTCAGACTCAGCCGAGCGTACGGCAAACCCGAATAGCCAGTATTAGACTGTCGGCAGCCGGTGCCCAAAAGGCCTTGAACGCAGCAGCATTACGGGTTGGATGGGTGAATGCACGAATGCGCATTAAAACCACAATAATGCGGTGCTTCAGATGCCTCGAGCTTGGACACTAAGCGAGGAACTGCAGGTGCTAAACGGATCGCTCAAATCTATGCAGGCGATGTGGACTGCCAGACCACCTGGCTAAGGACTGCCAAAAGAGCCGGAGTGTATGTTCTGCACCGGAAAACAAAAAGGACACAAACCACATAGCTGGGAGTAGCAGGTGCCCCACCTTCCGGAGTGCTCTTGCAAACCAATCGCGATGAAGGTTACCCAAATTAACCTTAACCACTGTGAGGCCGCGCAGGACCTCCTTATGCAGTCAGTGCGAGAGAGGCGGGCGGACGTGGTGTTGATAAGCGAGCCATACAAATCAATAAGTGGACCCGAGTGGGTGGCTAGTGCTAACCGCAAGGCAATCATCTGGTCGCGCACCCATGTGATCAAGGAAGCCTGCTCTGCTAGCGAAGGCTTTGCTCGAGCCAAAATAGAAGGTATAACCTTCTATAGCTGCTACGCACCCCCAAGCTGGAGCCTGCACGAGTTCCAGAGTATGGTGTTGGAAATAGCCACGGACGCGCCAGAATCGGTCGCCAACAATCATAGCAGGGGACTTCAATGCGTGGGCCGTTGAATGGGGCTGTAATCGTTTCACTTTTAATTATTAGGTTTTTTATTTAGCAGGGAGCAGCAAAGGTGCTGCTTCCACTTCTCAAAAGTTTCTGTTCTTTACAATTGTATCTTAAGAGCTATGAAGGCTAAGTCTCGCGGCTGCGCTGCCAACAGCGGCAGCGGAGAGACGGTTATGTATTCTTATGTATATAGCTATGCTCGCTTAGGCTGAGCGCGAGGATATGTGCACATACACTTGAACTCATGTGCATGTGAGGTCCGCATGTAACAATTATGCTGACACTTGCACTTTCCGCTAGCCGACCAAAGTATACGGCTCGGATTTCGGCCACTTGGTTTAACGACCGGGAATCGAATATGTTTGTTTATAAATATGCAACAATGTATGAAGTACAGTGTGCATTCGATATATGGTATATGCATATTACATCTCCCTCCTTTTGAAAAATAACGTAACTTAGTGGAGTTATTTTACTTTCATTTATGTATTAAAAATTTTAAAATTTGAAGATTTCTATTATATTTATAATGTATTAAGTGTATTTTTAAAATATGTATGTTTTTTTTTTTTTTTATTTATAAATTTTTGCATATCTTGATAATTTATTTTTAAAAATGTATTTTTGTGTGTGTCTATTATGAATGAAAAATTTGTAACCTATCTTTATGAACTGTTTGTTTTTTACTCTTACTTCCGGAAATAGCTATATTATCATTATCTTCTATTTTTTCAACTCTATAGGGCCCTGTATATTTAAAATCTAGCTTATGGCCTACTTCATTTCTTAGTAAAACCTGATCTCCTATTGATAGAATTATGTTCCTTGTTTTTAAATCATATAATTCCTTATTTTTCTGTTTATTTAATTCAAGCATATTTCTTGCTCTTTTGTATGCTACTTCTAATCTATACCTACTTTCTTTAGCGTAATCTTCTATGTTATATATAGGTTCTATATTACTTATGCTGTTAAAGTCCTTTGGTAGATTACTAGTCTTACCAAATACTAACTCATATGGACAATAATTATGTGCCATAGAGGGGGTTGTATTGAAGCAATAAACAAAATATTGAAGCCATACGCCCCAATCAGTTTTATTCACTGATATATAGGATCGTATATATTCGTTAAATGTTCTATGGCTTCTTTCTATTGTTCCTACAGTTTGATGATGATATGAAGTTGATGTTATATTCTTTATTTTTAAATATTTGCACAAATCATTTATAATTGAATTTTTATATTCCGTTCCCATGTCCGAAATGAACGTCTTCATTGGACCGTATGATTCAAATGATTCAAATATTACTGTTGCAACAGTTGCTGCGCTTTTGTTAGCGACAGGTATAGCAACAAATATTTACTCAAGTCACATATGAGCGTGACTGCATATTCATTGCCTTTTTCTGACTTTGGTAGTGGACCAATTGTATCCACTATCACTCTGTCAAATGCCTTCATCGGGGTTTCAGTAATTGTTAAAGGGGTCTTAATATTTGTTGTTGTTTTTGCTTTTTGACATTTCTGACATTTTTGGATGTACTCTGTTATATCACGAGTCATACCTTTCCAGTAATAATGTCTTTTGACCAAGGTTTTTGCAATTCCTGTATGACCTCCTTGTACTGGATCATCATGTAGTGTAGACAGTATAGCTTCTTTCTCTTTAACTTTTGTTAATGTGGTCACCGGGTTGAGTAGCGCTACTCTTAATGTGTTTAACATTTTATTGCCCATAATTTTGAAATTATCTATTGAAACTTTTTCAAAGATATTTTCCCACGGTGCCATTTTCAATTGGCTGATTTTTAATATACTGGCTTCTTTATCGAGCCTTGGAAATAGTTGTCCTAAGTCAATATTTCCATTGTTAGTATATAAATCTCCAATATCAATTCTGTAATTTACCTATCTCAGACTGAGGTAGGCTCAGTCTGTCCAGGATTCTCTACAAGAAATTTTTGTAGTATTGCTGGAACTTTAGGGCAGGGCTTGGCCGTGAGACCGAAAGTGGAGCGGGCGTAGAGTCTTGTTACCGTGTAGGTAGTTTGGTGTTCGCACTTGGCGATGAAACGGCAACCGTTGACACCTGAGTTTTGGTGTATGCGGTAATATGGTTTGTTGCGTCGCCTGATTTTGTGTTCGCGCTCGGCGAAGAAATGATGACACTTCGTTAGTTTGTTTTGGTGTTATTAAATGGTTTTATTTGTGGCGCGTGTGTCGATTCTGCGTGAATCGATCGGCTCGTAGGACTGTAAATGTCCGGTGTATGGTGTTTGTGTTGTTGGATTATATATGACAACGTAACTTAGTGCTATTAGTACGAATATGTATATGAAATACAAAGTAACTTAGTGCTATCAGTATGAATATGTATACGAATGTAACGGTTCGTTACACCCCCTTTCTTCCGGGTGGGGTTGCAATTGGCCGCTTTGGTTATCGTTGCGTTGCGGGCGTAGGGCCAGCGGGATCCTTCCGACTTGTTTTGGCGTTTCTATTGGTGGTTCTCCGTCGTCAGGGGGTCGTTGTGATCGCTGGGGTCGTTTGCTTCCTCAGCCATGGTCGTGATCGTCGGCTCCGTGGCCCAGATGTCTGTAGAGTTCTCCATTTTCGAAAACGTAGTCGGGGTATTTATCGGGTTCTTCTTTGGTTTGCTGAATCCTTCGTGTGAGCCAGGGGCAAGATGTTGCGTCCTCTTTGATTCTTGCTAGCGTCTCCAAGGGTTGTCGGGACAGGGCATCGGCAACCACGTTTTGTTTCCCTGCTCTATAGTGGACGTCGTACTGATACTGTTGGAGTTCGAGCGCCCATCTTGCTATTCATCCGTATGGGCTTTCCAGAGTATTTAGCCATTTCAGCGCGAGATTGTCTGTTATAACGTCGAACCGGTATCCCTCTAGGTAGCAGCATAGTTTTCGGATTGCCCGAATGACGGCGAGGCATTCCTTGTCGGTGGCGGAGTAGTTTCCTTAGGCTTGGTTCAAGCGTCGGCTGACATAGGCGATGACGCGTTTCTTTCCTTCGATCTCCTGCGTGAGTACGGCGCCTATGCCGAGGTTGCTCGCATCGGTTTGTAGTGAAAACTTGACGTTGAAATCGGGGCAAGCAAGTACGGGAGCGGTCGTGAGTAGTTCCTTTAGTTGGTCGAAGGCCGCTTGTTGATCTGCGGTCCAGGTCCATGCTTGTCCTTTCTTGAGTAACTGAGACATTGGTTGGACTACTGTAGCAAAGTTTGGCACGAACCTTCGGTACCAGGATGCCATTCCGATGCACTGACGTAGTTCTTTCAGGTTCGTGGGTGGCTTGAGTTCTTTGACGGCAGCAATCTTGTCGGGGTCCGTGTGGATAGCTTCTTCGCTGATGACGTGACCAAGATATTTTATCCGGTTTTGGAAAAATGTGCACTTTTCCGCGTTTATCCGCAGGTTCGCTTTTCGAAGGCGAGAGGACTATTGCCAGGTTGTGTAGGTGGTCCTTGAAGTCTCGTCCGACGATGAAAATGTCGTCTAAATATGCGAATGCGTAGGGTTCCATGTCGGCACCGATCACAGTATCAAGGGCCCGTTGGAATGTTGCTGGTGCAGAATGTAATCCGAAGGGCATCACTTTCCATTGATAGAGACCTCTGCCGGGGACCGTGAAGGCGGTGGCTTCTCGACTTCCGTTGGCCATGGGTATTTGCCAGTATCCGTTCTTCAGATCCAGGGTGGTTATGAAGCGTGCGTTCTGTAGGCGCTCCAAGATGTAATTGATTCTGGGCAGTGGGTATGCGTCAGGAATAGAGTGAGTGTTGAGTTGTCGGTAGTCCACGCACATGCGCCATTTGCCGTTCTTTTTACGTACGAGTACGATGGGGGCGCTGTGTGGGCTTCGTGAGGGTTCGATGAGACCTTCTTGGATCAATTGGTCGACTTGCTCATCGATAATTCGCATCATGGCTGGGTTCTTTGGGTAGTACCTCAGTTTGATGGGTCGATTATCCCTCATGACGATGGTGTGCTCGGCGATGTTGGAGGTCCCGTGGAGATTATTGAACTTTGGAAGTTCTGTGTCCAGAAATTCTTGGATCTGTGGTGCTATGTCCGGCGGCCGGGGATCGGAGATCAATTCTGGGTCGGGCTCGGTGAGATCGGGGGTGTCGAGGTGCTTCGGCTGGCTGGGGTCTTCTGGGAGGATAGTTGTGTCGAACGCGCTGGGGTGTCCGATCCTACGTGGGTTGGTGGTTTCTTGTATTGTGTTCTTGCTGACGCGTGGTGCTGATAGCCGCGGCGGATGAACTGCCGTTACTGTTGACGATCGGCTGATGGTCGGCTGATGGACTGCCGTTTCGGTTTAGTATAGGCGATGGACTGCCGTGTTTTAGGATGGCGCGTGTGTCGATTCTGCATGAATCGATCGGCGCGTGGGACTGTCCGGTGTATGGTGTTTGTGTTGTTGGATTATATATGACAACGTAACTTAGTGCTATTAGTACGAATATGTATATGAAATGCAAAGTAACTTAGTGCTCTCAGTATGAATATGTATACGAATGTAACGGTTCGTTACAATTCTTGCTATAATTTTCTTACCATGTTTAAAGAAACATATCATATCTTTTTATATGCAAGGTCACTGCTTTACGTACTTCATCATTATTAATGACTTCGTATACGTTGGGCTGAGAAGCTGTCTCGGTAGATTGCCTTGGCATCTCTACTTTATTTTTTTCTGCGCAGAATTTTTGTCTACTTTGATACCTGGTAGTGACTTTCAGGACTTTTATTTTGTATGTCTTTTTAGTTCAGATATTGTTATCCGTGATAATGCATCGGCTACAAAATTATCTTTGCCTCTTAGATACTCTACTGTAAAATTATACTCCTCTAATTCAAGTGAATGAATAGCTGTTAACTCTTGTTCCGTCGTACTCTTGTTACTTTCTCCTTTGGTAAATGCTTTCGATGCTTAAGCTACTACATAGAAGTTGAGTTCCATTGTGGGCTTGTGTTAGCACTGCACCACAGGCTTGCTTACTAGCATCTTTGATTATACAAAATTCTTTTTTGTAAAATCTGGATATTGTAACAGAGTAGGCTTTATTAATTGAGCTTTAAGACATTCAAATGCATTTTGACATTCATCAATCCATTAAAATGGAACATTCTTTTTATTTAATCTTGTTATATGCCTAGAATAGTCGGCAAAATTTTTGATGAATCGTCTGTAGTAATTACAAAATGCAATAAAACGTCTAGCGCTGTCAGAGTCATGTGGAACTGGATAATTTAATATGACATCAAACTTTTTGTCATCTGGCAAGATTCCTTATCTGTGCATTTGTGTCCCAAAAATGTGACTTCATGCATGAAAAATGAGCATTTTTCAGGATGTAGATTCAAGTTGTGTTTCCTACACTAACTAAATTATTAAGCATGTGTTTTTCGGAACAACCGATTACTATTAAATCGTCCATATAAAGGAATGCTTATGATGGTTCCAGTCCAGAGAATGCAATAGTCATCATTCTTTGGAATGAATTCGGCGCTATTTTCAAACCGAATGGCAATCGCGTGAAGCGATATGAGCCATTGCTCGTTGAAAAGGATGTTATATCTCTAGAGTTTTCGTCTAGCTCAATCTAATGGAATCCTGACATTAAGTCAAGGCAAGAGAAATATGTTGCTCTTCCTAGTTGATCTAAGATATCATCGATCCTAGGGAGTGGAAATTTGTCGGATAGTAATTTTTTATTAATTTGACGATAGTCAATTACTAATCGCCATTTTTTCTTTTCGTTGTCTATGGATTTCTTTGGAACTAGTAACGGTGGACTGTTGTATTCTGAGACTTAACTATCAACTATTCTATCTTTTATTAGTTTATCGACTTGAGCTTGAATTTCGTCTTTTTGACTATGAGGATTTCTATAATTTTTTATATATACAGGTTCATCATCTTTTTAATCTTAGTTTCTGCTTCTAAAAATTATTGGTTGTTATTGATTCGGTTTCAAGTCCGAATATATCTGTGTATTTACAACAAAGTTCTTTTTAATTGTTTATTAAATAGTTTTGGAAAATTGTTAGTTAACTTTGACATTACATCGTTAGTTCTAGTTTCATTATTTATTTCGGATATATCATAATTTGCTAATGGTTCATAATTCAACTTGTTCATATTAATCATTTGATCGGTACTAGTTGTATTTAGGAAACGGATGATGCATTTGCAGTTGTTACGACTGTGTTTGCTGCAAATATGCCAGGTTGAATTTCCTGGTTCGGAATTAAAATGCTATCTTCATTTGAAGTTAACTCAATTTTTCGGACAACTTCGGATCTTGCTGGTAACACTATTGTATTGTTACCAGAGCTGTAATTTATGGGAACATATATAGGATAGTTTAGATTGTCTGGTCTTATTATGAGCAGATCTTTTGAAGGTGTGAAATCTAGTTGACAATTATATTTTTTAATAAAATCTATATCTAAAATTCCATCACACGGTATAGAAAAAGTTGATTCGACAATATGGAAGTTGTGTGGAATTATGTATATATTTAGTTGTTTGTATTTCTAAGGGTGTCAGTCCTTTAGATTGAATTAATCCTTGATTTATTCCATGAATATTTATTTTGTTGTCAATGTTTATATCATTAAAAGTGTCAGAATTGTCTTTTAACAAGGATATATCTGCACCAGTATCTATCAAAAATATTAATTTCTTGCCTGTAGCTACGTTTGTGAATGTTACGAATATATTTACACTAGGATTAATCGAATGAACCTTTTTATTGTCTATTGCTGTGTATCTAAGGGCTGTTGTGAGTTTCCCGAAGCATTCTGGGCAGTTCTCACATGATTGTTATAGCCATTATTATTATTGTGGCCTCTGTTTGAATTACCACGACCTCTAGAGTTTCCTCTATATTGGCCTCTATTTCTATTGTTGCCATAATTATTATTATATCTATTACCATTATTCTGGTAATTTCCACGGTAGTTTCCGCGGTTATACCCTCGATTGGATCTTTGTTGATGCGCAGCATATAGGACTGTAGTTGGATGTCCTACTGCGTCTGTGCAACTATCGACGAACACAGTTGTAATCTCACTCATTGTATTGTATTTCGTGATTTCATTACAGACCTAACTTCGTTAATTGTGCTGTTCGCTATGATTGATTTTACAGCAACTTGTAGGCTGAGTTCTTCGGCATATTCTTGCGGTACACCGTTAATCATATGTGCTGATTGCAAAGCCCTTGTCAACTGTTCAACTTCTTGAATATATTGACTTGCTGTCTTCTGCTTTTGCTGCAGATTGGACAATTTAGCGGATAATGCTTTAGCTGATTCGCCTTTTATACCGCTTTTTAGTTCGTCTATTATAGACACTATTGTTTGTTCAGTACTGATTAAGTTTCGAACATAGCCTTTGAGTCTAGTTTTTATTAGGCTGACTGCTGTAGTCTCATGTGTTCCTTTTAGTTAATCGACTAAACTAAGAGCATCAATGAAACTCTGTAGGTTCTCAGACTTTCCACTAAACTCAGGTATGAGTGAAGAGGCAGAAATTCTACCTGTGACATGGCCATATTTAGAGTTTTTAATTCAGTAATAGATTCTGATTCTGATTCAGATAGTTCGGCTAGTGTGATTACCGCTGGTATCGTAAGATCGCCTAGATCTTCCTCTTTTATATGTTTATCTGAACCGCTTGCGATTTCAGATTCACTTACTGTCTCTAAGTCTGTGTTTGTTTCTTCTTCGACTAATGCTGGGGTATTCAAAATAGAAGGTATAGGTATGTCTAGCGAATATTTTGATTTAATGACATTTAAGTTTGTTTTAATCTATGCAGAAATCTTGAAACATACGACCAATGTTGAGTATTTAGCCTTTCTTTATTGTCGTGTATCAGGGAACGAGCTTGGTTAAAACATGCAACTAGTATAGTTGCGTGTCTACTATAGTTTCGTTTGAAATATTCCTATTTTGTGATAGACACTTGTATGATTTATCAAAATTTTCTTTTATTTTAATTAATTCTGCATTAATATTTTGCCATTCCATTTCATTGTAAAATAAATTATTATTAAAATGTGCAAAAACTTTTTTTTTTTTACATTATTTCCATTATTAATTACGATGAATCATTGTTGTTTGTGCTGAGCAAATTTAAATTTTGTCCACGTCATTTTGCTTGGCTCATAAATCGTTTCTTTAAGCATTTATTATGCAACTTATATATTTTATAAAAACAATTTGCACACATTATTACAACTATGATTATCAGCAATGTATTGGTTATTTCTAAATCTGTGTTTTGTGATTCTACTTTATTTATAACGTTAGCAGTGGAATCCACTGACTTAACGTCTACTAGTCCCATATTAATTGGGAAATCTTCTGAAATCTTCTACTTATAGCATTACTGTTCAATAATTTTAACAATGTTCCTGCCTATTATTTCGTATAGCTTTACAGGCTATACTTCTAGTCGAGCAGAGATGGTTATGCACAACTTTAAAATTTTTATACCCGTACTCGAAGAGTAAAAGGGTATATTGTATTTGTGGTAAAAGCGGATGTTTGTAACACACAGAAGGAGGCGTTTCCGACCCCATAAAGTATATATATTCTTGATCAGCATCAATAGCCGAGTCGATATAGCCATGTCTGTCCGTCCGTCTGTCCGTCTGTCCGTCCGTCTTGTTTTTCACTCATTGCTCGAAGGCTATTAGAGCTAGACCAATCAAATTTTTTTCCAGACTGGTGTGATATCTCACTCCTAGAAAAGTGTCTCAAAAGTTCGCCCCGCCCACTTCCGCCCCCACAAAAGGCGCACATCTGTGGCGTCCACAACTTTGAAGATAGCAGAAAACGAAAAATGTAGAATCATAGAGAAAGACCATATCTACCAGGGGCCCAAATCTGAATCGGATCGGATCATTAATATAGCCACAATAGAGGAAAATATACGAAAAACTTCGCTCCCTCTCTTTCGCACTCACACAAAATCGAGTCGATTTGGTTTTTGTATTTTGTGTCGCCTGGATCTCAGAGACTTTAAGAGCTAGAGCAACCAAACTTTTGGCCAAGACTCCTGTGATACCAAACCTGAACAAGTGTATTTCAAAATTTCGCCCCGCCCCCTTCCGCCCCCTCTAAAGACGAAAATCCACAGTTTTGAAGATAGAAAAAAACCAAAAATGCAGTATCGTAGAAAATGACCATATCTACCAGATTCCCGATTTTGGTTCAGATCGGATCATTATTGTAGCCACAATGATCAAATGAATTTTCAGCAGCGGGAACACCCCGCGCCGTTCAGTGTTTCCCCTCGCCCGATTGCTGCGTAAGTCATTTATTGGGGTTGATTGTCGCAGCAGATTCTCTCACACACACACTCACGCTCAAACATGCTGCCTCGTGCAGTGTACGTGTGTTGTTGTGGGAACTGATGAAGATGATGTAGATGTAGATGTCGATGACAGATGTAGCAAAAATGTAAAATGTAAAAACTGATAAAACATTTTAAAATTCCACATAAATCACTTAGTACGGGTATAAAAGTAGAGTCGCGTTCGAAGCGACTCCGTACGCTCTTTCTCGTTTCTTATACATATATGTGTTTAATTTAAATTAATTTAATTTTCGGCTTCATTCTGGTCTCTGCAATCGGTTTTCCTATGCGTCAGCTGGTCGTCGCTGGGTTAGCTGTGCTGACGCTCCCTCGCTTGCGCAGGTGGCGGTTTGCTCCCATGCTTGCTGCTTTTCTGCTGCTGCTGTCCTGGGCCTCTGGGCTCAGGCGGCGCCGGTGCTGGTCCTCGCACCGGTATCATGCACGTGGACTTGCATGATACGCTGTATAGTGGTCCAGGGCAATCATTTGGACAGTTTTCCGGCTTCTTCGGCAGTGGCTTGGGAGGATTTGGTTTATTAGTATGTTTTTCTCTCAGTGTTTTTATTTTATCTGAGTGAGTTGCGTTTATGGGGGTTCGATTTTCCAGGCTTGTTTTTAAAAAATCAAGCTCTTCTTGCAATTTAGTTGCAGTCGACCATGCGGGGGGTGGTGTATTTGTATATAATAGCCACTTTTTTGTGCTATTCTTTTAGTTATCTTGGTCTTTACACCCCCACGCCTTCCCATTCTACGCACTCTACTCACTCAGTTTTATATATTGTGCATCCATGTAATCATCCAGCTGCCGGCTTTATGAATTTCCACGTCTAGGCGCACATATCCAGAGTTTGCAGATTTTTTTTTTTTTTGTTGTAGTTGTAGATGTAGATTGATTATGTAGATGTAGTTTTCTTTCTCCAATTATCGCAATAAAGTTGTCGATTTATTATGTAGATGTAGTTTTCTTTCTCCAATTATCGCCAATTCCAATGACTTTTGTCACGGTCGCCATGTAATCGTTTCACTTTTAATTATTAGGTTTTTTATTTAGCAGGGAGCAGCAAAGGTGCTGCTTCCACTTCTCAAAAGTTTCTGTTCTTTACAATTGTATCTTAAGAGCTATGAAGGCTAAGTCTCGCGGCTGCGCTGCCAACAGCGGCAGCGGAGAGACGGTTATGTATTCTTATGTATATAGCTTTGCTCGCTTAGGCTGAGCGCGAGGGTATATGCACATACACTTGAACTCATGTGCATGTGAGGTCCGCATGTAACAATTATGCTGACACTTGCACTTTCCGCTAGCCGACCAAAGTATACGGCTCGGATTTCGGCCACTTGGTTTAACGACCGGGAATCGAATATGACAACGTATGAAGTACAGTGTGCATTCGATATATGGTATATGCATATTACAGGGCAGCCGCGAGACAAATGCGAGAGGATACTGCCGCCTGGAGGCATTCGCCATACTCAACGTGGGCATAGCCAACGATGGCAGGAAGCAAACCTTTAGAAAGGCGGGTCGGGGATCATTCATCGACATCACCCTTCTAAGCGCATCCCTACTTCGCAGAGTGACATGGACAGTCAGTGAAGAATTCACTTTCAGTGATCACCAGGCAATACTGTTCGACCTTAACAACCGGAAGAAGCAAGTAAAACCGAAAGCAACCGGCCCAAAATGGAAGGCGGAAGGCTTGGATGTGGAAGCATTCAAGGAAGCTTTCAACCAACCAGATTGGGCACAGGGATCGGCGGAGGCGAGGACAACCGAATTAAAACGGATGATTGCAGAGGCGTGTGACGCATCCATGCCACGAAGGAGAGCAAGTAATCGAGTCACCCCATGCTACTGCCAAGAAGGAGCTGAAGCTGGAAATCAAGCGCAGCAAGGCCAGCAGCTTCAGCCAAATATGCGAGGAGGCAGATGTCAACCCTTGGGGCACCGCCTACAGAGTGGTCACCAAGAGACTGCGTAGCCAGTTCACGCCAAGGATAACGTGTCCCACAACACTTGCGAGGATCATCGAGGCCCTCTTCCCGCGACACCCTACTGATCCGCTGATATACCCGGTGACAATGGAAAGAGTAACGCCTGTTACCCTGGATGAAATCAAAACAGCGTGTAGAGGAGTGGGGAATACCAAGACGCCTGGGCCCGATGGTGTGCCAAATAGTGCCCTCAAACTGGCGATAGACGCCACTCCCGTCCCTTTCATGAATGCATTTACACAATGCCTCGTGGAAGGAGTCTTTCCTAAGCCCTGGAAGCAGCAGAAGCTTATTCTGCTGCCGAAGGGAGACAAGCCGGCTGACGATCCCTCCGGATATCGGCCAATCTGCCTCTTGGATACGGTGGGTAAAATCTTCGAGAAGGTTATATACAATCGCCTACTGGAGTCCACGGAGGAAAGAGGAGCTCTATCGGAGGCGCAGTATGGCTTCCGAAAGTCCCGATCCACTGTCGACGCAGTGTCACTGGTCAAGAGCATAGCAAGGAAGGCGATCGAGGGAAAAATATGGAGATGGGGAGAAAAAGAGTACTGTGCAGTGGTAACTCTGGACATACGAAACGCGTTCAACACTGCGCGCTGGAGCACAATCCTAACATCCCTGAAAAAAGCTGGATTTCCGAGCTATCTTGTGCGGATAGTATCAAGCTATCTTTCAGACAGAGTACTCCTGTACGACACGGACGATGGAACACAGCGGTACCCAGTCACAGCAGGTGTCCCACAGGGGTCAGTACTTGGCCCGCTATTATGGAACCTGATGTACGACGAAGTCCTTCGGATCAGGCTTTGCCCAGGGTGCACGCTTGTAGGCTTCGCTGATGACCTAGCGCTTGTCGTGGTGGATAATCACGTACGCGATGTCGAGATGGCGGCAAATAGCGCTATCCGGAAAATAGGCGAGTGGCTAGAGAGCGCAGGCCTTGATCTGGCAGGCCATAAAACGGAAGCTGTGCTCATATCCAGTAGGAAGATCATGGAGTTCATGAAAATACAGGTGGGGAATGCGAGCATTGCATCAGCTCCATGCCTCAAATATCTTGGAGTCATACTGGACAACCGAATGAGCTTTAGGAGCCACATAGAGCACGCCTGCAGAAAAGCAGCACGTTTGCAGATGGCCCTAGCTCGTATGATGCCGACCCAGGGCTGGAAGTTGGCTACTCCTCTCCAGGGTACTCCTTTCCTGTTGTACGCGGCGCCAGTGTGGAGTGCTGCGGTACAAAATGCGCAGCTCCGGCGCAAGATGTCCTCAATTTATAGACTAAGCGCACTGCGAGTCATATCCGGATTCCGAACGGTCTCAGATGATGCCGCGCTGGTACTGGCTGGTATGATCCCTGTGGATATACTAGCAAAAGAAATGGAGACGACATACACCAGAAGGAAAACAGGTGGGGGCGCGACTCCTGCAGGATTCCGATCGGAAAGAACGCGATCGATGCTGACATGGCAGGAAAGATGGGACACCTCGACGAAAGGTAGATGGACCCACAGGCTGATACCGAGGTTGGATGTATGGACAGGAAGGAAGTATGGACACACAAATTACTACGTAACCCAATTTATAACAGGGCATGGATGCTTTAGGGAATACCTATACAGGTTCAAGCACGAACCGTCACCTACATGCCCAGAGTGCGGCGAGCAAATAGAAAGCGCGGAACTCGTAGTGTACGAATGCCGTAGGTACCAGGAAATTTGCAGATGTAATGATAGATCTGAGGAAATGCGAGAGGACGAGAAAGGAACAGGAGAGTGCCTAATGTAGGCAACCCGCCCCCGCGAAGCAATACTTAACGGTGATACCGCGGGGTGCACAGGTGTAGTTGCGTGCGTGTGGTGAGTTTAGCTGGGAAGCCCCGGTGGGGTAGTCCAGTTCGCTGTCTGGCACGGGCCGGACGTGTCTTATCAAAAGATTCTCACCCACCATGGCGTATCCAAAAAAAAAAACAACATGCTACCTCGTGCAGTGTACGTGGGTTGTTGAAGTATGTAGATGAAGTAGATGTAGATGACTGATGTTGCAAAAAATTTAAAATGGAAAAACTGATAAAACATTTGAAAATTCCACATAAATCACATGTGTGCTGACTGAGTACGGGTATAAAAGTAGAGTCGCGGCAACAGCGACTTCGTACGTTCTTTCTCGTTAATATTAATTATATGGAAAATGAAGAAGTTGATTACATTTGCGGGGAGAACATAAGTCATAAGCTTAAGTGTCAGCTTAGGCAAACAATCGAAGACTATTACGTGAAGAAGGTAAAACCAAAAGAACCCTTAGTCAGGTGCTAAATAAAACTTAACTTAGAAAAATCAAAACCGTTTAGTTGTGCTCCAAGGCGCCTCATATACTGAGAAAGATAAACTGCAAAAATTGTTAGATGAATATTTAAGAAAAGGAATAATACGACCCAGAGATTCTGATAACGCTTCACCTATCGTATTACTTAAAAAGAAAACGGGAGACTTAAGATTATGCATAGATTTTTAGGAATCTTAACAAGACTTTGATTAAGGACAACTATCCCATTCCCTCATCGATGATCTACTAGACAAATTAGCCAACAAAAGAGTCTTTACGAAACTTGATCTCAAAAATGGTTATTTCCATGTATTCGTTAATGAGGAATCGATTAGGTATACGTCATTCGTGACACCTTTAGGACAATTCGAGTTTCTCAGATTGCCACAGGGCCTGAAAACGGCTTCAGCAGTGTTAACAGTGTTTGTTAACAAAATATTCGACGATTTGATTCGAGAGGACAAATTTATTAAATACATGGACGACATCATGGTGGCCAGCAAAGACACACAGGAACACTTGGAAACGCTAAAAGAAGTCTTTTTTAGACTAGCTCAAAACAAATTAGAATTGCGTATAGACAAATGTGAGTTTCTACAATCTAACATCAAATATCTGGGGTTTACAATCAACGGGCAAGGTATAAAAGCAGATGAAAAAGGATTAGAAGCAATCAAAAACTTTCCAATCCCAGATAAGGTACAGATTTTGCAAAGTTTTCTTGGCTTATGCTCCTATTTCAGAAGATTTATAAAGGATTTCTCAACTATTGCCAAACCGCTTTACGATCTCTTGAGAAAAGACACAGAGTTCAAATTTGGTGAAAGTGAATTAAAATGTTTTTAATGCTTAAGGAACTGTTAATGCAAGCACCCATTTTGGCCATTTATAATCATAAGGACGAGATAGAACTACATTGTGATGCAAGCTCTCTTGCTTTCGGGGCAGTGCTATTTTAGAAGAAAGAAGACGGAAAACTGCATCCAATCTTTTATTTCTCTAAGCGTACAACTGCAGCGGAATCGAAATATCACAGCTTTGAGCTGGAAACAATGGCAATCATTTACGCATTACGCAGGTTCCGCATATATTTAAATGGAAAACGTTTCAAGATAGTTACTGACTGTAATTCACTAACGCTAACGCTCAACATAATTGAACTCAACCCGAATATTGCTAGATGGGCGTTAGAGCTGCAAAGTTATGACTATGAGTTAAGCCATAGAGAAGGCAGCAGGATGCAACACGTATATGCGTTAAGCAGATTCACAAACATTCTCATTGTAGAAACTAATACGTTTGAAGACAACCTAGTTAATTGCCAAGCCAAAGACCAAGTAGTTCAAAATATCAAGCAACAATTAGAAGAAAATTAACACAAGCTTTTCGAAATGAGAAACGGTGTAGTTTACAGGAAGTGTAATGATGGAAGATTGTTATTCTATGTTCCAACAGAAATGGAAGACCACGTTTAATACAAATATCATAACGAAATAGGACACATAGGTAGAGACAAAATGATGAATATTATTGGTAAAAGTTATTGGTTTCCAAACGTAAAAGAAAAATGCTCTGGTCATATTGAAAATTGTTTAAAATGTGTAGCGTTTTCGCCTAAAACAGGAAGATAAGGATTTTTACACTCCATTCCGAAAGGAAATAAGCCATTTGAACTAATTCACATCGATCACTACGGTCCCATTGATTCAGGAAGATTGAAGAAGCACATCTTAGTAGTTGTTAATGCTTTTACAAAGTTTGTGCGTTTATATGCAACAAAAACCACGAATACACGGGAGGTCATCGTTTCGTTGAAAGACTATTTTAGAGCATACAGCAAACCCAAATGCATAATTTCAGATAGAGGAAGTTGTTTCACATCATACGAGTTCGATGACTTCTTGTCAGAGACTGATATTAAACATATTAGAATAGCAACAGGATCGCCTCAAGCGAATGGTCAGGTGGAAAGGGTAAACAGAAGCATTGGACCAATGATAGCGAAGTTAGTAGAACCAGAAAAAGGTATACATTGGGATGCAATAATAGACAAAGTATAATATGCATTAAATAACACGCAGCATAGGAGCACAAAATAAGTTCCGTGTACACTACTATTCGGCATAGAACAGAGAGGAAAAATAGCAGACGAATCAAAAGAAAAACTAGAAGAGCTAAATGATGCACAAGAAAATAGAGATTTGGCAGATCTAAGAGCGGAAGCGGCGGAAAATATAAAGACAGCGCAAGCGTACAACAAAAAAGCAATATGACAAGGGTTTAAAGAAACCGAAAGAGTATAAGGAAGGAGACTATGTTATGGTAAAAAATTTTGATTGCACAGTAGGAGCATCTAAAAAATTAATTCCCAAAAACAAAGGGCCTTACGTAATCGAAAAAGTACTAAGAAATAACAAGTTTCTATTAAGAGACGTGGAAGGTTTCAAGTATCCCGTAACCCATATCAAAGGGTTTGGAGTATTCAAAACATCAAACACTGGATAGGCAACAAAAAATAACTGACAAAATATTAAAAAAAAAAAAAAAAAATAAAATAAAATAAAAAAAAACTGTAATAGATTAAGAACAAGAAAACCCTGTAAACCATTGTAAAGTTCCCGTATATCTAAGTGAATCAGGTGATCAAACAGTCAGAATGACCGAGTTGTGGGAGGATAACCCCTATCAGCCCCATATTGTGGTAGGATAAGCCCTATCAGTCCCATATATAATACTGTGGTAGGATAACCCCTATCAGCCCCGAATATGTATAGCCTTAATGTATACATACGAATAATCCCAAATCTACGACCACACTGGAGAAATACCGAATATACGGACTCTTACAAAAAAGACAGACCGATTCGTATAAGAGAAGAGGAATAATAAAGTCACGTGGAGAAGAAACATAAAAGTGCGTAACTTCTTTTTACTCTCACACATATCATACCATTTTAACTCGTTCTTTCCCAAAAGAATGTATTAGTATTTTTCTGTATTTTCGGATAAAAAATGCACAGTGGGATGCCGACCAGGCAAAGTTGGAAAATATATACTTGGTCATATGTGGGTCGTACGAGTATGGGTATGGGTGTGGGTGAGCTTCCTATGAGAGTCGACACCACAAGCGCATTGTCAGTGTTGCTGCTACGTGAACATCCGCTGGCTGTCCGGGACTGCTTTTTTTGTTACTCTTTTCCAGAGAAAACTTAGTTCAATTTCTTTGGTATGCCCACTTATCCGCAGCCTACCTGCCGAAATAGGCCGTTCGCTATCCGCAACCTTCGACTCGTCTGATTGGCTCAGTGTCCCCTTTGAGACACATCAAAGCTTAATGGGTCGTACGACTCACATATGACCAAGTATAGATTTTCCAACCTTGCCTGGTAGTCGGCATCCCACTGTGCATTTTTAAACCGAAAATACAGAAAAATATTAATACATTCTTTGGGGAAAAACATTACTTACGTAAAAGACTGTGCTTTAAACTTGTATTTATTCTCTGGCGGCGAACGAGGTAAACGAGGCGCGCTGGTATGATATGTGATGTAGATGTAATTGGAATATGTTTTACGCTACTTTTGTTAATTTTTTTCCAACGACAAAACTCATATGTGACTGGAAACCAATTTTCCCCAAATGGGGTACAAAATGCAGGATCGTAGAGAATGACCATATATGTATCTAACAGATTGCCAGATCGAACAGATCGGATCAATATAAAAGCCACAATAAAGAGACCCATCTTGAGAGGCATCGTTACCTCTCGCTCTTTCTCACACACCAACGCGTCTGCTTTGATCGTTCATCCAGATTATCGCCAAGATCTCAGAGACTGTAAAAGCTAGAGCAACTTAACCTTCTATGCAAACTCCTATGATATCCCTCGAATAAAAGTGTATTTCAAAATTTCACCGCACAAAAGACGAAAGTTTATGGCGTCCATAATTTTGTAAATGGAAAAAGCAGTGGATAAGTTTTGAATCTGGATAAGATAAGATCATTCATATAACCAGAATGATGATATACATTTTCAGTTGATAGCCGCTGCATTGATGAAGACTGAAATTTAATTTCATCATTGTAGATATGATAATGTTCCGATCTGAACCATGTAGATCTGGTAGATATGGTTGTTCTCTATGATACTGCATTTTCCGTTTACTGTTATCGACAAAATTGTGGGTCTTTTTGTGGGTCGGAAGGTAGCGGAGAAATTTTTAAAATAGAATGTTTGGTTGCTCTAGCTTTTATAGTCTCTGAGTACTAGGCGAAAAAACAGGGCGAACGATCAACGCAGAAGCGCTGGAGTGTAAGAGAGAGCAAGAGTAAACGATGCCCCACCAAATGGTTTTCTTCATTGTGGCTTTAATAATGTCCCGATATGATCCAGATTTGGGCCTCTGATAGATTTGGCTTTTCTCTATGGCGGATGGACATTTTAAAAATACACTTGAATGGAAGTGATATCACAGAAGTTTGGATAGAAGGTTTGCTTCTCTGGCTTTTAAAGTCTCCGAGATCTAGGTGTTCATCTGGACGAACGAGCAAAGCAGACGCAGCTGTGTGTGCGAGAGAGCGAGGGTAAACGATGTCCTTCCAAATGGTTTTCTTTATTATGGCTATAATAATGATTCGATCTGATCCAGATTCGGCAATCTGATAGCTATGGTCATTCTCTTTGAAAGTGATTCCCAGTTTTCTCGTATCATCAAAATTGTGGATGCCGCAGACTTTCCTACTTTGTGGGTTCGAAAGGTGGCGAATTTTGAAATACACTTGTAACAGTGTGACATCACATGAGTCTGGAAGCCAATTTTGGTTGCTATAGCTCTTAAGGCTCGCGCACACACTAACTGAAAGACGAGTCGAAAAAACATACACACAAGTGCGCAAATTGCTGCTTAGCTGTGCTGAAAACTCGCCTATCGATCAAACATGTTTTTTTATCAACAAGCTGATTCAGCTCCGCTTGCAGCTAGTATGTACGTGAGCCCTTAGGTTAGGTTAGGTTCAAAGAGCTGCTCCACCGAATTCGAGGTCACTCGGAGGCAAAAACTGCCCATTGTGATGCCCACACTCGTCATGGGATATCGTCCGGTGCCTAAGGAGGTTTCGCAATGCATCCCGAGGCCTCTATAAAGAGCATCAGCTTCTCTAGAGGCATGTTTGCCAGGCTATCCAGGTCCTCGTGAAAGGAGCTACCGAGTATTCGGTGACGCCTTTCCATGAGTGCAAGACAGCCACAGAGAAGGTGCGGCAGAAGTCATGGTGGGGCAGTCTGTATCTAGTGGCCATGTGGCCGATGTCAACGCAGATTGCTATGTTCCTCGGAGGTATCTCCAAGGTGTATACCAACTTTGCCGCTTGCCATACTGCATATATCTCTGCCTGGAATACACTGCACCAGTCTGGTAGTCTTAGGGATATGTTGGGTGCTAGTTCTTCAGAGAAGAACTGTCCCTTTGGCTGTCTTTGACCCGTCAGTGAAGATGGAGAGCACGTTCTGCCCAGGTCAGCGTTACGCATCCATTCCTCTCTGTCCGGTATGTGTCCTGTAAAGTTTTTTTTTCATGAAAACTCCGGAGACACAGTAGTCGCTACGTTCGCCCGTTCCACTTTATTCCTTACGGAGTATTGTGGCGTGGCCAAAGGCGATTTCTTGAAGAACCACGCGGCTGAAAGCCTCACGGTACTTGTCTTAGCCTTGCACTTAAGGTGGAGGTCAATGAGTTCTAGGTGGTATGGTGTCCAGAGCAGCCTGTGGGGTGGATTTGAGAGATCCGGTGACTTCAAGGTATGCTGTCCGTTGGACTCTCCGGAGGTTCTCTAGGTGGGATTTGGTGTTGGCCGCTTCCCACCACACCAAGCTTCCGTATTACCGCTGTGTACATCCAATGGATGATGTGCGGTTGTAAGCCCCATGTTCGTCCAAAGGTCTACCTAAAATGTAGAAAGCCTTTTTCTTCCTTTCCTCCGTGTTTCTCTTCCAGGAGAGTTTGGAGTCAAGGATGACACCAAGATACTGGACTTCGTTCGATAACTCAAGCGTCGTTCCCCAATTGCTGGTCGTTTGAAATTTGGTATCTTATATTTTCGTGAGAACAACACCAGTTCTGTTTTTGGGAATTAACTCTCAACTCGTTCTGGCATGCCCAGCTAGCGGTCGTTCCCAGTGCAGATTCCAAAAGGTCACTGATTGTGGGTAGGAACTTACCCGTTACCAGTATAACAAGATCGTCCGCATACGCCACGACCTTATATCCGCTCCTCCTCAACTGAAGAAGAAGGTCGTTGAGGACTAGATTCCACAGGAGAGGGATATAGCCCCCCTGCGGAGTACCTCGTGTGATCGTCATCCTTGACGAGGAGGCGCCCAAATTGGCGCTAATGGTTCTGCTCCTGAGAACGCTGTCCAGCCATATGGTTAACGTCGGGTGTGTGCCAATCTTGGTCAGTGCGGCCGTTATTGACTCGATCCTGACGTTGTTGAAGGCTCCTTCTATATTTAGGAAGGCCGCCAAAACATATTCCTTATGGCTAAGAGTCTTTTCGATATTCCCAACAACTTCGTGTAGTGCGATCTCAACTGATCTACCTTTGAGATAGGCGTACTGAGCTCCGCTGAACACTTGTTTGTCAAGCTGAGTTCTTATGTATAGATCAATCAGCCTCTCCATCGTTTTTAGCAAAAATGAGGATAGACTGATGGGTCTGTAGTCCTTTGGGGAGATGTTGTTTATCTTTTCGGCCTTCGGGATGGAGACCACTCTCACCTCCCTCCACGCAAAGATTTTCTATAGCATTGGTAGTAGGAGTAGGCAAGCTGCTTGCAGCATGGCTGGTCGTATATCATCCGGCCCCGGTGACTTGTCTAGACCGAAAGATTTAATGGCCCAAATAATTTTGTCTGGTGCCATAATGTCTCGTATGAGATAATCAGTTTCCTCTCCTTGATATCGCTCAGTGTCGTTGATGGCATTGGATTCGTCACCGGTAACACTTGTGCAACCCGGGAAGTGGGTGCTCATGGAGCTCTAGGGATTCTTAAATGCGATTGGACTTTACGAGTCGGCTGATAGGGCAGGATGCGAGAAAGGCCCCCTGCAGAGCATTAGTGAGGTTCTTAGCCGCTTCCTCTAGTGCTTGCATTTGAAGGATATTCCCTTCGGGTGGGGAGGGCAGTACCTTCTTTACAGTTGCAGAGAAACGGTTCCAGTCTGTCCGCTTGGGATTGCGGTAGGCCTTGGGCTCCATTTGATGTTGAACACTATCCTGTAGTGATCCGAGAAGGAACAATCACTGGACAAATGCCAGTCATCAATGGTGAGAGAGTCACTGTCCGATGCATGTGTTATATCAACAACCTCTGCACGGTTCCTGTTGCCTGTTCCTGTTCCTGTTAACAAGACGGACAGAGGACGGAAAAACAGACATGGATATATTGAATCCACCTTCTCAGATAGTCGACTGATGGGCTGGCTTACTTTGCCGACGGAGTATGTGCCACGCTCTCCTCTTTTCGGAATACGTGCGTTTCCTGGATTGGGCTCTGATTAATGACAAGTTATCTCCCGCCACTTCTCCGGAAGATCGGTCAGACACAGTGTTGCTTAGCTGCTGCATGATGGTGTGAGTTTTGGGAGGGAATTTGCTCCCGCGGATTCGGGATGGAACCTACCCGGGTTCGTACCCACGCCTACCACCGAGCAAGTCTTTCCTGTAATAGAGCAGCTTAGGGCAGCTCCTCTGCTTGGGATTGCTTCCTGGTGGCGTTTTGAGGAGTGCCATGCTCATTTGTTTTGTTTTTATACCCGTACTCGAAGAGTAAAAAGGGTATATTGTATTTGTGCTAAAAGTGGATGTGTGTTACATAGAGAAGGAGTAATTTCCGACCATATAAAGTATATATATTCTTGATCAGCATCAATAGCCGAGTCGATATAGCCCTGTCTGTCCGTCCGTCTGTCCATCTGTCCGTCTGTCCGTCTTGTTCGTCGCCCATTGCTCGAAGGCTAAAAAGAGATAGAGCAACCAAATTTTTTTTCCAGACTGATGTATTCTCTCACTCCTAGAAAAAGTTTAAAAATTCCGCCCCGCCCACTTCCGCCCCCACAAAGGGCGCACATCTGTGGCGTCCACAATTTTGAAGATAGCTGAATCGGATCGGATCATTAATATAGCCACAATAGACAAAAACATACGCAAAAAACTTCGCTCCATCCCTTTCGCACTCACACAAAATCGAGTCGATTTGGTTTTTGTATTTTGTGTAGCCTGGATCTCAGAGACTATAAGAGCTAGAGCAACCAAACTTTTGGCCAAGACTCCTGTGATACCAAACCTGAACAAGTGTATTTCAAAATTTCGCCCCGCCCCCACAAAAGACGAAAATCCACAATTTTGAAGATAGAAAAAAAATAAAAATGCAGTTTTCCAACCTTGCCTGGTAGTCGGCATCCCACTGTGGATTTTTAAACCGAAAATACAGAAAAAATATTAATACATTCTTTGGGGAAAAACATTACTTACGTAAAAGACAGTGCCTTCAACTTGTATCTATTCTCTGTCGACGAACGAGGTAAAATGGCGCACTGGTATGATATGTGATGTAGATGTAATTGGAATATGTTTTACGCTACTTTTGTTAATTTTTTTCCAACGACAAAACTCATATGTGACTGGAAACCAATTTTCCCCAAATGGGGTACAAAATGCAGGATCGTAGAGAATGACCATATATGTATCTAACAGATTGCCAGATCGAACAGATCGGATCAACATAAAAGCCACAATAAAGAGACCCATCTTGAGAGGCATCGTTCCCTCTCGCTCTTTCTCACACACCAACGCGTCTGCTTTGATCGTTCATTCAGATTATCTCCAAGATCTCAGATACTGCAAAAGCTCAGGTTAAGTTGCTTTCCTTCTATCCAAACTCCTATAATATCCCTCGAATACAAGAGTCTTTCAAAATTTCACCGCACAAAAGACGAAAGTTTGTGGCGTCCTTAATTTTGAAAACGGAAAAAGCAGTGGATAAGTTTTGAATCTGGATAAGATAAGATCATTCATATAACCAGAATGATGATATACATTTTCAGTTGATAGCCGTTGCATTGATGAAGACTGAAATTTAATTTGATCATTGTAGATATGATAATGTTCCGATCTGAACCATGTAGATCTGGTAGATACGGTTGTTCTCTATGATACTGCATTTTCCGTTTACTGTTATCTACAAAATTGTGGGTCTTTTGTGGGTCGGAAGGTAGCGGAGAAATTGTGAAATACACTTGTATTAAAGTGATATCAAAGGAGCATGGATAGAATGTATGGTTGCTCTAGCTTTTATAGTCTCTAAATACTAGGCGACAAACAGGGCGAACGATCAACGCAGAAGCGTTGGAGTGTTACAGTGTAAGAGTAAACGATGCCCTTCCAAATGGTTTTCTTCTGTGGCTATAATAATGTACCGATATGATCCAGATTCGGGCCTCTGATAGATTTGGCTTTTTCTCTATGGCGGATGGACATTTTAAAAATACACTTGAATGGAAGTGATATCACAGAAGTTTGGATAGAAGGTTTGGTTTCTCTGGCTTTTAAAGTCTCCGAGATCTTGGTGTTCATCTAGACGAACGAGCAAAGCAGACGCAGCTGTGTGTGAGAGAGAGCGAGGCGGAACGATGCCTCTCTAGATGGGTCTCTTTATTGTGGCTATCATATTGACTTTCCAAATGGTTTTCTTCATTGAGACTACAATAATGATTCGATCTGATCCAGATTCAGCAATCTGATAGCTATGGTCATTCTCTACGAAAATGATTCTCAGTTTTCTCGTATTATCAAAAACGTGGATGCCGCAAACTTTCCTACTTTGAGGGTTCGTAAGGTGACGAATTTTTAAGTACACTTGTAACAGTGTGATATCACATGAGTCTGGAAGACAATTTTGGTTGCTGTAGCTCTTAGGGCTCTTGGTACTCTTTTCCAGAGAAAACATAGTTCAATTTCTTTGGTATGCCCACTTATCCGCAGCCTACCTGCCGAAGTAGGCCGTTCGCTATCCGCAACCTGCGACTCGTCTGATTGGCTCAGCTAGGTCCCTCTGAGACACGTCACAGCTTAATGGGTCGTACGACCCACATATGACCAAGTATAGATTTTCCAACCTTGCCTGATAGTCGGCATCCCACTGTGCATTTTTTATCCAAAAATACGGAAAAATACTAATACATTCTTTGGGAAAAACATTACTTACGTAAAAGACAGTACATTAAACTATCTATTCTCTGGCAGCGAACGTGTTAAAATGGCGCGCTGGTATGATATGTGATGTAGATGTAATTGGAATATGTTTTACGCTGCTTTTGTAATTTTTTTTTCAACGACAAAACTCATACGTGACTTGAAACCAATTTTCCCCAAATGGGGTACAAAATGCAGGATCGTTGAGAATGACCATATCTGTATCTATCAGATTGCCAGATCGAACAGATCGGATCAATATAATAGCCACAATAAAGAGACCCATTTAGAGAACCCATTTTTCCGTTTTCAAAATTATGGACGCCACCAACTTTCTTCTTTTGCGCGGTGAAATTTTGAAATACTCTTGTATTCGAGGGATATCATAGGAGCTTGGATAGAAGGTTAAGTTTCTCTAGCTTTTAAAGTCTCTGAAATCTAGGCGATAATCTGGACGGACGATCACAACAGACGCGTTGGTGTGTGAGAAAGAGCGAGGGAAACGATGCCTTTCCGCATAATTTTCTTGCTTTTGGCTATAATAATGATTCGCCCTGATCCAGATTCGGAAATCTGCTAGCTATGGTCATTCTCTACGAAAATATTTCTCAGTTTTCTCGTATCATCCAAATTGTGGATACCGCTGACTTTCCTATTTTGTGGGTTCGAAAGGTGGCGAATTTCGAAGTACACTTCTAACAGTGTGATATCACATGAGTCTGGAAGCCAATTTCGGTTGCTATAGCTCTTAAGGCTCGCGCATACACTAACTGAAAGACGAGCCGAAAAAAAACAAACACTCTGCACCAGAACAAGTGCGCACATTGCTGCTTAGCTGTGCTGAAAACTTGCCTATCGATCAAACATGTTTTTTATCAGTAAGCTGATTCAGCTCCGCATGCAGTTAGAGTGTAAATTATTCCTTTACCGACTCTAACAGACCGAGGCCATCGGAATAAAAGTCGGAGTTAAGTTCAAGTATTTATTGAACCAGCCAACCGGCACGGATGAGAATCAAATTAAGTCTAACATACAGAAAATATGAAAGGGAAAATGATACATTTGAGTTTCCCTCAGGCTCGGGTAGTGCTGCAGCGCAGCGGTCCCTAGTTATGCATCGTCAGCAGCTCGTGCAGATGTTGGCGGCGACCAGCGGATGTTTATGCATCATAGTAATTCGATGATGCCCATCCATCTCCAGTGCGGTATCAGCGTTCTTCCAAATGGAATTCCACTGATACCCTGCCGTTAGTGGGGAGTGTTAACTACTCCCCCTCCAAGATTGGTTGCCCTCGACAATCTCGAACTCTCGATCATCGCGTTGACTTGGCGTGACGCGTGCTTTCTTTTGAGGTGGAATCTAATACAAACGATACTACCTATAACTCCCGCACAGAGCTATTCCCAGCCCGAAAGCGAGGATTGAGTCAGCCCGACTGTGGCGGCCTGCTCGACTTCCTTGATGTAATTGAGGTTATCTTCGCTGAGCTGACGCAGGTAGGGCAGGCTCAGGATCGCCTCGTGCCCAGTAATGTTTAGGGCGGGCACTGATGCAATGCCCGGCGATCGCTGTTGATGTTATGGCGGTTCCTGAACCGGGAACCGTTAATGGGCGCGAGGTCATTGAAGGTGTCCAGCTGGGTACCAGAGGTTGTGATCAGCGTGTCTGATTCGCAGCTAATCGTGGCAGGCCAGTTGTTGATGATGACCATACCGTCGTCAATGAGCGTGATGGGCTCCAGGTGGCTCGGTTGCGAAAGGCAATGAGCGGTGCCCTCGGAGTGTAATCCCTGCGCGCAGGAACCCCTCGTTTCTCTTCTGCAGAATGTGGACGTGGTCGTGGGGGTGCAGCTCGTGACGGCCCAAACTTGGCCACTGCACTCGGCTATGGTATTCTCCGTCAATCGTAGTACCGTTTCGTTTTGCTCAACCGGGAACACCATGATTTTTTTACAAGCTATGCTAACTCTAGGGTATTCTATTATGAAATGGATTATGTTATTGGATTGCAAGATTTTAATTCTAGATACTTCTAATAATTTTTAAACTGTGACTCCTGTGAATTGGTCAGCGAGTATAGATTCTATGTCAGTGTGGTCCAAAATGGAAAGGCTTTTGCAAGGGTAATAGTGAGCATTCGGTTACCTATTTCGGTAATTAGAATTCGATTTCTAGCTAACAAGGTTTCGTACAGGTGGGCCGTATCGATTTGCGCTTTCTATTCTATGCTGAGGATCTGGTTTACTGTACTCGTAAGGTCATTCAATTGGCTTTGAACCTTTGTGTTTATTTTGACTTGCCTGAACTAGCTGTGCTTCTGTAAATCTAGTGTTTTCTAAGTCCGACGCGTCTGGCGTGCCGGCCACGACCTTAAGGGACGTACCTAGGAAGTCTTAGCTTCTTGCCAGCCGGTGGTGAATACCAATATCGGACAACATATCCCTAATGTGGTTGCAGTTAACGTCCAGTAACTGCCTCATGTGGGATTGCGGAAACAGTTCTGCCATTCTGGCGGTCTCATCGACAATGCGACCGTTTTCGGTCAGGTTTGCTGTATGCTTGACGTAATCTAGCCCAACCCAAACCAGTACAGTTCCGTCCGTAATAGGGATGTAGCTTGAGTGGGAGTAGTCCGTGACGCGTGCCGTGACTACATATTGTGAGTGAAGTACCCAGACAAGCCTGCGGATAAGAATACGTATAAAATATAAGCAATAAAAACTAAAAAATACCACCTGAGGTTGTCCTTATGGACCACGCTCCCCATAATCAGGACTATTGTCCCCAAGTCCGCCTCAACTGCTTCCTCCACATACAAGGGGGTGAGCTTATTCCCTAGGCGTATATTAGACTTAACTAAAACTTTTTCGCCCACCCTAAAAATTCTGTTCTGGCGTGCTTGGTTGGATCGATTGTTCTGTACAATCTGGGCCTTTTGCACTTTATTCTGAATTTCTTTGTTAATTTCCGCTGCCACAGCGTGCAGAATGTCAATGGGCTTTCTGTCGGTTCGAGTGCACCGACCTGTTGTACTCTGATGTTGCTAGAAGGAAGAGGTCGACCGTGTCGGTGATTCCTTTAGCCATTTTGAGGCACCTAGCTATCTCCACGAGGGTACTATGGAATCTTTCCACTTGCCCATTCGAAGTACTGTGGAGGGTGGAGCGTTCATGGACCCCGAAGCTGTTTTGCAGTAGCGACCTGATGGTTTCTGAATTTAGTGACGGTTCATTGTCGCAATATATTTGCTTGGTGTTGGGAAAGATGTTCAAAAGCTGCAAGAGTGGAGTCTTGATGTCCGCTAAGGAGCGGGAAGCTATCGGCTGTACTATGGCAAATTTCCACGCATGTAATGTCCACGCATGTAAGAAAATATTTTTTATCTGTTGAGAATATGTCGACATGAAGCATTTCTCCGGTAAAGGAGGGGACTGGCGTTGGGCCTAGCTCCTGTTTTCTGGGGTGTCTATCGAATTTTGCTGTAGAGCAGATTTTGCAATTCATGACTATCTCGCTTGCGAGTTTCGTCATTTTTGGGAAGTAGTAATCGGTCATGATCTGCTTCACGTTTTCTTGAGCTATGAGCCCGATTGTGCTCGATGTTAATAATTTCTTTTTTTCCTTTATCGACGAAAATATCGGCGACGAGATTCTTGCAGTGACAGAACTTCGTTGACGGAAAGGATTTTACTAGCTCATGCTGTATGAACGCTAGAATTGGGAGCTCGCAATGGATTGCGTTCCCGACTTGTGGGTTGACCACGGATTTGACAATCTCGACGAGCGCGTCCTTGCTTTGTGAATGTATTATGTGTCGCGTTTTTTCCCCAAAGAGTACAAAAATCTGTTTCAGAGGGAAGCGCGCCTCCTCTAGGATGATTTGGTTCCTAAAGCAATTGACCGGCTTGTCTGACGCTTCTATCATGTAAATCAGTGAAACCTCACTGTGAATCGACGCTGCGTCCGACCGTGGTGCGCTGCTTTCTAGCGCGCAAATGTTCTGTCGGGACAGTGCGTCTGCGACGAAGTTTTTTCCCAGGCTTATAGAATAACCTGGCGCCAAGCTCATCGATGCGTGCCTTCCATCGTTTAATCTTTGCGTTGGGATTTCCCTCCGACACCGCGAACGTGAGTGGCTGGTGATCAGTGAACACATTTAAATATAATGGCGCAATTTCCACAAGGGCCATTCAATTGCTAAAAGCTCCCGCTCGTTCGTAGCGTAGTTCAGCTCATTGTCTTTGCGGTACCGCTCTTATGACAGAAGCCGATGCGTCTGTGGTCAGGTCGATTGGTTTTTGTAGTCTGGGTACAACAGCATCACGTTTTCTGATGCCAGAATGTTCCTAAGTTTTTGGAACGCGTGTCTTTGAACGAGCGAGGGAAACGTTGCCTTTCCGCATAATTTTCTTGCTTTTGGCTATAATAATGATTCGCCCTGATCCAGATTCGGAAATCTGATAGCTATGGTCATTCTCTACGAAAATATTTCTCAGTTTTCTCGTATCATCAAAATTGTGGATACCGCTGACTTTCCTACTTTGTGGGTTCGAAAGGTGGCGAATTTCGAAGTACACTTCTAACAGTGTGATATCACATGAGTCTGGAAGCCAATTTCGGTTGCTATAGCTCTTAAGGCTCGCGCATACACTAACTGAAAGACGAGCCGAAAAAACAAACACTCTGCACCAGAACAAGTGCGCACATTGCTGCTTAGCTGTGCTGAAAACTTGCCTATCGATCAAACATGTTTTTATCAGTAAGCTGATTCAGCTCCGCATGCAGTTAGAGTGTAAATTATTCCTTTACCGACTCTAACAGACCGAGGCCATCGGAATAAAAGTCGGAGTTAAGTTCAAGTATTTATTGAACCAGCCAACCGGCACGGATGAGAATCAAATTAAGTCTAACATACAGAAAATATGAAAGGAAAATGATACATTTGAGTTTCCCTCAGGCTCGGGTAGTGCTGCAGCGCAGCGGTCCCTAGTTATGCATCGTCAGCAGCTCGTGCAGATGTTGGCGGCGACCAGCGGATGTTTATGCATCATAGTAATTCGATGCTGCCCATCCACTCCAGTGCGGTATCAGCGTTCTTCCAAATGGAATTCCACTGATACCCTGCCGTTAGTGGGGAGTGTTAACTACTCCCCCTCTCCAAGATTGGTTGCCCTCGACAATCTCGAACTCTCGATCATCGCGTTGACTTGGCGTGACGCGTGCTTTCTTTTGAGGTGGAATCTAATACAAACGATACTACCTATAACTCCGCACAGAGCTATTCCCAGCCCGAAAGCGAGGATTGAGTCAGCCCGACTGTGGCGGCCTGCTCGACTTCCTTGATGTAATTGAGGTTATCTTCGCTGAGCTGACGCAGGTAGGGCAGGCTCAGGATCGCCTCGTGCCCAGTAATGTTTAGGGCGGGCACTGATGCAATGCCCGGCGATCGCTGTTGATGTTATGGCGGTTCCTGAACCGGGAACCGTTAATGGGCGCGAGGTCATTGAAGGTGTCCAGCTGGGTACCAGAGGTTGTGATCAGCGTGTCTGATTCGCAGCTAATCGTGGCAGGCCAGTTGTTGATGATGACCATACCGTCGTCAATGAGCGTGATGGGCTCCAGGTGGCTCGGTTGCGAAAGGCAATGAGCGGTGCCCTCGGAGTGTAATCCCTGCGCGCAGGAACCCCTCGTTTCTCTTCTGCAGAATGTGGACGTGGTCGTGGGGGTGCAGCTCGTGCCCTAAACATTACTGGGCACGAGGCGATCCTGAGCCTGCCCTACCTGCGTCAGATCAGCGAAGATAACCTCAATTACATCAAGGAAGTCGAGCAGGCCGCCACAGTCGGGCTGACTCAATCCTCGCTTTCGGGCTGGGAATAGCTCTGTGCGGAGTTATAGGTAGTATCGTTTGTATTAGATTCCACCTCAAAGAAAGCACGCGTCACGCCAAGTCAACGCGATGATCGAGAGTTCGAGATTGTCGAGGGCAACCAATCTTGGAGAGGGGAGTAGTTAACACTCCCCACCAACGGCAGGGTATCAGTGGAATTCCATTTGGAAGAACGCTGATACCGCACTGGAGTGGATGGGCAGCATCGAATTACTATGATGCATAAACATCCGCTGGTCGCCGCCAACATCTGCACGAGCTGCTGACGATGCATAACTAGGGACCGCTGCGCTGCAGCACTACCCGAGCCTGAGGGAAACTCAAATGTATCATTTTCCCTTTCATATTTTCTGTATGTTAGACTTAATTTGATTCTCATCCGTGCCGGTTGGCTGGTTCAATAAATACTTGAACTTAACTCCGACTTTTTATTCCGATGGCCTCGGTCTGTTAGAGTCGGTAAAGGAATAATTTACACTCTAACTGCATGCGGAGCTGAATCAGCTTACTGATAAAACATGTTTGATCGATAGGCAAGTTTTCAGTACAGCTAAGCAGCAATGTGCGCACTTGTTCTGGTGCAGAGTGTTTGTTTTTTCGGCTCGTCTTTCAGTTAGTGTATGCGCGAGCCTTAAGAGCTATAGCAACCGAAATTGGCTTCCAGACTCATGTGATATCACACTGTTAGAAGTGTACTTCGAAATTCGCCACCTTTCGAACCCACAAAGTAGGAAAGTCAGCGGTATCCACAATTTTGATGATACGAGAAAACTGAGAAATATTTTCGTAGAGAATGACCATAGCTATCAGATTTCCGAATCTGGATCAGGGCGAATCATTATTATAGCCAAAAGCAAGAAAATTATGCGGAAAGGCATCGTTTCCCTCGCTCTTTCTCACACACCAACGCGTCTGTTGTGATCGTCCGTCCAGATTATCGCCTAGATTTCAGAGACTTTAAAAGCTAGAGAAACTTAACCTTCTATCCAAGCTCCTATGATATCCCTCGAATACAAGAGTATTTCAAAATTTCACCGCGCAAAAGACGAAAGTTGGTGGCGTCCATAATTTTGAAAACGGAAAAATGGGTTCTCTAAATGGGTCTCTTTATTGTGGCTATTATATTGATCCGATCTGTTCGATCTGGCAATCTGATAGATACAGATATGGTCATTCTCAACGATCCTGCATTTTGTACCCCATTTGGGGAAAATTGGTTTCAAGTCACGTATGAGTTTTGTCGTTGAAAAAAATTACAAAAGCAGCGTAAAACATATTCCAATTACATCTACATCACATATCATACCAGCGCGCCATTTTAACACGTTCGCTGCCAGAGAATAGATAGTTTAATGCACTGTCTTTTACGTAAGTAATGTTTTTCCCCAAAGAATGTATTAGTATTTTTCCGTATTATTGGATAAAAAATGCACAGTGGGATGCCGACTACCAGGCAAGGTTGGAAAATCTATACTTGGTCATATGTGGGTCGTACGACCCATTAAGCTGTGACGTGTCTCAGAGGGGACCTAGCTGAGCCAATCAGACGAGTCGCAGGTTGCGGATAGCGAACGGCCTACTTCGGCAGGTAGGCTGCGGATAAGTGGGCATACCAAAGAAATTGAACTATGTTTCCTCTGGAAAAGAGTACCAAAAACCAGTCCCGGACAGCCAGCGGATGTTCGATGCGCTTGTGGTGCCGACTCTCATAGGAAGCTCACACACTCCCATTCCCACACGCTACCTACCTATATCCTAACGCCAACAAACGCTTCACACCCTGTTTTAATGGTGCCCTACCCAGACAGCATTTTCCCGGGCTGACCGTTCCCCTTCTCTGCATCATGTGGTGTCAGATATGGATAAAATCATAAACAAAAAACAAAACAAATGAGCATGGCACTCCTCAAAACGCCACCAGGAAGCAATCCCAAGCAGAGGAGCTGCCCTAAGCTGCTCTATTACAGGAAAGACTTGCTCGGTGGTAGGCGTGGGTACGAACCCGGGTAGGTTCCATCCCGAATCCGCGGGAGCAAATTCCCTCCCAAAACTCACACCATCATGCAGCAGCTAAGCAACACTGTGTCTGACCGATCTTCCGGAGAAGTGGCGGGAGATAACTTGTCATTAATCAGAGCCCAATCCAGGAAACGCACGTATTCCGAAAAGAGGGGAGCGTGGCACATACTCCGTCGGCAAAGTAAGCCAGCCCATCAGTCGACTATCTGAGAAGGTGGATTCAATATATCCATGTCTGTTTTTCCGTCCTCTGTCCGTCTTGTTAAGCTCCTAGTTCTCAGAGACTTTAAAGGCTTCCGCAACAGGAACCGTGCAGAGGTTATTGATATAACACATGCATCGGACAGTGACTCTCTCACCATTGATGACTGTCATTTGTCCAGTGATTGCTCCTTCTCGGATCACTACAGGATAGTGTTCAACATTGTAACGAACCGTTTCTTTCCGGTCTGATCAGCAGAGCTGGCTCAGCGGCCGACGAGATCGTTGCAACAAAATTTGTATATGTTGCCTCGCAGACAACAATGAAACACACAGATTGGATTTTGGGGGAAGCTTACAAATCTCTTTATTGGTATCTTATACCTAGGGCTCTTATGCGCTACTCTTATACTAGGCTTCCTGCTGGGCCTCCGCTGGCCTTCCGCTGGCGACTTTGGCTCCGCACCACCACCGCTTGGTCTCTTGGCTTAGCGTGGCTCCCGCGTGCTACGGCTGGGGGTTCTGACGCGGCAACCGCCTCGTCCGCCACTCACAGCTCCGCACACTCTGGGCTCACCCTTTGCTGGTACTCACCCTAAGCGGTGAGTGATATCCTGCGTGCCACTCGTCTCTGTATCTCAGCTCCTTGCTGAAATATCCCGCGATTCTTCCGCTTTCGTCGCACGTTCACTCCGTTTCACTGCGGTTCCCGGCACTCGGTTGTATTCGCGCACTTCTCCGTTCACTGATCCTCGGCGTAATGTCCCGCGCCGCTGTCGCCGGGTTTCTTTTTATACCCCTCAGGCGACGCCGGCGCCCGTGTCGCTGCCTAGCAACAACGGGACAACCACGCGTTCCGTCGGTATTTTTCCATCGCGCCTCCGCGGGTTTCCACCGCTTTCTTAACGGGACCAAGCCGGTGGCGTGATCTCATGCCCGTATTTGGGCATGCGCTGGACCGCTGCCGGCCCGATCCCGCCGTCTCCTGAGCGGCGTGAGCGCCGCTCCTTGGGCGCTCCTCCATTCCCGCCGTGCTCTCACGGCCACCATTGGCCATGGGCTGGGCTACCGCCCGCGCGCCCCGCCAACCACTCCTTGTTCTGGTCGGCTCTCTGGGCCGGCCGAATTCGCCGTGCTCTCTCCGGCTTAACCCTATACCGGCCCCTGTGAGGAAATTCAATTCCTCACACTTCCCCCTCTCTTCACTAGAGGACCACTTCCCTCGTGTCCTCTTCCACCCGGCAAACTGACCGCATTTAAAATTTGGTCCAGCTCCCGCCAGATTTGAACGTTGCGCGCGCGCCAACCAGTGCGTTCCGATCTGGCTCGCTCATCCATCGATCGGTTCGCCGGCACCGAACTGGCTCGCTCCCCAGTTGATCGGTTCCCTTCCGCCGAACTGGTTCGCTTACCCGTCGATCGGTTCTCCCAACCATCGATAGTTTCTGCCGATATATTTTCGGCACTACTTTGCGCCTTATGTGCACGATAGGTGCACAAATAGATACGGCCGCCCTGTATCGGGCTGCCATACCCACCCATTCACGCCTTTTCCGGTTGCGGTACCTGTAGTACCCACGCCGGTCGTGTTTTTTTCTCCTTTTTTTTCTCTGTGTGTGCTGGTTTGTTTCCGTGTTTTCCCTTTTTTTTCCCATGGCCCGAATGCCATATCCGCGAGTGACCACCTCCCGCAGCCCGCGCCCTGTGAAATCCCCTGGTAAGTTTTTTCCGTTGACTTCAGTTTTATTTTCTTAACACCTACATATGTACATTTTTTCCTTCAGCATCCATCCTCGCCTACGCCTCCACCGACACCTCCACGTTGTTGGCGGACGCCGCCACCCGGTACCGCACCCCCTGCACCCGGACCAGACGTTTGACACGCCGGCCGATGCGGCGGGTGCCCTCCACAACGGACGACCGCCTCTGGCCAGTCCGGCCTCGCCACTAACCGCCAGCGCCTCCTGCAGGCTCCTCCTCCTCCACTGACTGCTGCCTCTGCAACAGCGGCCGCCTCACCTCGGCCCGGGGCTCAGGGCATGAGGCCTGGCGCAGCAGGCCCGGCCTCTCCGTCCTCGCCGCCGCGTCCATCGCCGTTGCCGCTGCCTCCGGTGCCGTCACCACCGCCGCCGTTGCTGCTTCCGGCTCCGCGACCACCGTCTCCAGGGCCCCCATCGCCGTGGCCACTGTCTCCACCGCCGCTGTCTCTGGATCCGGCTCCGTGGCCGCCGTCTCCTGTGCCTCCATCGCCGTGGCCTCTGGCACCTGCGCCGGCTCCGTTGCCGCCTCCGTCGCTCGCCTCTGCCGCGGGTACCTCGCGTTACTGCCTCCCACACTTTGGCCTCTGCTTCCGCGTCCGGGGGCGCCGGCCCTGATGCCCATGTGATGTGGATGGTCTGATGGTGCCACACCAGACCATCTCGGACCGCCGTGTGCACGCTTTGTGATACAAACGGCCCACACACCGCGCTCTCTGGCCCGCTCCATTGCGGCTGCTGCTCCGGACGGGAGTTGTTTGGTGGCTCCTGCCGTGGCTGCTCCTCCTGCCGCGGCTCCTGCTGCTGCTGCGGGCTCGGCAGCTGCTGCCTCTGCTGCTGCGGGCTCTGCGGCTGTGGCCTCGGCTGCTGCGGGCTCTGCGGCTGCGGCCTCTGCTGCTGCGGGCTCTGCAGCTGCGGCCTCTGCTGCTGCGGGCTCTGCGGCTGCAGCCTCTGCTGCTGCGGGCTCTGCGGCTGCTGCTGGCTTTGCGGCTGCGGGCTCTGCGGCTGCGGGCTTTCCGGCTGTGGCCTCCGCTGCTGCGGGCGCTGCGGCTGCGGCCTCCCGCTGCTGCTGGCTTTGCTGCTGCTGCTGGCTTTGCTGCTGCTGCTGGCTTTGCTGCTGTCTCTGGCTTTGCGGCTGCTGGCTTTCCGGCTGTGGCCTCCGCTGCTGCGGGCGCTGCGGCTGCGGCCTCCGCTGCTGCTGGCTTTGCTGCTGCTGCTGGCTTTGCTGCTGCTGCTGGCTTTGCTGCTGTCTCTGGCTTTGCGGCTGCTGGCTTGGCTGCTGCTGGGGCTCCGACAGCCCTTGCCGCACCCGTATGAACTTCGGGGCCGGTGGTGCCTCCTCCTTGCTCCCCTCCTGCCCCTCGTGCTCCTTCCGCGCCTTTTCCGCTGCCTCGGCCGCCAGCTGGCGCAAATGGGCCTCGTGCGCTGCGCGCATGATCGCCCTGTCAAACAGCGCGTCACGCCGCGCCTTCTCCTCCGCCGCCTTCCGGGCCTCCTCGTCGCGCCTCCTCTGCTCCGCTTCGCGCCGTTCCCCCTCTTCCTCTCGCCGGCGCCGCTCCGCCTCGCGTCGTGCCTCCTCCTCGTCGCGTCGGTCCCGCTGTTGCTGTGTCCGCCGCTGCCACAGCACCTCGCCCTCCGGTTCTGCTGCCTTCGCTGCCGCTGCCGGCGTCTCCCTCGGCCGTTCTTGCGGCGTCGACCGCCTCTGTGGCTGCAGTCGAGGCGCCGCCTCCCTTTTCTCGCGCCGACTGCGCTGCTCCGCCGCGAGCCGGTCTTCCTCGCTGGTCTGCATAAGGATCAGCTCCCGCATCTCGGGGCTGGCTCCACAACCACGAACACGACGTCGCTGTCCTCACTCGCGTCATCCGACACCTCCGGGTCCCGCCGGCTCCGCGGCGATGCCCATGAGGACACCTCGCTCCCCTTACTACTCAGTAAAGGGGAAGCCATGAGCTCCAACTCGGGGGACTCACTCCGCCGAGTCCACCGTTCACCGCGCGAAACTCCGCCCGTCGCTGGCGGTGGTCCTCGGCCTGAGCTGCCCCCACGCAGTTGGCCTGCTCCTCCAGATACCTGCTGAGCAAAAGGCCATTTTTTTTTTTTTTTTTTTAGGTTAGTTTTATTTTGGTGGTCTCTTCCAAACTGAACTATTCTTCGGTGACGATCACGTGAGAATGATCGCCCACTCAAGCCTCTGCTGCCGCCATACCCATGCCGCCTTTCTCACCGATCCCTCGTACGGTACTTCCGCTCTTTTCCTCTGGCGGCTCTCGCGGGATCCCGTTGGTTTTTGGGCCTCCAGCTCTTCGCCGCATTAACCCTCCTAGGGATATCGGGGTTCTTTTCCCCCTCCCAGTTTTCCGGCCTCCCTCACATATTTCATAAATATAAATTCTATTTTATTTATTATGTATTTCTATATATTTTTTTTTTTATATCCTCGGCCATAAATAAATTGTATTTTATTTAATTTTTTTTTCATTTTATTTATTTATTTGATTTTCTATATTTATATTTTTTTTTTGATATAGCCTCGGCCCTCGGCGTCCACCCTCCTTCCCCCCCTCTGGTCAACCCTCCCTCAGCCCAGGTAAGTGCTACGGACTCCCTTTTTTTAACATTGTCTCCTATTACATTTCTCCTGCTTTTCAGATCATCCTGTGTCCTCGCCCGCGGTGCCACTCGCCATGTGTGCCCGCGACTAACAGGTCCTCCAACCTTTCGCCCGGCTGCACCATGGCGACCGGCTCCGGCTGGTCCCCTCCTTCACGTCTTCGGTTCGGCTTCTGGCGTGACCTCTGCCTCGTGTAGCTACCTCGGACCCGAGGGTCGTCCGACTCCTCGCCCGTCGGTAGCACACGGGTAGGGCTAAATCTGCCCGGCCGAACCCGACGGTCGTAGGAGACCCCGGATCCTGGGTCCCAGGACCAGGACATCTCCCTCTCCTTTCTCCCGCTCCGAGCACCCCCCGGACCAAGATCGGATCTTGAGAGGAAGGGTTGGTGGCCAACGCCTACGTAACCAGGTATGTCTTCTCTCTTTCCGTTCACACTATTTATATCTAATATGAATCCTCCTCTCTTCCTCAGATGATGACCTTCGAGGAATCATGCCGCGTCTCCAGTTCCTTTATTATTATTATTAGGTTCTTCCTTTAAGTTCGTTTCTTTTTTTTTATATAAGTTACGAAATTAGTTCGTTTCCATTGTTTATAAGTTACAAAATTAGTTCATTTCCTTTTTCATAATTTACAAAATTAGTTTTTAATTTTGTTTTACCCCAATAAATCGTACATATGTAACCTTGCTACTTGTCTTATAATTTTCCCGCCGGCTCCATGATACAGGATGTATGTTAACTTACTTCTGTCACTTGGACACCTCCTCTGTTTGTGGCTTCAGATCACCGATGTGTACCGTCCGTGTATGCTTATCGCTGTCTCTCCTCAGCTTGCATATCACTGGTGATACGAAGTCGATGATCTGGTATGGTCCCGCATACCTTGGTGCCAATTTTGCCGCGAATCCTTCGGCCGCATTCGATAGGTGGTGCTGCTTGGCCCAAACCACCTCGCCAATCTTCGGCGTCCAGGGCCTCCTTCGAAAGTTGTAATACCTTGCTTGATCCTGGGCAGCCCTTTCTAAATTCCTTCTTACCAGCTGAAACAGCTCCCGCAGTTTGTTTGCGTTTTCGTCGGGGTGGTTGGCTCTTGTCCCGTGCCGAGCGTTTCCTCGTCGTACAAAGCCTTCGGCAGCCTGGGCTCCCTTCCTTGGACTATAAACGCCTGGGCGTATCCTGTCGATTCTGTGACCCCAGAGTTTACGGCCAGCATCAACTCCGGCCACTTCTCGTCCCAGCATCTCTGGTCTCCTTCGGTGAACTGCGCGATCATTGTCTTGACCGTCCGATTCGCGCGCTCCGTCGGGTTTTCCTGTGGCGTGTATGGAGCCGTGAACTGATGCCGCACTCCCATCTGCTCGAGAAACCTCTTAAACGCCCGGCTCGTGAATTGCACCCCGTTGTCGGTGATCATCACTTTGGGCACTCCGAAACGGGCTAAAATGCGTTCCCTGAATGCCTTTATTAGTGCGTCCGTGGTGGCCTTTCTAAGTGGCACCAATTCGGTCCACTTTGAGAAGCGATCCACCAACACTAGCAGCATGGCGTTCCCATGCTTTTGAACGAGGCAATGGTCCGACGAAATCCGCGCACACTGTTGCCCAGGGTTCTTCCGGTACCTGGGTGAGCATTTTTCCGGCCGCCTGTAGTTGAACCGGAGGCACGTCTCACACTTTCGGACGTATGCCCTTACATCCCGGTGCATTCCTGGCCAATAGTATCGGGCGGCTATTCTCGTCATGGTCTTCCTGCCGCCTGCGTGACCCGCCTCCGGCGAGTCATGATTCTCCTTCATGACTCGTTCACGACGGTCTTTGGGCACGCACAGCTTCCACGCCACTACCTCTTCATCGCCCGCTCTGTGTGGTATATGCCGGTACACCCCGCCAATTTCCTCCACGTAGTCCGGGAATTTTTCCGGTTCCCTCCTCATTTTCTCCTTTAATTTTATAATCCATCCGCACGGCCCTCCTGGACCCGCGGCGATATTCTCCTTTCCGTCCACTCGCAAACACCGCTCCTCCATGGGCTGGCGAGATAGCGCATCGGCTACTATGTTGAGCTGCCCTTTCCTGTACGCTATCTCGAAGTCGTACTGCTGCAACTCAATGCCCATCTGGCGATCCTTCCTGTCGGGCTTTCGATACTATTCAACCACTTCAATGCCATGTGGTCGGTGACAACCTTGAAGTGGTATCCCTCCAGGTATGGCTTGAGCTTCCTCACGGCCCACACTATGGCCAAACATTCCTTTTCCGTGGCTGAATAATTCTTCTCCGCCCCGTTCAAGGTTCGGCTGGCGTAGGAAATTACCCTTTCTCCTTTCTCCGTCTCTTGCGTGAGGATTGCCCCAAACCATAGTCACTGGCGTCCGTCTGCAGCACGAATTTCTTTGAGAAATCGGGGCACGCCAGCACGGGGTCCGCCACCAGCCTACTTTTTACGGCCTCAAATGCCTGCTGCTGCTCGGGCGCCCACTCCCACTTCGCCTTTTTCTTTAGTAAGGCGCTGAGTGGTTGCACCATCGTGGCAAACCCCGGCACGAAGCGCCGGTACCATGAGGCAACGCCCAAGTACTGGCGCAGTTGTTTCACTTTTGCTGGTGGCTTGAGCTCTGCAATTGCGGCCACCTTCTCTGGGTCGGTGCATATCCCTTCTTCTGTCACCAAATGACCCAGATACCGCAACTCCTTCGAAAGAACTGGCACTTCTCCACGTTCAGCCTCAAATTGGCCTGTTTTAACCGCCGGAATACCTCCTCTAGGTTTCGTTGATGCTCCTCCTTGGTGCGGCCAATCACTATAATATCGTCCTGATACGCGAAAGCGTGCGGCATCATCTCTGGACCGATCACCTGGTCCAGCGCCCTTTGAAACGTGGCTGACGCTGAGTGTAGGCCAAACGGCATCACCTTCCACTGGAACAGACCCTTGCCGGGCACCGTGAACGCTGTGTATTTTCGGCTGTCTGTTTCCAGTGGGATCTGCCAGTACCGTCCTTCAGGTCCAAGCTGCTGATGAATCGCGCTTCTCTCAACTGGTCCAGAATGTAGTCGATTCTCGGCATGGGATACGCGTCCTTGATTGACTTCGAGTTAATTTGCCGAAAGTCAACGCACAACCTCCATTGCCCGGTCTTCTTCTTAACCATCACGATGGGGGAGCTATACGGGCTTTTCGAGGGCTCGATACATCCCATCTCCAGTAGCTCGTCTACCTTCTGGTTGATCTCAGCCTGCATCTTCGGGTTTTTCGGGTAGTACCGCTGTTTAATCGGTACAGCATCACTCATCGTGATTGTATGCACCGCCACATGCGACACTCCCTTTAACCTTTTAAATTCTTCTAATTCTTTGGCCAAGAATTCTTTGACTGACGCTTCCTCAGACCAACCACCCCCACGCCTTCTTCCGGAATGCCAGCCTCGACTGCTTCTGACTCTTCTGTGGTCTCCAGGATTGCCACCGATAGCCTTTCCTCCAACCGCTCATTTCGCCGACCTTTCGCAGGGATCACGACCCTGTGCCCCGCACAGGTCACCTCTGCTCCGACTGCGGTGATGAAGTTCCATCCAGGACCAGCGAATCGATGACTCCGGGTAGGACGAGAAGAGTCATCGGCACTTTCCGGTGTCCGAAGGCCAGCTCCACTTCGAGTTGGGTGGTTATAGCCTGACTGCGTCCGTCCGCCAGCCGCACTCGTTTCCGAACCTCTCTCGTTTGGCTCTCCGCACGAAGCTGCAGTGCCAGCTCGTAGCTGACAAAGCTGCTCGTGGCCCCTGTGTCGACCGTGGCCTTCAATTCCTTCCCAGCGATCACCACCACGGCCGACAACTGGTCCTCCTCCGCGGTGAGTCCACCGATTAGTGTTCGGGCCTCATCCCCTGCGACCCCGGCACGGCCCTCCTCGGCGTGGGTCGCGGGGCGTTCCCGCTTTCCGGCAGCACTGCCATGTGGCCACGCCAACCTTTCCGCACATCCAGCAGAATGTCGGTGGACGCCCTTGGCATGCTTGCGCCCAGTGCTCGTCGCTTCCACACCGACGACATGCTTGGGAGGGATTCTTTACGAATCCCCTTCCACGATGGAATGCGTCTGGACGTCGGCCATTGGCCTTGACGACTTATTGTCCTGCCGCACGCCGGGGTTGGGCTCATCCTGGCAGCGCCGACACACCTCTGCCGCGGTCGATTTTGTGAAAGGGTTGGTTGCCCTCGCTCTTCCCACTGGGCTCTCCTTCTGGAATTCCGCGCGATCCTTTTCCAGGGCCTCAAATTCATCGGCCAGTGCCATCATGTGGTCCAGATCTCTGCATCTGTGTGGCCTGATAAAAATCCGCAAATCTGGCATGCTGTTGTCGCGGATGAGCTCCAGCTGCTCCTCTGGCGTGTATTTGAGGGGTCGCATGAGGGTCTACATCTCCACCATGTAGTCCTTGAACGGCTCTCCCCACTTCTGCTTCCTGTGGCGTACTTCCTGCAGCAGCTTTTCGAAATAGCCCCGGGGCAAAAGTAGGCCTGAAAGCTGGCCGCGAAGGCATTCCATGTTTGCCACTGGCGGTTGTTTGCGATGAACCACATCAACGCCCTGCCCTTCAGTAGCTCTGGCATGGCCCTGGGGATCAGATCTCGGTCCATGCCATACATATCGGCCGACCATTCGACCTGCTCCAAGAACTCCAATGGTTTCGCCGTCCCATCAAATCGAAACGACCATTCCCTCACCTGCTTTGCCACGTTGGCATAGTTCAGGCGAGGCGGCCTCTCTGTCTGCGCTTCAGGCACCTCCCGTTCCTCCTCGGGTCGGTTCCTCCACGCCTCTCGGCCTGCCGGCGCCATCCCACTTGCCCGGCCTAGGCTTGCTGGCCGCGGTCTCTGTGGGCCCCGGCCTGAGCGATTGGCTCATCTCGGGGATTGCCAGGCTCGCTATAAGTTCCTCTGGGAACTCGCCTGGCAACCTCCACACTAACGATGAGCCCGCGCCTGCCGGCAATGGCAGACGCTCGTACGCCTCCGCCTTGTCTTCGGTTGGTGGCCCGGGTGAGGTTCTGCCTGCCCGCATCTCCCACACCTCCAACCTGGCGGCGTACTCTGGCTCCGCCCCGTGCTTCTCCACCCAATCTTTGAATACACGCCGCATCTCGGCCACTGTTCCCTCCAACTTCACCCCGAATGCCAAGGCACACTGGATCAGCTCCTCCTTCCTCAGGGAGTGAATCCATTGTCTATTCCTCATCTAAACTTCCCAAAATTTCACTTCTGTTTATTGTTTCTTGTTTATTGCGAGGCCCCACGTTGGGCGCCAGTTGTAACGAACCGTTTCTTTCCGGTCTGATCAGCAGAGCTGGCTCAGCGGCCGACGAGATCGTTGCAACAAAATTTGTATATGTTGCCTCGCAGACAACAATGAAACACACAGATTGGATTTTGGGGAAGCTTTACAAATCTCTTTATTGGTATCTTATACCTGGGGCTCTTATGCGCTACTCTTATACTAGGCTACCTGCTGGGCCTCCGCTGGCCTTCCGCTGGCGACTTTGGCTCCGCACCACCACCGCTTGGTCTCTTGGCTTAGCGTGGCTCCCGCGTGCTACGGCTGGGGGTTCTGACGCGGCAACCGCCTCGTCCGCCACTCACAGCTCCGCACACTCTGGGCTCACCCTTTGCTGGTACTCACCCTAAGCGGTGAGTGATATCCTGCGTGCCACTCGTCTCTGTATCTCAGCTCCCTTGCTGAAATATCCCGCGATTCTTCCGCTTTCGTCGCACGTTCACTCCGTTTCACTGCGGTTCCCGGCACTCGGTTGTATTCGCGCACTTCTCCGTTCACTGATCCTCGGCGTAATGTCCCGCGCCGCTGTCGCCGGGTTTCTTTTTATACCCTCAGGCGACGCCGGCGCCCGTGTCGCTGCCTAGCAACAACGGGACAACCACGCGTTCCGTCGGTATTTTTCCATCGCGCCTCCGCGGGTTTCCACCGCTTTCTTAACGGGACCAAGCCGGTGGCGTGATCTCATGCCCGTATTTGGGCATGCGCTGGACCGCTGCCGGCCCGATCCCGCCGTCTCCTGAGCGGCGTGAGCGCCGCTCCCCTGGGCGCTCCTCCATTCCCGCCGTGCTCTCACGGCCACCATTGGCCATGGGCTGGGCTACCGCCCGCGCGCCCCGCCAACCACTCCTTGTTCTGGTCGGCTCTCTGGGCCGGCCGAATTCGCCGTGCTCTCTCCGGCTTAACCCTATACCGGCCCCTGTGAGGAAATTCAATTCCTCACAACATCAAATGGAGGCCAAGGCCTACCGCAATCCCAAGCGGACAGACTGGAACCGTTTCTCTGCAACTGTAAAGAAGGTACTGCCCTCCCCACCCGAAGGGAATATCCTTCAAATGCAAGCACTAGAGGAAGCGGCTAAGAACCTCACTAATGCTCTGCAGGGGGCCTTTCTCGCATCCTGCCCTATCAGCCGACTCGTAAAGTCCAATCGCATTTAAGAATCCCTAGAGCTCCATGAGCACCCACTTCCCGGGTTGCACAAGTGTTACCGGTGACGAATCCAACGCCATCAACGACACTGAGCGATATCAAGGAGAGGAAACTGATTATCTCATACGAGACATTATGGCACCAGACAAAATTATTTGGGCCATTAAATCTTTCGGTCTAGACAAGTCACCGGGGCCGGATGATATACGACCAGCCATGCTGCAAGCAGCTTGCCTGCTCCTACTACCATTGCTATAGAAAATCTTTGCGTGGAGGGAGGTGAGAGTGGTCTCCATCCCGAAGGCCGAAAAAAGATAAACAACATCTCCCCAAAGGACTACAGACCCATCAGTCTATCCTCATTTTTGCTAAAAACGATGAAGAGGCTGATTGATCTATACATAAGAACTCAGCTTGACAAACAAGTGTTCAGCGGAGCTCAGTACGCCTATCTCAAAGGTAGATCAGTTGAGATCGCACTACACGAAGTTTGTTGGGAATATCGAAAAGACTCTTAGCCATAAGGAATATGTTTTGGCGGCCTTCCTAAATATAGAAGGAGCCTTCAACAACGTCAGGATCGAGTCAATAACGGCCGCACTGACCAAGATTGGCACACACCCGACGTTAACCATATGGCTGGACAGCGTTCTCAGGAGCAGAACGATTAGCGCCAATTTGGGCGCCTCCTCGTCAAGGATGACGATCACACGAGGTACTCCGCAGGGGGGCTATATCCCCTCTCCTGTGGAATCTAGTCCTCAACGACCTTCTTCTTCAGTTGAGGAGGAGCGGATATAAGGTCGTGGCGTATGCGGACGATCTTGTTATACTGGTAACGGGTAAGTTCCTACCCACAATCAGTGACCTTTTGGAATCTGCACTGGGAACGACCGCTAGCTGGGCATGCCAGAACGAGTTGAGAGTTAATTCCCAAAAAACAGAACTGGTGTTGTTCTCACGAAAATATAAGATACCAAATTTCAAACGACCAGCAATTGGGGAACGACGCTTGAGTTATCGAACGAAGTCCAGTATCTTGGTGTCATCCTTGACTCCAAACTCTCCTGGAAGAGAAACACGGAGGAAAGGAAGAAAAAGGCTTTCTACATTTTTAGGTAGACCTTTGGACGAACATGGGGCTTACAACCGCACATCATCCATTGGATGTACACAGCGGTAATACGGAAGCTTGGTGTGGTGGGAAGCGGCCAACACCAAATCCCACCTAGAGAACCTCCGGAGAGTCCAACGGACAGCATACCTTGAAGTCACCGGATCTCTCAAATCCACCCCACAGGCTGCTCTGGACACCATACCACCTAGAACTCATTGACCTCCACCTTAAGTGCAAGGCTAAGACAAGTACCGTGAGGCTTTCAGCCGCGTGGTTCTTCAAGAAATCGCCTTTTGGCCACGCCACAATACTCCGTAAGGAATAAAGTGGAACGGGCGAACGTAGCGACTACTGTGTCTCGGAGTTTTCATGAAAAAAAACTTTACAGGACACATACCGGACAGAGAGGAATGGATGCGTAACGCTGACCTGGGCAGAACGTGCTCTCCATCTTCACTGACGTGTCAAAGACAGCCAAAGGGACAGTTCTTCTCTGAAGAACTAGCACCCAACATATCCCTAAGACTACCAGACTGGTGCAGTGTATTCCAGGCAGAGATATATGCAGTATGGCAAGCGGCAAAGTTGGTATACACCTTGGAGATACCTCCGAGGAACATAGCAATCTGCGTTGACATCGGCCACATGGCCACTAGATACAGACTGCCCCACCATGACTTCTGCCGCACCTTCTCTGTGGCTGTCTTGCACTCATGGAAAGGCGTCACCGAATACTCGGTAGCACCTTTCACGAGGACCTGGATAGCCTGGCAAACATGCCTCTAGAGAAGCTGATGCTCTTTATAGAGGCCTCGGGATGCATTGCGAAACCTCCTTAGGCACCGGACGATATCCCATGACGAGTGTGGGCATCACAATGGGCAGTTTTGCCTCCGAGTGACCTCGAATTCGGTGGAGCAGCTCTTTGAACCTAACCTAACCTAAGGGCTCACGTACATACTAGCTGCAAGCGGAGCTGAATCAGCTTGTTGATAAAAAACATGTTTGATCGATAGGCGAGTTTTCAGCACAGCTAAGCAGCAATGTTTTTTCGACTCGTCTTTCAGTTAGTGTGTGCGCGAGCCTTAAGAGCTATAGCAACCAAAATTGGCTTCCAGACTCATGTGATATCACACTGTTACAAGTGTATTTCAAAATTCGCCACCTTTCGAACCCAAAAAGTAGGAAAGTCTGCGGCATCCACAATTTTGATGATACGAGAAAACTGGGAATCACTTTCAAAGAGAATGACCATAGCTATCAGATTGCCGAATCTGGATCAGATCGAATCATTATTATAGCCATAATAAAGAAAACCATTTGGAAGGACATCGTTTACCCTCGCTCTCTCGCACACACAGCTGCGTCTGCTTTTGCTCGTTCGTCCAGATGAACACCTAGATCTCGGAGACTTTAAAAGCCAGAGAAACCAAACCTTCTATCCAAACTTCTGTGATATCACTTCCATTCAAGTGTATTTTTAAAATGTCCATCCGCCATAGAGAAAAGCCAAATCTATCAGAGGCCCGAATCTGGATCATATCGGGACATTATTAAAGCCACAATGAAGAAAACCATTTGGTGGGGCATCGTTTACTCTTGCTCTCTCTTACACTCCAGCGCTTCTGCGTTGATCGTTCGCCCTGTTTTTCGCCTAGTACTCAGAGACTATAAAAGCTAGAGCAACCAAACATTCTATTTTAAAATTTCTCCGCTACCTTCCGACCCACAAAAGACCCACAATTTTGTCGATAACAGTAAACGGAAAATGCAGTATCATAGAGAACAAACATATCTACCAGATCTACATGGTTCAGATCGGAACATTATCATATCTACAATGATCAAATTAAATTTCAGTCTTCATCAATGCAGCGGCTATCAACTGAAAATGTATATCATCATTCTGGTTATATGAATGATCTTATCTTATCCAGATTCAAAACTTATCCACTGCTTTTTCCATTTACAAAATTATGGACGCCATAAACTTTCGTCTTTTGTGCGGTGAAATTTTTGAAATACACTTTTATTCGAGGGATATCATAGGAGTTTGCATAGAAGGTTAAGTTGCTCTAGCTTTTACAGTCTCTGAGATCTTGGCGATAATCTGGATGAACGATCAAAGTAGACGCGTTGGTGTGTGAGAAAGAGCGAGAGGGAACGATGCCTCTCAAGATGGGTCTCTTTATTGTGGCTTTTATATTGATCCGATCTGTTCGATCTGGCAATCTGTTAGATACATATATGGTCATTCTCTACGATCCTGCATTTTGTACTCCATTTGGGGAAAATTGGTTTCCAGTCACATATGAGTTTTTTCGTTGGAAAAAAATTAACAAAAGTAGCGTAAAACATATTCCAATTACATCTACATCACATATCATACCAGCGCGCCTCGTTTACCTCGTTCGCCGCCAGAGAATAAATACAAGTTTAAAGCACAGTCTTTTACGTAAGTAATGTTTTTCCCCAAAGAATGTATTAATATTTTTCTGTATTTTCGGTTTAAAATGCACAGTGGGATGCCGACTACCAGGCAAGGTTGGAAAATCTATACTTGGTCATATGTGAGTCGTACGACCCATTAAGCTTTGATGTGTCTCAAAGGGGACCTAGCTGAGCCAATCAGACGAGTCGAAGGTTGCGGATAGCGAACGGCCTATTTCGGCAGGTAGGCTGCGGATAAGTGGGCATACCAAAGAAATTCAACTAAGTTTTCTCTGGAAAAGAGTAACAAAAAGCAGTCCCGGACAGCCAGCGGATGTTCACGTAGCAGCAACACTGACAATGCGCTTGTGGTGTCGACTCTCATAGGAAGCTCACACACACCCATACCCACACGCTACCTACCCATGCATAGGTTATTGATACAACACTTGCCTCGGACAGCGACTCTCTCACCATTGTTGACTGGCATGTGTCCAGTGAGTGTTCCTTCTCGAATCACTATAGTGTTTATTTTAGTTCTTTTGGACGTTGATGTGCAATGACTGCACCATCAAGTGGCCCATGCGACACCAAGCCGAAGCCTGTTACGCGCGGATCCCTGGCAGATATGCAGCCCTCCTCCCGCCCAACCGACCGAGGGGCGCTTCCGCATGACGCACGACACGTGTACCGAAACCGATCGCGAACATGCAGGAAATATAGGTGTTAGACTAATATTCGAGGAAAAATTAGGGCTAAACACAACGCTAAACATGCAAAGTTGCAAAAGAATATTACTAATTACGTGCAAGGTATGGTAGTATTAGTGATTTAAGTAGAGGAAGTGATTTAGTGGTGGATATTATATGGTAGAACGAATTATAATCCGAGCATAAGATCCGAAACGGTTCATGCAAGGAATAATTCGATCTACACAGTGGAAGGTACAAGGGAATAAAATTTCTAGAGGATCTAATAGGAATCGTGAAGTTTATGCGGCTCAAAACGTAAGGGCTGTCGATGTCATCCCCGATCAAGTTGTAACGGACCGCAACGGTCCGCCACAATTACAATATAATGTAAGACTCATAACAATTACAATACAATATAGCTAGTATCATAAAAAACTAAATAATATAAGACTCTTATTTAAGCAACACTACACCTGACACTACCTACACTCAAGTTCCGCGATGCTACGATAGCAAAAGTGCAACTAATAGGTCACATACCAATTCCGCGGTGCTATGTTAGCAAAACGCGCCGACTAGGTCACCCACATTACACGAAACCTGACACTGCACTCAAGTTCCGCGATCACATCAAAACGGTGCCCCAACTCTCCACAAACCCACTCCCAGAAAACCCAAGACAAAAACGCGGACTCAGCGGCCTCACACCCCAGGTGCCGGCTTTAAATAGCGCGCCGTGGATCAATGAGGGGAGTCCATCGCCTATTCTAAAACAGTAAACGGCAGTCACACAACCTCCGACAGGGAGTCCATCGCCTATTATAAAACTGTAAACGGCAGTCGCAAAACCTCCGACAGTTTCACAAGAGCAATAAAGAATATCGACACTCAACCAATCCAAGCGTCATCATTTCTTCGCCGAGCGCGAACGCGGGTAAGGTAACACAAAAGATACTACCGCACACCAAAACTTAGGTGTCAGCGCTTCTTCCATCGCCAAGTGCGAATACAAAATTACCCGCACGGTAACCAGACGCTACGCCCGCTCCACTTTCGATCTCACGGCCACCCCCCTTGCCATAAAGTGCCAACACCTCTACAAATTTCTTGTAGAAAGAATCCTGGACAGACTGAGCTAACCTCAGCCTGGGATAGGTCTCCTACAAGTGGCGCCCGTGCAGGGACTTCACTGGCAACTTTAAGGAGATTTCAAAGCCAACTTTCTGGCAACTTTAAGGGAACTTAAAGAGAAAACCTTAACACGGGGATACGTGGACTAAAGACCCACGGCCACCAAGAAAGAATAGTAGAGCTAACCACAGAACACAAGTCCGGTACAAAACCAAATCCCCGCACCCACCCGAATCCAGTCGCGAGTGCCACCGAGAAAGTATACGCAATGCGCGAGTACCGAAAAACAGTGATCAAGTGCCCAAAAACACCCTAGAAGCAACACAAAACACCATGGAATCCCACGAAGAGGACTCAGGCAGCGAACTCCACGCCGTAGAGAAAACCACTAACCCAGGCGTCAGCATCGGCTGGATTTACAAGCGTCATCGAGAGGATCTGGAGGCTTTCGCCAAGGAATTTGGATTCAGCGGTGAAGGAACTGTCGACGAGATGCGTAGGAACTTTGCCATGCTATTCGCCGGACCACTCCCGCCGAGTAATTGGGTTCGCCTGGCGGAACTTGAGCGGAAATACGCCCGACTAGCCGGACGCTCCAAGTCCCCGCTGCCCACCACCCCGGCCCATCAGGCACCCAGAGGCAGGACCCAAAAACCAGCTTACAAATCCCCACCATCGCTGAGAACGAGCCCCGACCACCAGCCTTATTGGTCGATGATCTCCCCAGGCCGCCAACCACGGAAACTTGCCGCTCACCCACACAGAGAATTGTGCCAGCGATCGACCCACACATAGACGGGGCCGACTACAACCGCATCGCACGAACCGCGGAACGCATCCGCGGATGGGGCATCCAGTTTAGCGAAGAAAATGACCCAATATCATTTCTGGAACTACTCGAGGAACGCGCAAGCTCGTATGGAGTGGACACCAACCAGCTGCCTCGGGCCATGGCCGAGCTACTCACCGACCGGGCTAGCCGTTGGTACCACAGTGTAGCTCCTGGGGATACTTCCGCCAGGAATTTCTGTCGTATTTTCTACCGCCAAGGCATTTCGAACAATTGGACGACCAGATTCGGGGCCGCAAGCAAGCGGTGAGAGAACCGTTCAAAGATTACCTCATCGAGCTCCGGCTACTCATGCACCATGCCGGGTACGATCCAGTTAAACAGCTGCACAGAATCTACGACAACGCCTTGCCAGGAATCCAGCTATACGTGCGACAAGTTCTACTGGCGCCCATCAAGCTGGATCAACGAGATGTTCAAATCCCACTCCTGGTCCTACCAAACATGTTGGAGCAATTTATTGTCGGCATGGACTTCCTATGTGCCATCGAAACGACGATTCAATGCGGCACCACGCTGCTAAAACTACGAGATCACCGCCCCGCGCCAACGCCACCGTCAGTTCTGACCAACCACGTCTAAGACGCCGAAACAAGCAACCAGAAACCTATGCCAACCGCAGCGAACACACGTCCCCGACCTACCACAAAGAAAACGGCACCCAACACCGCAACGAAGAATACGACACCGAAACTAACCGCAGCGCAAGCAAAACACCGGCCCACAACGGAAAACACGAATCCGAAACAAGCACCGGTAAACTGCAACCAAGCAAACGGGAAAACGAATCCCACGGCCACTACTGAGCACCCGCGTCCTAAGCCAACCACAGGGAACACCCATCCCAAACAAACCACAAGGGTCTCACCCATAAGACAAGCACAAACGCACCTGGCACTCGACACAGGAAGCCCAGGAACAAAGCAACCTACGGGGCACACGCACCTCGAACCCACCACAAGGATCTCACCCACGAGACAAACCGCAACGAACTTGAACCCGCTCGACACAGGAAGCCCAGGACCAAGTTCAGCCACCGCGCACCCATGCACCCTACCCTCAACGGAGAAGGTGAACCCACAGACAACCTCAGAGACGACAACCAGCTCCGAACAACGACACAGACAACGGCAGCAGCAATGCAACAACCAAACCACGAGGGAAACAGCCACGCAAATCCCCTGATCGGGTCCAATCATCGAACTAATATCCACAGAACCCCTCCACCCGGAACCGGAATCTAGCCCGATGACTCCCCGAAACACCGACCGCAGCCCTGTCGCACCCACGGCCGACGTAACCCCGATCTTCGCCAACCCACTGGAGTACCTTCCACGTACTGACGTGCCCACTAGCTCCATGCACCACGCCATGCCTAACACCACGTCCGAAATCTTCGTCACCCAACCAAGTCGTTGCTGCGAAAACAGAGTCGTCACTGAGACCCGCCTGGCCATACATCGATCTGGAGACATTACAACCCAGGTATACCGCCAGACCCACGAAGCTACGCCACTCACGGCCAACGCTACCCCGATCGTCGCCCACATAAGAGACTACCCACGTAGGATCGAACACCCCAGCGCGTTCGACACCACCATCCTCCCAGAAGACCAAGGCCAGCCACAGGACCCCGACAACCCCGATCTCACCGAACCCGACACAGAATTGATATCCGATCCCTAGCCGCCAGACATAGCACCACAGATTCAGGAATTTCTGGATGCAGAGCTTCCAAAGTTCAATAATCTCCACGGAACCTCCGACATCGCCGAGCACACCATCGTCATGAGGGATAATTGACCCATCAAGCAGCGGTACTACCCAAAGAACCCAGCCATGATGCGGATCATCGACGACCAAGTCGACCAATTGATCCAAGAAGGTCTCATCGAACCCTCACGAAGCCCACACAGCGCCCCCATCGTACTCGTACGTAAAAAGAACGGCAAATGGCGCATGTGCGTGGACTACCGACAACTCAACACTCACTGTATTCCTGACGCATACCCACTGCCCAGAATCAACTACATCTTGGAGCGCCTACAGAACGCACGCTTCATAACCACCCTCGATCTAAAGAACGGATACTGGCAAATACCCATGGCCAACGGAAGTCGAGAAGCCACCGCCTTCACGGTCCCCGGCAGAGGTCTTTATCAATGGAAAGTGATTCCCTTCGGATTACATTCTGTACCAGCAACATTCCAACGGGCCCTCGATACCGTGATTGGTGCCGACATGGAACCCTACGCATTTGCATATCTAGACGACATTGTCGTCGTCGGACGAGACTTCGAGGACCATCGACGCAACCTGGAGATAGTCCTGTCTCGCCTTCGGAAAGCGAACCTGCGGATAAACGCGGAAAAGTGCACCTTTTTCCAAAGTCAGAGTAAGGAACGCGTCATCGCCTATGTCAGCCGCCGCTTAAACCAGGCCGAAGGAAACTACTCCGCCACCGACAAGGAATGCCTCGCCGTCATTTTGGCAATCCGAAAACTATGCTGCTACCTAGAGGGATACCGGTTCGACGTTATAACAGACCATCTCGCGCTGAAATGGCTGAATATTCTGGAAAGCCCCTACGGAAGAATAGCGAGATGGGCGCTCGAACAGGCCAACAGTATCAGTACGACGTCCACTATAGAGCAGGGGAGACAAAACGTAGTCGCCGATGCCCTGTCCCAACAGCCCGTAGAGACGCTAGCAATAATAAAAGAGGACGCAACATCTTGCCCCTGGCTCACACGACGGATTCAGCAAACCAAAGAGGAACCCGATAAATACCCCGATTACGTCTTCGAGAATGAAGAACTCTACAGGCATCTGGGCCACGGAGCCGACGATCACGACTACGTGTCATGGAAACTTTGCGTCCCAAAAGACCGACGCCAAAGAGTCCTCAAGGAATGCCATGACCAGCCCACGGCAGGCCACCTCGGCGTTCGAAAAACCATCACACGGATCGCACAACGATATTACTGACCCGGCCTATACTGCGATGTGAGGAAGTACGTGGGCAGCTGCTTGAGCTGTCAAAAGTTCAAGGCACTGCAGCGCAAGCCCGTGGGTAAGATGCTCACCCGCAGGGCAGAGGAACCTTTCGCCACTCTATGCGCCGACTTCGTCGGGCCACTGCTCCGATCCAAACAAGGAAACACCATGCTACTGGTAAACCAGGACAAACCGGACAGTGAAGACCATGATTGCACAATTCGTGGAGGACCACCAAAACACATGGGATGAGCTGATACCCGAGATTTCACTGGCAATCAACTCCAGCGTCTCCGAAAACACTGGATTCAGCCCCTCATTCCTGCTACACGGGAGAGAACCTCGCTTACCTGGAGCACTGTACGATGAAGTTACACCAGGGACAGGAAGCCCCCTGGACACAGCACACGCGAAGGCAGCGCGACTAAAAGAAGTATTTGCAATAGTACGAAACAACATCCAGCGGGCAAGTCAAGAACAATCCCGGCACTACAATCTCCACCGCCGACAATGGCGTCCCACGGTGGGCTCGCTAGTACTAATCCGCCAACATCATCTATCTAATGCAGTCGACGGTTTCGCGGCAAAATTGTCCCCAAAGTATGACGGGCCCTACAAAGTCAAAGGCTTTACGTCGGCAAATATCGTGAAATTACAGCACCCCGGAAGCCGAAAACAAAAGGTGGCGAACATCAACGATCTAAAAGAATTCCACGACGCAGTGGACAGCGGGGCCGCTGATGGAGCAAACGTAGGCAACAGTACTACTGACCCACTCCCGGGTATGCCAACCGACAATTCCGCTGATGGAGCAAACATAGGCGACAGTACTGCAAACCCCGGCCAAAATATGCCAAATTCCGCTGACGGAGCAGACGTAAGCAACCGCACCACGGTGATCCGGGCGATAACCCGGGAGACGCGGTTTGTCCCAAACCCCAAGAGGCACCGGCAGGACTAACACAGACCGATAGACAACCCCAACATCCATTAAAAATAATTATTTTTGAGCTTGGATTTTCGTTGAAGAGTGTGTAGCGTTTTGAGTTTTGTGATAGGCGTCAATATATGCATATCTATATCTATGTTATTTATTTATTTATTCAGATATTTAAGTGATAATATAAAAATAATAAATGTTTGGGTATTTATTTTTTTCTTTATATATAGTTTTTTAGGGAAGGTGTGATTGTTATTATTGTTGTATTTGTATTTCTTGGTAAGAGTGCCAAGAAGGAGCAATCGATCATATCAGTCGACGCGATCTCGCGCATACGAAAGACTGGACTCGATAGGAGAAGTGGCTGGTGCGATGGATCGCAGTGACTTAGGAGCGGTGAACGCGAGTTCAGAGCCGGGAAAAAGAGTGGCCAGCAACGCCTTCTCGTGCTTCTGAATTTGTGACAGCAGCCAATGTAGGTATTGCTCAGCCGCAGACGACACATAGAGCTGGGCAGGCTGACTCTATAAGTCGGGTGATACTGGAGGAGTTACGCATGGGATTTATGGGGATGATGCGCGAACTCAATGAGATACTCCAGCCGATGACACAACAACTGCCACAGCCGACAGAACCGCAACGGGATGTAGACAATACCGAGCAAAGGCATCCAGGTGCCATACCGAAGAAGAATCCGTCCAGTTCAACTGATGCAGCCATACCGCTACAAAACCCATTAGTGTTCTACGCGAAGCCGGGACAAGAGGTGTTCCGCTGGATTTTCGTCCTCAGCGTCATCGTCAAATGCTTCAATGCCAAGTTCTCGCGAAAGTTCATCAGTTGCCGGGTACTGAAGCCAGTAGGAGAGAAGGCATACACTCTGGAAGATCTCAACGGGCGTCCCATTAGAGTTTACCGCGCTAAAAGATTTGATGCTGTAGGAAGATGAGGGTGGCGTACGTTGGGCGCTGCAGAAGGCACACCGGCATTTGGTCGCAAGAAATCCTTATTCCAGTGGACATGCCCACCTTCCAAGAAGGCTCCATTGACAGTATCTGGAAACAGAGAGAGTAGAATAGAAGGAGCTAGGTGTATGAGTAAGGGCGCGCATGATTGAGAATGTTGAAACGTGGATTTAATAACTGCAGGCTAAAGAGACCAGATGCACCGCGAAACGATAGAGGCAGAGGGAAGCATAAGTGGGGTAAGCCCGATATTTAAATATAAAAGTGAGTGGCGGAAAGCCATATTTGAATTTAAAATAACACCCGAGGTGTTTTTCCTTCAGTCTGGCCCGGAAGATTTCCCAGCGCAACCGGGGTCAGCCAATTTGGAACGAGGAGTCTCTGATTTCTGAAGAGGGTTATTTCAGTGGAAAAAATTACGTGGATTCCTGGCTAGGAGCAAGTTTTTGCTGGAGTGGCTTTCTACATCCTCCCCTCCTCGTCCATATTGGGAAGTGCCTTATGCTCAGGGAGACGAGCTCATCCACTCTGCCCGTTCGTTTATGTTACGGCAGGTCAGGTCATACTTGCATGACTCTAAAAACAATAATTTGCCCAGTTCTTTGCTTTCTTAGCAAACGCAGAGAACAAAAAAAACTTGCACGTCGCACCTTTAATACTCTAAGATACTCTAAGATCTCTTCAAATGCAAAGTCAAACATGATATCCATTATGAGTATTTACATGTGCATATCGGTTTACCCACTATTTTATTCTATATAAAACAAATTAACATACAAAGGATACAAAAAAATATTGTCAGGCAAGCTTCTTCAAAACGCGTCATTATACCAAAAATTCTAAGGTCAGGGTAGTGGAAAGAAATATAAAAATTTCAACGCGAAATACGAAAACCAAATCTTATAACCAATACACGCACAGTATGTGAGTACACAGTTCACACGCACGTCTACGTCACTACGAACCACAACACAAAAACCCAAATCTGAAGTCGAACCAGTTGAAGATAATAGAGACATATATTTTTATGTACGTGAACAGAAATGCTAGATTTTCTGTCGCATGACGTCATGAGCGAACATGTTCAATGGGTTCTGGGTTCTGGAACCCGAATTCAGCTGCAACAAATTCGTTACACTCCATGACCAATCTATGATGTGTTAGTGCATAAGCCCACTTTTTTTTGGTGAAGTATCGGTGGAAGATTGTTGTGTCATTTTTGTTTGTCGATGGCCTTGTTGCCCCAACGACCCCTAAGCTTTTGGTAGGTTAGTCTCGGGAGGTCCCTAAGAAAATGAATAGATAGACCAATTTTATATCTGCATCGATCCACACAGTACACTGGGGTAAGGGTATCCCGTAATTACTTAAACGCATAAATTTTCTTAGTCAGTATTCATTTGTCGTTGAAAAAGTTGGTGTTTTAACACCCGTACTCGAAGAGTAAAGGGGTATATTGTATTTGTGGTAAAAGTGGATGTGTGTAACATAGAGAAGGAATCATTTCCGACCATAAAAGCGCACATCTGTGGCAATGACAATTTTAAAGATAACATAAAATTAACGAGAAAAGAAGGTTCGGAGTCGCTGTGAACGCGACTCTACTTTTTATACCCGTACTCAGTTAGTACATATGTGATTTATGTGGAATTTACATTTAACATTTTTTTGCTACATCTGTCTTCTACATCTACATAGATACATAATTTCCCACAACAACACACGTTCACTGCACGAGGCAGAATGTGTGAGAAGTGTGTGAGCTAGAGAGAGAATCTGTAGCGACTATCATCCACACGGTAGTAGTACCGCGAAACCCCAGGTTCGGTGAACAGCATGAAGGTGGTGCAAATTAATCTGCATCACTCAAGTGTAACATCGGCGTACCTGCTGCGGTTTATGGACGAGAAGGCGGTAGACGTGGCCCTCATCCAAGAGCCCTGGAACGTTAAGGGAGGGGTTCGGGGACTGAACGGTCGCGGATACCGCCTAAACGCCACACCCCGTGGGTAAGCCAAGAACCTGTATCGTGGTAAGAAGCGAGCTTAATTTTCTGTTTTCTTGGAGATACAGTACTCCGGACCTAACGGTGGCACTATGTGAGAGGAAGGACGGGAAGAACCTATACCTGGCCTTGGCATACCTGCCGTATGAGGAAGGGGACACACCCTCGGGGATGTCAGGGCCCTAGTCCACCAAGCGCGGAAAGAGGGTCTCGACATCGTCCTAGGCTGCGACGCGAATGCCCATCACTCCCTTTGGAGAAGCACGGGCACAAATTCTAGAGGAGAGTCGCTGTTCGAGTACATTCTGTCCACAAAATCTTGTTGTGTGCAACCGGGGAGACCACCCCATCTTCGGAACAAGAACCGTGCAGAGGTTATTGATATAACACTTTCCTCGGACAGTGACTCCTAACCATTGATGATTGGCATGTAACCGGTGAGTGCTCCTTCTCGAACCACTACACGATAGTGTTCAGCATCAAATGGAACAGAGAAAGGCCCAAGGCCTACCGCAATCCCAAGCGGAACCGTTTCTCTGCAACCGTAAAGAAGGCACTACCATCCCCACCGGAAGGGAACATCCTTCAAACGGAAGCACTAGAGGAAGCGGCTCAGAATGTCACTAAAGCCCTTCCTTGAAACTTGCCCGATCAGCCGACCTCCAAAGTGCAATCGCAATCCGTGGTGGACGCTGGAGCTGAGCGAAGTCAGGAGGGAGTCGAGGCTTTTCTTCAACAGGGCAAAAGTAACAAACACACAAGAAAGCTGGGACGAATATCGCCGCAGCTTTAACACCTACAAGAACACCTGTAGGAAGGCGAAAAGGGGAGACATGGGCTGCCTTCTGCGATGCCATAGATGGTACCACCGAGGCGCCAACCACACCTGGCCTACTCCGCAACCAGGACGGTACCTTCGCAGAAATCAGCCAGGAATCCCTAGAGCTACCCTCATGAGCACCCACTTCCCGGGATGCTCAGATGTTAACGGTAACGAATCCAACGACATCAACGACACTGAGCCATACCAGGGAGAGGAAACTGAGGATCTCATACGTGACATTATGGCACCAGACAAGATTATCTGGACCATTAAATCTTTTCGGTGCCTACAAGTCACCGGGGCCGGATGATATACGACCAGCCATGTTGCAGGCAGCTTGCCTGCCCCTGCTACCGAAGAAAATCTTCGAAGGATGTCTCCAAATTGGGTACGTCCCCCAAGCATGGAGAAAGGTGAGAGTGGTCGTCATCCCCAAAGCCGGGAAGATAAACCACATCTCTCCAAAGGACTGCAGACCCATCAGTCTGAACGGACGACTTATCCTCATTTTTGCTGAAAACGATGGAGAGGCTGATTGATCTATACATAAGAACCAAACTCGACAGACAAGTGTTTAGCGGAGTTCAGCACGCCGACCGCAAAGGTAAATCAGTTGAGACCGCACTACACGAAGTTGTTGGGAATATCGAAAAGACTCTTAGGAATATGCTTTGGCGGCCTTCCTAGACATAGAAGGAGCCTTTAACAACGTCAGGATCGAGTCAATAACGGCCGCAATGACCAAGATTGGCACACGCCCGACGGTAACCATATGGCTGGACAGCGTTCTCAGGAGCATAACGATTAGCGCTAATCTGGGCACCTCCTCTTGAAGGAAGACGGTCACACGAGGTACTCCGCAGGGGGTTATATCCCTCTCCTGTGGAACTTAGTCCTGAACGACCTTCTTCTTCAGTTGGGGAGGAGCGGATATAAGGTCGTGGCCTATGCGGATGATCTAGTGATACTGGTAACGGTTAAGTTCCTACCTACAATCAGTTATATGCCTCTTCTTTTCTTTCTTGATCTTCTGGATTCTGCACTGAGAACGAAGCCAAGTATCTTGGTGTCATCCTAGACTCCAAACTCTCCTGGAAGAGAAACACGGAGGAAAAGAAGAAAAGGGCAATGGCTGCTTTCTACATTTGTAGGAAGACCTTTTGGGCCTACAACCGCAAATCATCCATTGGATGTATACAGCGGTAATAAGACCCATTCTGACGTACGGAAGTTTGGTGTGGTGGGAAGCGGCCAACACCAAATCCAACATAGAGAACCTCCGGAAAGTCCAACAGACGGCATGCCTTGGGGTCACTGGATCTCTCAAATCCACCCCACAGGCTGGAGCCCATAGACCTCCACCTTAAGTGCAAGGCTGAGACAAGTGCCGCGAGGCTTTCAGCCGCGCGGTTCTTCAAGCCATCGCCTTATGGCCACGCTACAATACTCTGTAAGGAGGAAAGTGGAACGGGTGAACGTAGCGACTACTGTGTCTACGAGTTTTCATGGAAAACAAATTTTAGAGGACACATACCGGACAGAGAGGAATGGATGCGTAACGCTGCCCTTGGGCAGAACGTGCTCTCCATCTTCGTGCTCAAAAGACAGTCGAAGGGACAGGAGCTGAAATCTTCTCTGAAGAACTAGCAACCAACATAAAACAAGGACTACGTTGGCCGTCAAGCTGCTATCAAAGCCCTGGTTTCCTGCAAGACCACGAACAGTTTGTACGTGATACGGTGGACGCGCTAAACCGGATCAGGGCGCACTCAATCACAACGATGTGGTCCCGGGTCACACCGATATCGCGAGCAACGAGAGTGCGGACGAGTGTGCCAGGAATGGATCGGTTAAGCCACTGGCGGACGCAGTTAGCGAAATACGGAGGCCGCTACGCGACATCATCTCGCAGATGATGGGTCGAGCTAGAACGAGATCAGACAGACGGTGGAACACAACACGCAACTGTGAGATCTCACGCTCGCTCTGGCCCCACTATGACCCTAAACGCACTAAGACTCTCCTAGGTTTCAGGAAGAGTCAGGTGCGAACACTGACGGAGTTATAACGGGGCACTGTGTCATCGGCCACATGGCCACTAGGTACAGATTGCCCCACCATGACTTCTGCCGCAGCTGCAGGGACGAGGAGGAAATAGAGAGCATCTAGCATCTTCTCTGTGGCTGTCCTGCACTCATGGAAAGGCGTCTCCGAATACTCGCCAGCGCCTTTCACGAGGACTTGATAGCCTGGCAAACATGCCTCTAGAGAGGCTGATGCTCTTTATTGAGGCCTCGGGGTGGTTCACGAAACCTCCCTAGGCACCGGACGTAATCCCATGACTAGTGTGGGCATCACAATGGGCAATTCTTGCCTTCGAGTGACCTCGACTTCGGTGGAGCAGCCCTTTAAACCTAACCTAACCTATCATCCCCATAAAAGACTTACGCTGCAAGGGGGCGGGGGAAAACGTTGCTGAAAATTCATGTTATCATTGTGGCTACAATAATGATCCGATCTGAACCAAATCTGCTAGATATGGTAATTCTCTACGATTCTGCATTTTCCGTTTTTTTTCTATCTTCGAAATTGTGGAAAATTTCTTTTGAGGGGGCGGGAGTGGGCTTGGCAAAATTTTGAAATTAACTTGCACTGAAGCGATATCACAGGAGTCTGGACAAAAAGTTTGGTTGCTCTAGCTCTTATAGTCTCTGAGATCGAGGCGCTCATTTGTAAGAAAAACCAAATCGACTAGTTTTTGTGTGAGTGTGAGAGAGAGAAAGAACGATGTTTCTCAAAATGTTTTTCTCTATTGTGGCTTTACTAATGATCTGATCAGCATCAATAGCCGAGTCGATATAGCCATGTCTGTCTGTCAGTCTCTCCGCCTAGTTTGTCGCCCATTGCTCGGAGGCTATAAAAGCTAGAGCAACCAAATTTTTTTTCCAGACTGATGTGGTATCTCACTCCTAGACGTGTGTTTCAAATCTTCACCACGCCCGCCAATTTTGAAGATAACAGAAAACTAAAAATGCAGAATCATAGAGGCTCGAATTTGAATCGGATCGGATTATAAGTATAGCCCCAATGGAGAAAACCATTTCGTGAAACATCGTTCTCTCCCACTCGAACTCTCACACAAACGTGTCGACTTTGCCCATTCGTACAGATAAAAGCCTGAATCTCAGAGACTATTAGAGCTAGAGCAACCAATTTTTCTGTCCAGACTCATGTGGTACCACTTTAGTACAAGTGTATTTCAAAATTTCGCCACGCCCCCTTCCGGCCCACAAAAAGATGAAAGTCCACAGTTTTGAAGATAGGAAAAAACGAAAAATGCAGTACCGTTGAGAATGATCATATCTACCAGATTCCTGAATCTTATATAGATCAGAACATTCTTTTCTTTAGGACGTTGATGTGCAAAGACTGCACCATCAGGTGGCTCATGCGACACCAAGCCGAAGTCTGTTACGCGCGGATCCCTAGCAGATACGCAGCCTTCCTCCCACCTAATTGACCGAGGGGCGCTGCCGCATGACGCGCGACACGTGTACCGAAACCGACCGCGAACATTCAGGAAAGATAGGTGTTAGACTAATGTTCAAGAATAATTAGGGGCTAAAACCAACGCTAAGCATGCAAAGTTACAAATGAATATTACTAATTCCGGGAAAGGTATGTTAGTACTAGGGATTTAAGTAGAGGAAGTGAATTAGTGGCGGATATTATACGGTAGAACGAATTATAATCCAAGCATGAGATCCTAAACGGTTCATGCAAGGAATAATTCGATCTACACTGTGGAAGGTACAAAGGAATAAAATTTCTAGAGGATCTAATAGGAATCGTGTAGTTTATGCGGTTTCAACAAGTCAGGGCTGTCGATGTCACCCCTGATCAAGTGGTGCATGAAAATCACACCAAGCATTTTTCTACGATTAAGTAAGGATGGAAGGTTTATTAAGAGCAATCTACGAGAGTAAGAAGGCAGTCTCACACCTTCATCCCAGTTGAGGCCACGCAGAGAAAAAAGTAAAAAGTTTTTCTGGACTGATTCTATACGGTCTTGGTGTAGAGCCGTACTCTAAAATCGGACGAACAAGCGAATTATAGAGAGTCTTCGTTATATAGGGGTCGTCAAATTCCTTTGACCACCTCTTTATAAACCAAAGCACTCCCATGGCTTTATTTTCCATCGTAGAAATATGTTCAGAAAATTTTAACTTGGGGTCTAGTTTAACACCAAGATCATCAACCAATGTAATTCTCTCAAGAGAGCCACCGCAGAGGGTGTAAGAGCCAACAAGGGGCTGGAGCGATGAAATGTCATTACTTTTACATTTCGAGGCATTCAGGTGTAACATATTTGCACAACACCATGACTGAAAGTTATTGAGATCGGATTGCAAGCGAGAGTGAAATGAAATGTCCTTATACTGAACACAGAGTTTAACGCCATCCGCATACATGAGCACTCGAGAGTTTGTTAATACTGAAGGCAGGTCATTAATGCAGAGTGTGGAAAAGTAGGGGCCAAGATGGCTGCCCTGTGGTACTCCAGAAGTAACCTGAACAAGTGAAGATAAGGAGTTTTTGAATAGGACTCTTTGAGGCCTAGAGCAAAGGTAGCTGGAAATCCATATCAAAAAAGATTGGGCGGAAACCCTAAAATGTCAAGTTTTTGTGCTAAAAAGAGAATGGTTTACAGAGTCGAATTTTTTACTGAAATCGGTGTAAATGACATCCGTCTGCATGTTTTTGAATTTTAATTAAAAAAAAAGAGGTAAACTCTAGTAAAGCCAAAAGTTGTGATCGTCGCCTTATAAATCCGTGCTGAGCTGGAGATATAAAGAGATTTGCAGAGATGTTGCAAGTACGGGGTTAAAATTTTTCTCAAACATTTTAGGAATAGCTGATAACTTTGATATACCTCTATAATTTATTGCGTCAGACTTACTACCTTTCTTATGGAGAGGAATAATAAACGATTTCTTCCAGATCGGAGGGAAACATGAAGAGTTAATGGATAGGGTGAATAGTTTAAGCAGGGGTCCACACAGAGCGTCGGCACAGTACCTGAGTACACAGCCGGTAACTCCGTCAGGACCTGGTGAAAACACCGGCTTAACTAGTCGAAGATCATGAAGTAGTGAGCTTTCATTTAACAAAGGTCTGAAAAAGCCGTTCGATCTAGGTAAACTGTATGGATAAGGCTGACCAGATTAGCTTTCATGGGAATAGGTTGTTTGAAAAAATTGTGCAATGGCCTGATCATTGTTTGCCGACTTGCCAACTTCTTGAAATTTTTTATAAAGTCTTGATATTATGTTTTTTAGACTGGATAGCTCTTTGGTAAACCCAGGGGGCTTCCCAGATCTAATCGGACAAAAATGAGGGACACAAGAATTCAAGAGAGTGTCAAGTACATTGTAGAAAATGTTTGTGCCATTCATACCGTCAGTGCAGAAGTACAGAGCGGACCAATCGAAATCCCTAATCGGGCTATTAAGCTTCGTAAACTCGGCCTTACAAAAGCAGCGGACACGTTTAGAAAGCTTACCTGATCGATCCAATACAGAAGGTCCAATATCGACCAATATTTTCAGGTATAGTGAGCGGAAGGGCTCGGGTTAACAACGCTATGGTCGAATCCGAGACGAAACACACATGGTTGACTTGAGACAGGGACAGGTCTAGCAAGCCGTCAATAAAGTCATGTCGTGATATGGGCACAAGGTTATTTGAATCGTTTACCGAAGACCAAACAGTGCCTGTTTGCGAGGAAGAAACAGTTTTTAAAGCGGACAGGTGCTGCTCGTATATAGAGATATCCGAAGACGGTGGAATGTACGAGCAGGTAATGAAAATAGAAAAGGCTGGAAGAATCAGTTTTATGCACAGGAATTCCAGGTCTTGTTGAACCTGAATATGAAATGTTCCGACGTGAAGTTAGAGTCCACTGCGATGAGGACCCCTCCTCCACGTCGAGACAAACGGTCATTTCTAATTATTGTGTACCAATCTGCCAAAACTTCGGAACTAAGGATGTCCGGCTTTAACCAGGTTTCAGTTAACACAATAATATGGGACAAAAATGTGAAACTTTCAAAATAGAGTGCTGAGCTTAGTACGTAAGCCTCTAGCATTCTGGTAAGTAATTAAAAAAGAGAGGAAACTAGTTTTTGGATGGGTGGAAGTAGAGCGGGAAGATGAGGATGGAGCACTGGTCTGACTGCCGGGGAGAGTTATGGGGGCCTATTCTTCTTCTTAGCCTTATACTCTTTCAAAACCAAGTGCTCCGGCCAAAAATTGGCAGAGCAAATGGTGTCGAAATGAGATGGGGAGACGCTTATCTTAAAAGAAGCTATCTCCCTGGCATAAGCGAAATTAAACTTCTCCACCTTTTAGACCTTCGGCTTTTATTTTTCTTTGTATAAAAGAAGTTACATCATTAAATGTAAGATCAGGGGCAAGCCGAGAGACAAAGCTTGCCGCTTTGGTGGGACACCCACCAGTGGTTTTGGCACCACAGGTGCGGTACCTGTGATGGCAATATCCGGTGATTCCGGACGTACAACAACTGGTGAGTTTGTAATGGATGGGATAGCTATGGAGTTTGGTACGGACTCTATGGAAACGGACGCTTCAGTCGGCCGCATGTTCTCCGAGACGATGCATTCGGCTACCGAATCTGCATCCCCAGCAGCGATCGTTGCCCTTGGAGTGGCAGACGAAATCAACTGCTGCACTGGCGTAGTGGTCGGAGTTAGTTTTTCAGATGCCGGCGGGCGTGAGACAGTTGGCACTTGCAAGTCCCGTGGAGTGGACTTCTTGCGCCGCGGAGACTCAGCCAGCAGCTGTAAACTGCTGAACTGAGTGTCCATGGCTAAGAGCCGATCGTATTGCTTCTTAAAGCCCACGATCAGCTCCTTAAAGCCATTCCTCGTCTGCCTCATAAACGAGCGCATTTCGTTTTCGACCGCACGGAATTCCTCACAACTATAATGCAAACCGTTGCATTGTGAGATGGCATCACCCACACGGCCAGAAATACCTGCACACTTTGCGTCCACTACGCTGTCGCAAAGCCAGCAAGGTATGTTCGGCTGATCGTGAGTGATCTGCTTCTTGCAAATTTTTTTTTTTTGCGCAGACCACAGAAAATTCCATAATTAGTTTTTAATTTTTTGTTTAATAACAAAAAAGAAAGATCAAAACCAAATAGCAATCAGACCACTGTGCAGGCAGTTTCTAAAAGCTATGCTTAAAGAAAAAAAAAAAAAAAGAGAGAGAACTACTGCAACAGCTTGTAAGTGAGAGAGCTACTGCACGAAAGGTTTATCAGCGAGAGAGAAAGAACGGTTAGTTTGGGTGATAGAGAGAGTTGCTAGACAAAAGCTAAAACAAGAGAGCGGCCAAATGTATATTCTTAATTACTGGAAGCAACAACAAAAACACTATTGCCCGCCGCACAAAATTTATTAAAATCGTCGTTTTTATACACAAAAAATAGGCACGCACCCGCGGATTTCGATAGAAAATCAGATTAATAATGTAATTATTAAATTTATTAGGCCAAACACCGGTTGTAATATATAAAAGAAAGAAGCGGAGCGCAAGAAAAAAACACGTCTGGTCACTATAAAGAGAACGAACGATTGTTCATTGATCTGTTCATCATCAAATGGAGCCCAAGGCCCACCGCAATCCCAAGCGGAACCGTTTCTCTGCAACCGTAAAGAAGATACTGCCCTCCCCACCGGAAAGGAACTTCCTTTAAACGGAAGCGCTAGAGGAAGCGGCTCAGAACGTCACTAATGCTCTGCAGGGGGTCTTCCTCGAATCCTGCCCTATCAGCCGACCCCCAAAGTCCAATCGCAATCCGTGGTGGACGTGAGAGCTGAGCGAAGTCAGGAGGTAGTCGAGAAGGCTCTTTAACAAAGCAAAAGTTACAAACACACAAAAAGCTGGGACAAATATCGCCACAGCTTCAACACCTGCCAGAAAACCTGTAGGAAGGCGAAAAGGGAGACATGGGCTGCCTTCTGTAATGGCATACATGGTACCACCGAGGCCTCAAGGCTTCGACGGGTACTATCAAAGGCGCCCAACACACCTGCTCCACAACCAGGACGGTACTTTCGCAGAAAGCAGCCAAGAACCCCCAGAGCTCCTCATGAGTACCCACTTCCCGGATTCCACAGATGTTACCGGTGACGAATCCAACGACATCAACGACACTGAGCGATATCAAGGAGAGGAAACTGAGGATCTCATACGAGACATTATGGCACCAGACAAAATTATTTGGGCCATTAAATCTTCCGGTCCATACAAGTCACCGGGGCCGGATGATATACGACCAGCCACGCTGCAAGCAGCTTGCCTGCCCCTGCTACCATTGCTGAAGAAATGTTCTTCATCCCCAAGGCCGGGAAGATAAACCACATCTTCCCTAAGGTCTACAGACCCATCAGTCTATCCTCATTTTTGCTAAAAACGATGGAGGGGCTGATTGATCTATACATAAGAACTCAGCTTGACAAACAAATGTTCAGCGGAGTTCAGCACGCCTACCTCAAAGGTAGATCAGTTTAGACCGCACTACACGAAGTTGTTGGGGATATCGAAAATACTCTTAGCCATAAGGAATATGTTTTGGCGGCCTTCCTAAATATAGAAGGAGCATTCAACAACGTCAGGATCGAGTCAATAACGGCCGCACTGACCAAGATTTGCACACACCCGACGGTAACCATATGGCTGGACAGCGTTCTCAGAAGCAGAACGATTAGCGCCAATCTGGGCACCTCCTCGTCAAGAAAGACGTTCACACGAGGTACTCCGCAGGGAGGGATTATATCCGCTCTCCTGTGGAACCTAGTCCTCAACGACCTTCTTCTTCAGTTGTGGAGGAGCGGATATAGGGGCTCGCGTACATACTAGCTGCAAGCGGAGCTGAATCAGCTTGCTGATAAAAAATATGTTTGATCGATAGGCGAGTTTTCAGCACAGCTAAGCAGCAATTTGCGCACTTGTGTGTTTGTTTTTTCGGCTCGTCTTTCAGTTAATCTGTGCGCAATCTTTAAGAGCTATAGAATCATCATTCCTCAAACACTACGGAATAAGATTGTAAATATCCTCCACGAGGGTCATTGGGGAATAGTACGCATGAAACAACTCGCAACAATTGCAAAGGATTGTAGCGTTTGCAAGATAGGCAATCCAGCCCCAGTAAAGGAATTCCAGAATTCTAGAAGGAATTCAGTTTCCGTTCGTAGTACAAATGGGGTTGTTGTAGAACGTTTTGTGTAGATGCTGCAGGCACTTCGTTGGAGCCAGCAATAGATTGAGAATTATGTACTGGATCGGATGACGGTTCTTCTTCTTGGGTTAGTGTCGGCGGAGTTGCGGGCGAACTTGAGACTTCAGGAGCCCACCAAAACTTATTGTTGTCCTCGTTGTAGCTGGAGCTGCAGTCATCAGGGTCAGATCTTGGCTTTATCTGGTTTATGTGGCGCTTGATGAAACCTGTGGATGAACGAAGGATAAATAACATACGACCTATAGGCCGATCGATTATAGCTTTTATCCACTTTTCTCCCCTTGCATAGTTTCTGGCAAAAACTTACTGATTTGGAGAATACTTTGTTTGCTGCGTCTGCTTGCTTTCAGATCTCTTCTCGAAGAGTTGACTTAAGATCGTTCGAACCGGACGACCATGAAGAAGTTCTGCAGGTGTTTTTCTTCAGAGTTAGGTGTGAAACGATACGAGCTGAGGTACTTTGTTACGGCTGTGTTGACTCGATATCCATCCTTTATATTTTTGCTGACGGACGTTTTGAATGTTTGGACGAAGCGCTCAGCAAGTCCATTTGATGCTGGATGAAATGGAGCGGTTGTGATGTGGCTTATTCCATGTAGCTGACAGAACTGATTAAACGAGTCGGATGTAAGTTGAGGCCCGTTATCACTGACTAAAGTTTAAGGATAACCCTCAATGGCAAAATATAGTGTTTTCTGTTGTTGTCGCTGTCATTTGTACTACGAACGGAAACTGAGAATGTGCATCGACGCAAATTAGCCACATGGAGTCAAATATAGGACCGGCAAAGTCGATGTGTATTCTTTCCCAGGCGGATGTCGTTTTTGGCCAGCTCTGGAATTCCTTTACTGGGGCTGGATTGCCTATCTTGCAAACGCTACAATCCTTTGCAATTGTTGCGATATCATCGTCGATACCTGGCCACCACACGTGTTGTCGTGCCAGTTGTTTCATGCGTACTATTCCCCAATGACCCTCGTGGAGGATATTTACAATCTTATTCCGTAGTGTTTGAGGAATGATGATTCTATTTACGTCAGAATGGAGACATAGTAGCTTGTTGTTAATCGTCAGGGCGAATCTACGATTATAATATGGCAACATTTCGAGATCCTGCTGTTGTTCTGGCCAACCAGTAGATACGAATTGATAGACCTTTTTATACCCGTACTCGAAGAGTAATAGGGTATATTGTATTTGTGGTAAAAGTGGATGTGTGTAAACACACAGAAGGAGGCGTTTCCGACCCCATAAAGTATATATATTCTTGATCAGCATCAATAGCCGAGTCGATATAGCCATGTCTGTCCGTCCGTCTGTCCGTCTGTCCGTCCGTCTTGTTTTTCACTCATTGCACGAAGGCTATTAGAGCTAGACCAATCAAATTTTTTTTCCAGACTGATGTGATATCTCACTCCTAGAAAAATGTTTCAAAATTTCGCCCCGCCCACTTGCGCCCCCACAAAAGGCGCACATCTGTGGCGTCCACAATTTTAAAGATAGCAGAAAACGAAAAATGCAGAATCATAGAGACAGTCTATATCTATCAGGGGCCCAAATCTGAATCGGATCGGATCATTAATATAGCCACAATAGACAAAAACATACGCAAAAACTTCGCTCCATCCCTTTCGCACTCACACAAAATCGAGTAATTTTGGTTTTTCGTAAAAATGAACGCCTGGATCTCAGAGACTATAAGAGCTAGAGCAACCAAACTTTTGGCCAAGACTCCTGTGATACCAAACCTGAACAAGTGTATTTCAAAATTTCGCCCCGCCCCCTTCGGCCCCCCCAAAAGACGAAAGTCCACAATTTTGAAGATAGGAAAAAACGAAAAATGCAGTATTGTAGATAATGACCATATCTACCAGATTCCCGAATTTGGTTCAGATCGGATCATTATTGTAGCCACAATGATCAAATGAATTTTCAGCAGCGAGTCGCCTCCCCCCTTGCCCAACGCAACAAAATATACATTTTTATTAGGGTTGATGGCAGCAGCGCTGCAGCGGCTGCTACTGATTCTCTCGCACGCACACTTACGCTCAAACATGCTGCCTCGTGCAGTGTACGTGTGTTGTTGTGAGAACTGATGTAGATGATGTAGATGTAGATGTCGATGACAGATGTAGCAAAAATGTAAAATGTAAAAAATGATAAAACATTTTAAAATTCCACATAAATCACATGTGTACTGACTGAGTACGGGTATAAAAGTAGAGTCGCGTTCGAAGCGACTCCGTACGTTCTTTCTCGTTTAGAGTACGGTCGTTTTGAAGATGTTGCAAGATTATGTCGGCATTTATTGGACATGACATCTCGACGACAGTGTAGCATGCCTCTTCTGTGTCGAACTTTTCATCCGAGCTGATAGGAAGACGTGAGAGTGCGTCTGCATTTCCATGAGCTGTGGTGCTGCGATACCTTATTTCAAAGTTGTATGCCATCAAGATTATAGCCCAACGTTGAAGCCTGTTCGTAGTCATCGTAGGCAGATGCTTGCTTGGGTTGAATATCGTGACCAATGGCTTGTGATCATTAATTAGAATAAACTTTCTGCCGTAAAGGTACTGATGGAATTTCTTTACCCCAAATACAATCGAAAGTGCTTCCTTTTCTATTTGGCTGTATCGAACCTGGTGGACATCTAAGGTTTTAGATGCAAATGCTATTGGCCTTTCCTTAGCATCTGCTTGAGTGTGTGACAAGACCGCACCAATGCCATATGAAGATGCATCGGTGGCTAGAACAAGCGATAGATGCTCATTGGAAAGTGCTAGTTCTGTAGCGTTGAGAATGTGTGCTTTTAAAGCTGTAAAAGCCTGCTGCTGACTCCGACCGAATTTCAAGACTACGTTCTTCCTTCGAAGCTGATTGAGCGGAGACGCTAGCTGAGAAAAAAAATTGGGGATGAAATTGCAGTAGTAGTTAACTTTTCCCATGAAAGCATCCAGCTGCTGTAGATTAATGGGGGGTTTCAATTGCTTGACAGCTTCTAGTCCCGAGGTATCCGGAAGGATGCCCTTGATGCTTACTCTTCTTCCGAGATACTCAATTTCGTCTCTCAAGAAGAAACACTTCTCCCTCTTACATTTAATGCCATTCTCTCGTAGAATGCGTAAAACTTGTTCGAGGTGGGCAAGGTGCTGCTCAACTGTTGGAGCTGAGATTATTATGTCGTTCAGGTAATTTCCACAACCTTCTATGCCACTCAGAAGTTGTTCAAGATGACGCTGGAATATAGCTGGAGCGCTCGCTATTCCATATGGTAAACGTTGGTATTGAAGAGACCCAATGGCGTGCTGACGACCATAAGTTCTTTTGCCGCATCATCTAACTCCATTTGAAGATATGCGTCTTTCAAGTCGATTTTGGAGAAATGGGTGCCGTGACGGATCGTATGTAATAAAGACTCACGTGTTGGCGGTGGATATTGCTCGATGTCCAATTGTGAATTGACACCTTGTTTGAAGTCGCCACAGATCCGTTGTGCTCCACCCGATTTGGGTGCTAGTACTATTGGTGATGCCCAGTTGCTGAATTTGACTGCTTTCCAAATACCGGCATCTGTGAGACGCTTAACTTCCTCCTTGAACTTTTCCATTTGAGCAAATGGAATTGGTCTGCTTTTGTAGAATTTCGGCACGAAATTTCGCTTTAAGTAGATGCTTGCCTTAAAGTTTTTTATTGTACCGATAGCCGGTTCATATACTTCTTTGTACTTGTTACAAAGATCAGTCATTTGAGAACCCTGCGCTAGACTCACATTTGAAATTTGTTGAATTTCGAAATTGAATGTCTGAAACAAATCCATTCCGAACAGATTGTTTGAGTTTTCTACATTTGTCACGATTATGACAACATTTGCTAATTTATTGCCACACTTTGCCACAGTGTGCAATTCACCCAGCACGGGGATTTTTTGTTGGCCAAACGCATGCAAAATGCGATCACACTTCCGCAGCTTTGGACTTTTGAGTTATTTGTAAGTTTTCAAATTCATAACAGACACAGTTGCGCCAGAATCCATTTGGAAAGAAATGATTTCGTTGAAGATTTGCAGGTCGATTAAATTTTTATTTCCATCCAACTGCACCAGGTTTGACACGATGTGAATTGTTTGAACTGATTCTGCATGTTTTGCTTTGTTTTGGTATTTTTGGTGATCGTTCTCTTTCCAGGTTTTTTCTTTCATATCTTTGCACTGCTTTGACATGCAAACGATAGTTATGTGTCCCTTTCTTCCACATTTATGGCAAATAGCCTCGCGAAATGTACAATTTTCACGAGTGTGCGTATTTCCACAACCGGAGCAAGATTTGAGAGTGTTCTTGCCTTCTTTTGTTTCCATACCACTTCGTTTCTGTTGATGTTGCTTATGTGTGTGTACAGCGTTCATGTCCAGTGCTTTGTTCTCTCTCTCCTTTATGACCGCGACTGTTTTCGTTGTTGCCTCGTACGTTTCGGCAATTGCGAGTACGTCAGCGAGGGACGGCTGAAGCTTTTGCAAAGCGGCTGTGCGTACGGCTTCGAATGGCGTGTGTACAATTATTTGATCGCGTATCATTTCGTCAACATAATTGTATGTACACCCATTGGCGTTGCAAGCAAACTGACACTCACGAGAGAAAAGCCAAATCTATCAGAGGCCCGAATCTGGATCATATCGGGACATTATTATAGCCACAATGAAGAAAACCATTTGGAGGGGCATCGTTTACCCTTGCTCTCTCTCACACTCCAACGCTTCTGCGTTGATCGTTCGCCTTGTTTTTCAAACTATTAAGGCTAGATCAACCAAACATTCTATCCAAACTTCTGTGATATCACTTCAATACAAGTGTATTTCAAAATTTCTCCACTCCCTTCCGACCCATAAAATACCCACAATTTTGTCGATAACAGTCAACGGAAAATGCAGTATCATAGAGAAGGAGCCTTCAACAACGTCAGGATCGAGTCAATAGCGGCCGCACTGACCAAGATTGTCACACACCCGACAGCAAACATATGGCTGGACAGCGTTCTCAGGAGCAGAACGATTAGCGCCAATTTGGGCGCATCCTCGTCAAAGAAGACTAGTCCTAGAAAATCTAGTCCTCAGCGACCTTCTTCTTCAGTTGAGGAGGAGCGGATATAAGGTCGAGGCGTATGCGGACGATCTTGTTATACTGGTAACGGGTAAGTTACTACCCACAATGAGTGACCTTCTGGAATCTGCACTGGGAACGACTGCTAGCTTGGCATGCCAGAACGATTTAGGGGTTAATTCCCAAAAAACAGAACTGGTGTGGTTCTCACGAAAATATAAGATACCAAATTTCAAACAACCAGCAATTGGTGGATCAACGTTTGAGTTATCGAACGAAGCCCAGTATCTTGGTGTCATCCTTGACTCCAAACTCTCCTGGAAGAGAAACACGGAGGAAAGGAAGAAAAAGACTTTCTACATTTTTAGGTAGACCTTTGGACGAACATGGGGCTTACAACCGCATATCATCCATTGGATGTACACAGCGGTAATACGGAAGCTTGGTGTGGTGGGAAGCGGCCAACACCAAATCCCACCTAGAGAACCTCCGGAGAGTTCAACGGACAGCATACCTTGGAGCAACCGGATCTCTCCAGTCCACCCCTTAGGCTGCTCTGGACACCATGCCACCTAGAACCCACTGACCTCCACCTTAAGTTCAAGGCTAAGACAAGTACCGTGAGGCTTTCAGCCGCGCGGTTCTTTTAAGCCAACGCCTTATGGCCACGCCACAATACTCCGTAAGGAAGAAAGTGGAACGGGCAAACGAAGCGACTACTGTGTCTCGGAATTTTCATGGAAAAAAAACTTTAAAGGACACATACCGGACTGAGAGGAATGGGTGCGTAATGCTGCCCTGGGCAGAACGTGCCCTCCATCTTCACTGACGGGTTAAAGACAGCCAAAGGGACAGTTCTTCTCTGAAGAACTAGCACCCAACATATCCCTAAGACTACCAGACTGGTGCAGTGTATTCCAGGCAGAGATATATGCAGTATGGCAAGCGGCAAAGTTGATATACACTTTGGAGATACCTCCGAGGAACATAGCAATCTGCGTTGACATCGGTCACATGGCCACTAGATACTGACCACCCCACCATGACTTCTGCCGCACCTTCTCTGTGGCTGTCTTGCACTCATGGAAAGGCGTCACCGAATACTCAGTAGCATCTTTCACGAGGACCTGGATAGCCTGGCAAACATGCCTCTAGAGAAGCTGATGCTCTTTATAGAGGCCTCGGGAAGCATTGCGAAACCTCCCTAGGCACCGAACGATATCCCATGACGAGTGTGGGCATCACAATGGGCCGTTTTTGCCTCCGAGTGACCTCGAATTCGGTGGAGCAGCTCCTTGAACCTAACCTAACCTAAGGGCTCGCGTACATACTAGCTGCAAGCGGAGCTGAATCAGCTTGTTGATAAAAAACATGTTTGATCGATAGGCGAGCTTTCAGCACAACTAAGCAGCAATTTGCGCACTTGTGTGTATGTTTTTTCGACTCGGCTTTCAGTTAGTGTGTGCGCGAGCCTTAAGAGCTATATAGCGTTCGCCTTGTTTTTCAACTACTAAGGCTAGAGCAACCAAACATTCTATCCAAACTCCTGTGATATCACTTCAATACAAGTGTATTTCAAAATTTCTCCACTCCCTTCCGACCCACAAAATACCCACAATCACTCCACAATTAATCTCGCTGACCGAGCCTGAGGGCAACTCAAATGTATCATTTTTCCTTTTATATTTTCTGTATGTTAGACTTAATTTGATTCTCATCCGTGCCGGTTGGCTGGTTCAATAAATACTTGAACTTAACTCCGACTTTTATTCCGATGGCCTCGGTCTATTAGAGTTGGTAAAGGAATAATTTTCTTACTAGCTGCAAGCGGAGCTGAATCAGCTTACTGATAAAAACATGTTTGATCGATAGGCAAGTTTTTTCAGCACAGCTAAGCAGCAATGTGCGCACTTGTTCTGGTGCAGTGTGTTTGTTTTTCGGCTCGTCTTTCAGTTAGTGTATGCGCGAGCCTTAAGAGCTGTAGCAACCGAAATTGGCTTCCAGACTCATGTGATATCACACTGTTACAAGTGTATTTCAAAATTCGCCACCTTTCGAACCCACAAAGTAGGAAAGTCTGCGGCATCCACAATTTTGATGATACGAGAAAGCTGAGAATCATTTTCGTAGAGAATGATCTGGATCAGATCGAATCATTATTATAGCCACAATTAAAAAAACCATTTGGATGGACATCGTTTACCCTCGCTCTCTCTCACACACAGCTGCGTCTGCTTTGCTCGTTCGTCCAAATGAACACCTAGATCTCGGAGACTTTAAAAGCCAGAGAAACCAAACCTTCTATCCAAACTTCTGTGATATCACTTCCATTCAAGTGTATTTTTAAAATGTCCATCCGAATCTGGATCATATCGGGACATTATTATAGCCACAATAAAGAAAACCATTTGGAGGGGCGTCGTTTACACTTGCTCTCTCTCACACTCCAACGCTTCTGCGTTTATCGTTCGCCTTGTTTTTCAACTATTAAGGCTAGAGCAACCAAACATTCTATCCAAACTTCTGTGATATCACTTCAATACAAGTGTATTTCAAAATTTCTCCACTCCCTTCCGACCCATAAAATACCCACAATTTTGTCGATAACAGTCAACGGAAAATGCAGTATCATAGAGAAGGAGCCTTCAACAACGTCAGGATCGAGTCAATAGCGGCCGCACTGACCAAGATTGGCACACACCCGACGGCAACCATATGGCTGGACAGCGTTCTCAGGAGCAGAACGATTAGCGCCAATTTGGGCGCATCCTCGTCAAAGAAGACTAGTCCTAGAAAATCTAGTCCTCAGCGACCTTCTTCTTCAGTTGAGGAGGAGCGGATATAAGGTCGAGGCGTATGCGGACGATCTTGTTATACTGGTAACGGGTAAGTTACTACCCACAATCAGTGACCTTCTGGAATCTGCACTGGGAACGACTGCTAGCTTGGCATGCCAGAACGATTTAGGGGTTAATTCCCAAAAAACAGAACTGGTGTGGTTCTCACGAAAATATAAGTTACCAAATTTCAAACAACCAGCAATTGGTGGATCAACGCTTGAGTTATCGAACGAAGCCCAGTATCTTGGTGTCATCCTTGACTCCAAACTCTCCTGGAAGAGAAACACGGAGGAAAGGAAGAAAAAGACTTTCTACATTTTTAGGTAGACCTTTGGACGAACATGGGGCTTACAACCGCACATCATCCATTGGATGTACACAGCGGTAATACGGAAGCTTGGTGTGGTGGGAAGCGGCCAACACCAAATCCCACCTAGAGAACCTCCGGAGAGTTCAACGGACAGCATACCTTGGAGCAACCGGATCTCTCCAGTCCACCCCTTAGGCTGCTCTGGACACCATGCCACCTAGAACCCACTGACCTCCACCTTAAGTTCAAGGCTAAGACAAGTACCGTGAGGCTTTCAGCCGCGCGGTTCTTTAAGCCATCGCCTTATGGCCACGCCACAATACTCCGTAAGGAAGAAAGTGGAACGGGCGAACGAAGCGACTACTGTGTCTCGGAATTTTCATGGAAAAAAAACTTTAAAGGACACATACCGGACTGAGAGGAATGGGTGCGTAATGCTGCCCTGGGCAGAACGTGCCCTCCATCTTCACTGACGGGTTAAAGACAGCCAAAGGGACAGTTCTTCTCTGAAGAACTAGCACCCAACATATCCCTAAGACTACCAGACTGGTGCAGTGTATTCCAGGCAGAGATATATGCAGTATGGCAAGCGGCAAAGTTGGTATACACCTTGGAGATACCTCCGAGGAACATAGCAATCTGCGTTGACATCGGCCACATGGCCACTAGATACAGACTGCCCCACCATGACTTCTGCCGCACCTTCTCTGTGGCTGTCTTGCACTCATGGAAAGGCGTCACCGAATACTCAGTAGCACCTTTCACGAGGACCTGGATAACCTGGCAAACATGCATCTAAAAAAGCTGATGCTCTTTATAGAGGCCTCGGGAAGCATTGCGAAACCTCCCTAGGCACCGGACGATATCCCATGACGAGTGTGGGCATCACAATGGGCAGTTTTTGCCTCCGAGTGACCTCGAATTCGGTGGAGCAGCTCTTTGAACCTAACCTAACCTAAGGGCTCGCGTACATACTAGCTGCAAGCGGAGCTGAATCAGCTTGTTGATAAAAAACATGTTTGATCGATAGGCGAGCTTTCAGCACAGCTAAGCAGCAATTTACGCACTTGTGTGTATGTTTTTTCGACTCGTCTTTCAGTTAGTGTGTGCGCGAGCCTTAAGAGCTATATAGCGTTCGCCTTGTTTTTCAACTATTAAGGCTAGAGAAACCAAACATTCTATCCAAACTCCTGTGATATCACTTCAATACAAGTGTATTTCAAAATTTCTCCACTCCCTTCCGACCCACAAAATACCCATAATTTTGTCGATAACAGTCAACGGAAAATGCAGTATCATTGAGAACATAGAGATCTGCCTGCTTCAGATCGGAATATTATCATAGCCACAATGATGAAATTAAATTTCAGCCTTCATTAATGCAGCGGCTATCAACTGAAAATGTATATCATCATATCATATCAAATTTATATCTGGTCATATGAATTATCTTATCTTATCCAGATTCAAAACTTATCCACTGCTTTTTTCGTTTTCAAAATTATGGACGCCGCAAACTGCCGTCTTTTGTGCGGTGAAATTATGAAATACTCTTGTATTTGAGGGATATCATACGAGCTTAGATAGAAGGTTAGGTTGCTCTAGATTTTACAGTCTCTGAGATCTAGACGCTTGTCTGGACTAACGATGAAAGCAGATGCGTTGGTATGTGAGAAAGAGCGAGAGGGAACGATGCCTCTTTAAATTTCTCTTTAAAGGTCTCTTTATTGTGGCTATTATATTGATCCGATCTGTTCGATTTGGCAATCTGATAGATTCATATCTGGTCATTCTCTACGATCCCGCATTTTGATTTGCATTGCATAGATTTGCAGTCACATTTGAGTTTTGAAAAATTAACAAAAGCAGCGTAAACGAGAAAGAACGTACGGAGTCGCTTCGAACGCGACTCTACTTTTATACCCGTACTCAGTCAGTACACATGTGATTTATGTGGAATTTTAAAATGTTTTATCAGTTTTTACATTTTACATTTTTGCTACATCTGTCATCGACATCTACATCTACATCATCTACATCAGTTCTCACAACAACACACGTACACTGCACGAGGCAGCATGTTTGAGCGTGAGTGTGCGTGTGAGAAGCTGCAGCAACAATCAACCCCAATAATTGACTTACTCTGCAAGAGGAGTGGGGGATTGCTGCTGAAAATTCATTTGATCATTGTGGCTACAATAATGATCCGATCTGAACCAAATTTGGATTTTCGTCTTTTGTGGGGGCGGAAGGGGGCGGGGCGAAATTTTGAAATACACTTGTTCAGGTTTGGTATCACAGGAGTCTTGGCCAAAAATTTGGTTGCTCTAGCTCTTAAAGTCTCTGAGATCCAGGCGACACAAAATACAAAAACCAAATCGACTCGATTTTTGTGTGAGTGCGAAAGGGATGGAGCGAAGTTTTTTCGTATATTTTTCCTCTATTGTGGCTATATTAATGATCCGATCCGATTCAGATTTGGGCCCCTGATAGATATGGGCTGTCTCTATGATTCTGCATTTTTTCGTTTTCTGTTATCATTAAAATTGTGGACGCCACAGATGTGCGCCCTTTGTGGGGGAAACATTTGAAACATTTTTCTAGGAGTGAGATATTACATCAGTTTGGAAAAAAGATTTGGTCCCTCTAGCTTTTATAGCCTCCGAGCAATGGGCGACAAACAAGACGGACAGACGGACAGACAGCAATTAGCACAAATACAATATACCCTTTTACTCTTCGAGTACGGGTATAAAAATATAGCTATTACACCTACAGCACATAGGCCATTTCAACTTGGTCGCCGCCAATGATCGCACACTAAACTAGGCAAGATCTGTTTTGTAAACTACACTTTGTTTGTATCAGAACGTAAGAATTACTTGATAGAATTGAAATTGATTGTAATTGTAATTGTAAATTGTAATTGTATGTATTTTCTGATAAAAAATGCACAGTGGGATGCCGACTACCAGGCAAGGCCGGAAAATCTATACTTGGTCATATGTGGGTCGCACGACCCATTAAGTCGCAGGTTGTGGATAGCGAACGGCCTACTTCGGTAGGTAGGAAAGCTGCAGATAGGTGGGCATACCAAAGAAATTCAACTAAGTTTTCTTTGGGAAAGAGTGTTAAAAAGCAGTCCCGGACAGCCAGCGGATGTTCACGTAGCAGCAACACTGAAGATGCGCTTGTGGTGCCGATTCTCATAGGAACCGTTTCTCTGCAACCGTAAAGAAGATACTGCCCTCCCCACCGGAAAGGAACTTCCTTTAAACGGAAGCGCTAGAGGAAGCGGCTCAGAACGTCACTAATGCTCTGCGGGGGTCTTCCTCGAATCCTGCCCTATCAGCCGACCCCCAAAGTCCAATCGCAATCCGTGGTGGACGTGAGAGCTGAGCGAAGTCAAGAGGTAGTCGAGAAAGCTCTTTAACAAAGCAAAAGTTACAAACACACAAAAAAGCTGGGACAAATATCGCCACAGCTTCAACACCTGCAAGAAAACCTGTAGGAAGGCGAAAAGGGAGACATGGGCTGCCTTCTGTAATGGCATACACGGTACCACCGAGGCCTCAAGGCTTTGACGGGTACTATCAAAGGCGCCCAACACACCTGCTCCACAACCAGGACGGTACTTTCGCAGAAAGCAGCCAAGAACCCCCAGAGCTCCTCATGAGTACCCACTTCCCGGATTCCACAGATGTTACCGGTGACGAATCCAACGACATCAACGACACTGAGCGATATCAAGGAGAGGAAACTGAGGATCTCATACGAGACATTATGGCACCAGACAAAATTATTTGGGCCATTAAATCTTCCGGTCCATACAAGTCACCGGGGCCGGATGATATACGACCAGCCACGCTGCAAGCAGCTTGCCTGCCCCTGCTACCATTGCTGAAGAAATGTTCTTCATCCCCAAGGCCGGGAAGATAAACCACATCTTCCCTAAGGTCTACAGACCCATCAGTCTATCCTCATTTTTTGCTAAAAACGATGGAGGGGCTGATTGATCTATACATAAGAACTCAGCTTGACAAACAAATGTTCAGCGGAGTTCAGCACACCTACCTCAAAGGTAGATCAGTTGAGACCGCACTACACGAAGTTGTTGGGGATATCGAAAATACTCTTAGCCATAAGGAATATTTTTTGGCGGCCTTCCTAAATATAGAAGGAGCATTCAACAACGTCAGGATCGAGTCAATAGCGGCCGCACTGACCAAGATTTGCACACACCCGACGGTAACCATATGGCTGGACAGTGTTCTCAGGAGCAGAACGATTAGCGCCAATCTGGGCACCTCCTCGTCAAGAAAGACGGTCACACGAGGTACTCCGCAGGGAGGGGTTATATCCCCTCTCCTGTGGAACCTAGTCCTCAACGACCTTCTTCTTCAGTTGTGGAGGAGCGGATATAGGGGCTCGCGTACATACTAGCTGCAAGCGGAGCTGAATCAGCTTGCTGATAAAAAAAATGTTTGATCGATAGGCGAGTTTTTCAGCACAGCTAAGCAGCAATTTGCGCACTTGTGTGTTTGTTTTTTCGGCTCGTCTTTCAGTTAATCTGTGCGCGATCTTTAAGAGCTATAGCAACCAACATTGGCTCCCAGACTTTTGTGATATCGCACTGTTACAAGTGTATTTTAAAATTCGCCACCTTTCGAACCCGAAATGTAGGAAAGTCTGCGGCATCCACAATTTTGATGATACGAGAAAGCTGAGAATCATTTTCGCTGAGAATGACCATAGCTATCAGATTGCCGAATCTGGATCAGATCGAACAATTATTATAGCCACAATTAAAAAAACCATTTGTAAAGGCATCGTTCCCCCTCGCTCTCTCTCACTCACAGCTGCGTCTGCTTTGCTCGTTCGTCCAGATGAATTACTATTGTGTCTCAGAGGGGACCTAACTGAATAAACCAGACGAGTCGCAGGTTGCGCATAGCGAACGGCCTACTTCGGTAGGTAGCTAAGATGCGGATAGGTGGGCATACCAAAGAAATTCAACTAAGTTTTCTCTGGAAAAGAGTATTAAAAAGCAGTCCCGGACAGCCAGCGGATGTTCACGTAGCAGCAACACTGAAGATGCACTTGTGGTGCCGATTCTCATAGGAAGCTCATACTCCCATTCTCATACTCATACTCCCCATACCTACACTCTACCTACCCATATCCTAACCCCAAAAAACGCTTCACACCCTGTTGTTGTGATGCCCTACCCGGGCAACATGGACATTTTCCCGGGCTGACCGTTCCCCTTCTCTGCATCTCATGGGATCAGAGCCATTAATCAGAGCCCAATCCAGAAAACGCACGTATGCCTAAAAGAGGAGAGCGTGGTACATACTCCGTCGGCAAAGTGCAAGCACCGTAGGCAGCCCATCAGCCGACTATCCGACAATATATCCATGTCTGTTTTTCCGTCCTCTGTCCGTCTTGTGAAGCGCCTAGTTCTCAGAGACTTTAAGGGCTTCCGCAACAGGAACCGTGCAGAGGTTATTGATATAACACTTGCATCGGACAGTGATTCTCTCACCATTGATGACTGGCGTGTGTCCAGTGATTCTTCCTTCTCGGATCACTACAGGATAGTGTTCAACATCAAATGGAGCAGAGAGAGGCCCAAGGCCTACGGCAATCCCAAGCGGACAGACTGAAACCGTTTCTCTGCAACTGTAGAGCAACTCCCACCCGAAGGGAATGTCCTTCAAACGCAAGCACTAGAGGAAGCGGCTAAGAACCTCACTAATACTCTGCAGGGGGCCATTCTCGCATCCTGCCCTATCAGCCGACTCGTAAAGTCCAATCGCAGCTAAGAATCCCTAGAGCTCCTCATGAGCACCCACTTCCCGGGTTGCACAAATGTTACCGGTGACGAATCCAACGCCATCAACGACACTGAACGACACTGAGCGATATCAAGGAGAGGAAACTGATTATCTCATACGAGACATTATGGCACCAGACAAAATTATTTGGGCCATTAAATCTTTCGGTCTAGACAAGTCACCAAGGCCGGATGATATACGTCCAGCCATGCTGCAAGCAGCTTGCCTGCCCCTGCTACCATTGCTATAGAAAATCTTTGCGTGGAGGGAGGTGAGAGTGGTCTCCATCCCGAAGGCCGAGAAGATAAACAACATCTCCCCAAAGGACTACAGACCCATCAGTCTATCCTCATTTTTGTTAAAAACGATGGAGAGGCTGATTGATCTATACATAAGAACTCAGCTTGACAAACAAGTGTTCAGCGGAGCTCAGTACGCCTATCTCAAAGGTAGATCAGTTGAGACCGCACTACACGAAGTTGTTGGGAATATCGAAAAGACTCTTAGCCTTAAGGAATATGTTTTGGCGGCCTTCCTAAATATAGAAGGAGCCTTCAACCACGTCAGGATCGAGTCAATAACGGCCGCACTGACCAAGATTGGCACACACCCGACGGTAACCATATGGCTGGACAGCGTTCTCAGGAGCAGAACGATTAGCGCCAATCTGGGCACCTCCTCGTCAAGAAAGACGTTCACACGAGGTACTCCGCAGGGAGGGGCTATATCCCCTCTCCTGTGGAACCTAGTCCTCAACGACCTTCTTCTTCAGTTGTGAAGGAGCGGATATAGGGGCTCGCGTACATACTAGCTGCAAGCGGAGCTGAATCAGCTTGCTGCTGAAAAAAATATGTTTGATCGATAGGCGAGTTTTCAGCACAGCTAAGCAGTAATTTGTGCACTTGTGTGTTTGTTTTTTCGGCTCGTCTTTCAGTTAATCTGTGCGCGATCCTTAAGAGCTATAGCAACCAAAATTGGCTTCCAGACTCATGTGATATCGCACTATTACAAGTGGCATCAAGTCTGCGGCATCCACAATTTTGATGATACGAGAAAGCTGAGAATCATTTTCGTAGAGAATGACAATAGCTATCAGATTGCCGAATCTGGATCAGATCGAATCATTATTGTAGTCACAATGAAGAAAACCATTTGTAAAGGCATCGTTCCCCCCTCGCTCTCTCGCACACACAGCTGCCTCTGCTTTTGCTCGTTCGTCCAGATGAACACCTAGAACACCTCGGAGACTTTAAAAGCCAGAGAAACCAAACCTTCTAACCAAACTTCTGTGATATCACTTTCATTCAAGTGTATTTTTAAAATGTCCATCCGCCATAGAGAAAAGCCAAATCTATCAGAGGCCCGAATCTGGATCATATCGGGACATTGTTATAGCCACAATGAAGAAAACCATTTGGAGGGGCATCGTTTACTCTTGATCTCTCTTACACTCCAACGCTGCTGCGTTGATCGTTCGCCTTGTTTGTCGCCTAGTACTCAGAGACTATAAAAGCTAGAGCAACCAAACATTCTTTCCAAACTCCTATGATATCACTTTAATACAAGTGTATTTCAAAACTTCTCCGCTCCTTTCCGACCCATAAAAGACCCACAATTTTGTAGATAACAGTAAACGGAAAATGCAGTATCATAGAGAACAACCATATCTACCAGATCTACATGGTTCAGATCGTAACATTATAACATCTACAATGATGAAATTAAATTTCAGCCTTCATCAATGCAGCAGCTATCAACTGAAAATTTATATCATCATTCTGGCTATATGAATGATCTTATCTTATGCAGATTCAAAACTTATCCACTGCTTTTTCCGTTTTCAAAATTATGGACGCCACAAACTTTCGTCTTTTGTGCGGTGAAATTTTGTAATACTCTTGTATTCGAGGGATATCATAGGAGTTTGGATAGAAGGTTAGGTTGCTCTAGATTTTACAGTCTCTGAGATCTAGGCGCTTATCTGGACGAACGATCAAAAGCAGACGCGTTGGTGTGTGAGAAAGAGCGAGAGGGAACGAATTCCTCTTTAAATGGGTCTCTTTATTGTGGCTTTTATATTTATCCGATCTGTTCGATTTGGCAATCTGATAGATACATATATGGTCATTCTCTACGATCCTGCATTTTGTACCCCATCTGGGGAAAAGTGATTTGCAGTCACATATGAGTTTTGTCGTTGGGAAAAATTAACAAAAGCAGCGTAAAAAATATAGCTATTACACCTACAGCACATAGGCCATTTTAACTTGGTCGCCGCCAGAGATCGCACACTAAACTAGGCAAGATCTATTTCGTAAATTTTGTTTGTATCAGAACGTAACCTTTACTTAATAAACTTGAAATTGATTACATAAAACTGAAAATTGAATTGAATAGATACGAGTTTAAAGCACTGCCTTTTACCTAAGTAATGTTTTTCTCCCAAAGAATGTATTAGTATTTGTATGTATTTTCGGATAAAAAATGCACAGTCGGCATCCCACTACCAGGCAAGGCCGGAAAATCTATACTTAGTCATATGTGGGTCGTACGACCCATTAAGCTTTGATGTGTCTCAGAGGGGACCTAGCTGAGTAAACCAGACGAGTCGCAGGTTGCGCATAGCGAACGGCCTACTTCGGTAGGTAGCTAAGATGCGGATAAGTGGGCATACCAAAGAAATTCAACTAAGTTTTCTCTCTGAAAAGAGTATTAAAAAGCAGTCCCGGACAGCCAGCGGATGTTCACGTAGCAGCAACACTGAAGATGCACTTGTGGTGCCGATTCTCATAGGAAGCTCATACTCCCATTCTCATACTCATACTCCCATACCTACACTCTACCTACCCATATCCTAACCCCAAAAAACGCTTCACACCCTGTTGTTGTGATGCCCTACCCGGAGCAACATGGACATTTTCCCGGGCTGACCGTTCCCCTTCTCTGCATCTCATGGGATCAGAGCCATTAATCAGAGCCCAATCCAGAAAACGCACGTATGCCTAAAAGAGGAGAGCGTGGTACATACTCCGTCGGCAAAGTGCAAGCACCGTAGCCAGCCCATCAGCCGACTATCCGACAATATATCCATGTCTGTTTTTCCGTCCTCTGTCCGTCTTGTGAAGCGCCTAGTTCTCAGAGACTTTAAGGGCTTCCGCAACAGGAACCGTGCAGAGGTTATTGATATAACACTTGCATCGGACAGTGATTCTCTCACCATTGATGACTGGCGTGTGTCCAGTGATTCTTCCTTCTCGGATCACTACAGGATAGTGTTCAACATCAAATGGAGCAGAGAGAGGCCCAAGGCCTACGGCAATCCCAAGCGGACAGACTGGAACCGTTTCTCTGCAACTGTAAAGAAGGTACTGCCCTTCCCACCCGAAGGGAATGTCCTTCAAACGCAAGCACTAGAGGAAGCGGCTAAGAACCTCACTAATGCTCTGCAGGGGGCCATTCTCGCATCCTGCCCTATCAGCCGACTCGTAAAGTCCAATCGCAGCTAAGAATCCCTAGAGCTCCTCATGAGCACCCACTTCCCGGGTTGCACAAATGTTACCGGTGACGAATCCAACGCCATCAACGACACTGAACGACACTGAGCGATATCAAGGAGAGGAAACTGATTATCTCATACGAGACATTATGGCACCAGACAAAATTATTTGGGCCATTAAATCTTTCGGTCTAGACAAGTCACCGGGGCCGGATGATATACGACCAGCCATGCTGCAAGCAGCTTGCCTGCCTCTGCTACCATTGCTATAGAAAATCTTTGCGTGGAGGGAGGTGACAGTGGTCTCCATCCCGAAGGCCGAGAAGATAAACAACATCTCCCAAAGGACTACAGACCCATCAGTCTATCCTCATTTTTGTTAAAACGATGGAGAGGCTGATTGATCTATACATAAGAACTCAGCTTGACAAAGAAGTGTTCAGCGGAGCTCAGTACGCCTATCTCAAAAAGGTAGATCAGTTGAGACCGCACTACACGAAGTTGTTGGGAATATCGAAAAGACTCTTAGCCATAAGGAATATGTTTTGGCGGCCTTCCTAAATATAGAAGGAGCCTTCAACCACGCCAGGATCGAGTCAATAACGGCCGCACTGACCAAGATTGGCACACACCCGACGGTAACCATATGGCTGGACAGCGTTCTCAGGAGCAGAACGATTAGCGCCAATCTGGGCACCTCCTCGTCAAGAAAGACGGTCACACGAGGTACTCCGCAGGGAGGGGTTATATCCCCTCTCCTGTGGAAACTAGTTCTCAACGACCTTCTTCTTCAGTTGTGGAGGAGCGGATATAGGGGCTCGCGTACATACTAGCTGCAAGCGGAGCTGAATCAGCTTGCTGATAAAAAATATGTTTGATCGATAGGCGAGTTTTCAGCACAGCTAAGCAGTAATTTGTGCACTTGTGTGTTTGTTTTTCGGCTCGTCTTTCAGTTAATCTGTGCGCGATCCTTAAGAGCTATAGCAACCAAAATTGGCTTCCAGACTCATGTGATATCGCACTATTACAAGTGGCATCAAGTCTGCGGCATCCACAATTTTGATGATACGAGAAAGCTGAGAATCATTTTCGTAGAGAATGACAATAGCTATCAGATTGCCGAATCTGGATCAGATCGAATCATTATTGTAGTCACAATGAAGAAAACCATTTGTAAAGGCATCGTTCCCCCTCGCTCTCTCGCACACACAGCTGCCTCTGCTTTGCTCGTTCGTCCAGATGAACACCTAGAACACCTCGGAGACTTTAAAAGCCAGAGAAACCAAACCTTCTATCCAAACTTCTGTGATATCACTTCCATTCAAGTGTATTTTTAAAATGTCCATCCGCCATAGAGAAAAGCCTAATCTATCAGAGGCCCGAATCTGGATCATATCGGGACATTGTTATAACCACAATGAAGAAAACCATTTGGAGGGGCATCGTTTACTCTTGATCTCTCTTACACTCCAACGCTGCTGCGTTGATAGTTCTCCTTGTTTGTCGCCTAGTACTCAGAGACTATAAAAGCTAGAGCAACCAAACATTCTATCAAACTCCTATGATATCACTTTAATACAAGTGTATTTCAAAACTTCTCCGCTCCTTTCCGACCCATAAAAGACCCACAATTTTGTAGATAACAGTAAACGGAAAATGCAGTATCATAGAGAACAACCATATCTAACAGATCTACATGGTTCAGATCGGAACATTATAACATCTACAATGATGAAATTAAATTTCAGCCTTCATCAATGCAGCAGCTATCAACTGAAAATTTATATCATCATTCTGGCTATATGAATGATCTTATCTTATGCAGATTCAAAACTTATCCACTGATTTTTCCGTTTTCAAAATTATGGACGCCACAAACTTTCGTCTTTTGTGCGGTGAAATTTTTGTAATACTCTTGTATTCGAGGGATATCATAGAAGTTTGGATAGAAGGTTAGGTTGCTCTAGATTTTACAGTCTCTGAGATCTAGGCGCTTATCTGGACGAACGATCAAAGCAGACGCGTTGGTGTGTGAGAAAGAGCGAGAGGGAACGATGCCTCTCCAAATGGGTCTCTTTATTGTGGCTATTATATTGGTCCGATCTATTCAATCTGGCAATCTGATAGATACATATATGGTCAATCTATACGATCCTGCACTTCCGGTAAATTCGGTTCCTCTAACTTTATTAGTCTCTGAGAACTAAGCGACAAACAAGACGGGTGGACAGAGGGAAAGACTCGGCTATTGATTCTGATCAAGAATACCCGTTACATAAACCCACTTTAACCACAAATAAAATATTAACCTTATTCTTCGAGTACGAAGTACGAAGTATAAATTTGGTACTTACTATAGCTCTGAAACTATGGAACTAACAATAGACGTGGAATTTCGTCATTTAGTTATTATGTATTTCCAAATATCTTTTTATACCCGTACTCGAAGAGTAAAAGGGTATATTGTATTTGTGGTAAAAAAGTTGAAATAGCCATGTCTGTCCGTCCGTTTGTCTGTCTGTCTGTCTTGTTTGTCGTCCATTGCTCGGAGGCTATAAGAGCTAGAGCTACCAAATTTTTTTCCCAGATTGATCTCACTCCTAGAAAAATGTTTCAAAATTTGTCCCCGCCCATATCTGTGGCGTCCACAATTCTGAAGATAGCAGAAAACGAACGAGAAAGAACGTACGGAGTCGCTGCAGGCGCGACTCTACTTTTATACCCGTACTCAGTCTGTACACATGTGATTTATGTAGAATCTTCAAATGTTGTATCAGTTTTTACATCTTACATTTGTTTGCTGCATCTGTCATCTACATCTACATCATTTCTCACAACAACACACGTACACTGCACGAGGCAGAGTCTGTAAGCGTGAGTGTGAGTGTGAGAGAATCAGTAGCAGCCGCTGCAGCGCTGCTGCCATCAACCCTAATAAAAATGTATATTTTTTGTTGCGGGGGCAACCCCGCAAGGGGACTCGCTGCTGAAAATTCATTTGATCATTGTGGCTACAATAATGATCCGATCTGAACCAAATTCGGGAATCTGGTAGATATGGTCATTTTCTACCATACTGCATTTTTGGTTTTTTTCTATCTTCAAAATTGTGGATTTTCGTCTTTTGGGGGGGCGGGAGTTGGCGTGGCAATATTTTGAAATAAACTTGCATTGGAGCGATACCACAGGAGTCTAGGCAGAAAATTTGGTTGTTCTAGCTCTTATAGTCTCTGAGATCGAGGCGCTCATTTGTACGAAAAATCAAATCGACTCGATTTTGTGTGAGTGCGAAAGAGAGAGAGCGAAGTTTTTTCGTATGTTTTTCTCTATTTTGGCTATATTAATGATCCGATCCGATTCAGATTTGGTCCCCTGATAGATATGGTCTTTCTCTATGATTCTGCATTTTTCGTTTTCTGTTATCGTTAAAATTGTGGACGCCACAGATGTGCGCCATTTTTGGGGGCGGAAGTGGGCGGGGCGAAATTTCGAAAGACTTTTTTAGGAGTGAGATATCACATCAGTGTGGAAACAAAATTTGGTTTCTCTAGCTCTTATAGCCTCCGGGCAATGGGCGATAAGCAAGACGGACGGATGGACGGACAGACGGACATTTACCACAAATACAATATACACTTTTACTCTTCGAGTACGGGTATAAAAATGCAGAATTATAGGGAAAGACCATGTCTATCAGGGGCCCAAATCTTAATCGGATCGGCTCATTAGTATAGAAAAACCATTTCGAAAAACATCGTTCCCTCTCGCTCGCACTCACACACATACATATAAGGGCTATTGAACAGCATACAAATAATTGGTTTCAATTGTAAAAATTGATTAGAAATCGTAGATAAATCGATAGCTTTGATAATTTAGAATCGGCCAGTATATGTTATTGATATTGGACGTTACATCATCCATTTCTTATTAACTGATTGACATAAATTAGTGTTAGCCGTCGACCAGCGAACAGCGAACCACGTGGCAAGCGAGCGACTAGAACACATTTTCTTCTGCTTAAAAGTATATCAACATTATGGAAGTTGCATCAACTGCCGTTTAGAAATAATGAATCTTGACAGTGGGCATAGCGCGGGCAATGGTATGAAACATGTTGGTCAACTACGCCATCGGGGTTCTAAATAGATAATATATGTACATATTACATACTGTTGGAAATAGTGAAAGAGAGAGAGAGGGAGAGCGTGAGCGAGCGAAATGGGGACACATGAAGTTATAAGAGAAAAGCTTGATATACTATATAAATGACACTATGTATATCAATTATGTGTACGGTTGTCAGTGTCAGTTTAACGTAAAGAAGCATCAGCGCAGCTCATCTCGCATACATTTACTATATATGGGTCACAAAATACATTGAAAAGATCCGATTCTCAAGTGATTAGTCATAGTCTTTTTGAAATAAAATAATTAAAAAAACACAAATCGCTACCGCAGAAAATGTGCATGCACAGGGACTTTAAATATATTAACTTATTAACACAACGCACGCTGAATACCCTGATGACTATCAATCGTATGTGAAGTTAAATATGAAATATATTACGTATTTTTATACCCGCACTCGATGTATTAGAGGTATATTCGATTTTTGTTAAAAGTGCAAGTGTGTAACGCAGAGAATGAAACGTCTACCCAATAAGGTATATATGTTCTTGATCAACATCAAAATCCGATTTCATGTAGCCATGTCTGTCTGCCCGTCCGTATGCTCGTCTGTGCGTCTTGATAAGACTGATCATTCAATAATGAAAGTTTTCTTTTCTTATTTTATTAAAATGTTTATTAATGCATTTCAGTGTAAAAATTAAAATGACACATTTTTCCTTACGTAAATTTCACATGTTTCTTTTTGTATTATATTTTTTTGTATGTTGTTTGCACTTTTTTTAAAGAAAATTAAAAAAAAATATACATATACAATCAATTATATCATTATATTTTAAATTTTATTGTTTAATTTTTGACGGTCTATCCCTTTTTGATTTATTGCTAAATCTAGTTATAAACGTACTAATAAATAATTTATAAAACTATTTTTTTGTTGTATTCAATTTAAGATTTTAGTTTTACGTACCCAATTTATCATTTATTCTACACGATACAAAATTGCTCAGTAAACTCCCCACTTTTTGCCATCATGCCCTTGTTCTCTTGTTCTATGTCTGTTTGATCGGCTTGAGCACCAGTGAAAGAAATTAAATTGAACCATTAAGGATGATACATACATACGTACATTCACATGAAAGCATTTATTTGTATAAAGATTCATAATGCGTTCTGAATTTACACGAGTTAATCACCGAAAAGGTCTTACTGTCACACTATTTTATATGTACATATGTATGTACTAAAAATATGGTAATATTAAGCGGGACATGGTACATATGAATGATATACATTTATATATTTGCATCCGTAGTTCTCATACTGATTTGCTTTACTTAGAAGGCTCTAAGCAGCTTTAGATAGGAAGGGCTTTCCGAAAATTATATAAAACTAAGTTCTTAGTAATTTCTGTTTATACTGCATGGGTGTTTCTTTTTATGCGATATCTTGATATTATCTAAATAACACAATCAGATTCTTAAAACAAATGAGATTTGTAAACATACGAATCGAAGCAAGCAATTCACGGTGTTTGAATTGTTAATAGGCAGCTGAGGGATCCTCAGCTATACTGTATTGAAAAAACAACCATAGAAAAAAATGGGAACATTTTATTTTGCTGAGAACAAGGGTTTGGCCCTCTGCTGTGCCCATTCAATTGTCATTGGCCATTTACCAAGGGATTGTTTAATACTTTTCTTATGTTAGACACTATTTTATTCAATTAATATAAGGATTTTTATGTCTGGTCTTAAGTATTACGATATTTATATTAATGGTGTAAACATTTTTTCTCGGTACACACTTTTTGATTATTAGGTTATAATTTTTTTGCAACGGTGAGTTTCTTAATGATTTCTTATTTATGTTATTTTTACGTTTTTATTATTATTATTGTTTCTGCTTAGCTAAGCTCTCGGAAAAAATGTACAACCCTCGCCATTATTACGGACCTTTGTTTCTTGCTTTCAGTTGCATTTGCGACTTACTTTACTTACAGACAAACAAAAAAAATGCGATTTTTTTATTGTACGAATAATTAATCAATATGTTTTTTACATACATACATACGTATATATAGATTTTTTATTTTATTACATGTTGCTATAGCCATGTCCATATACGATTACGAGTAAATCAGAATTACAATATTTTACAATTACCATAGATGTTTTTTATTGATTGTGCTTCTATTTTTCTAAACGAGTGAGAGAACTGCTCAAGACTCTCTCGCACACATGTTTCTCTTTCTAAAAAATTCTAAGAAAACCAATATGTATGTATACGCGTAGGTTAGAGCTAAGCCTTCAGTGGATGCAGAGTTCGTTCTTAATTATTACGAAGTCGATTTGCCTGGATTCGATTAATTATCATTATAAATCCATAATCATTTAAAACCGGTGGATCATTCGATTCGTGCTGAATGAAATTTCTACATATACATATTTACATATGTAGATGTATGTACGTTGTACGTTGACACTACGTATGAAAAGAACAAAACAATCGCTCATACAATGTTCTGTCCCTCTCTTTTGCAAGTAGTTCTTTGCTCGCATGGTTTTCCTTAATCGATTTGAGCAGATTTTGCTGTGCAGTGTCGATATGCCACACAGCCGATACAACCCATCCTGCGATATACGAGTGATAAACCAAGTAGATTCTTAGAGTACTCCTGCATCCTTCTGACACGTTGCTAATTTAAACTTTGCTTCATACATTGAATAAAATTACAACGCTTAAACAATATTATTGTGTGACATACTTTAAAAATATGTATCAACAAAATAATTAAAAAAAAATTGAAATATGCATATAAAGAAATACGTACATTTTTATATTTCGTATGCATTATTACACGCATAAAATTTGATGAACATTATCTCTCTATCGTTTTTTTTTTTTTTAAATCATCGCGCGACAACTGCTAAATGTTTTCTTTTGTTTACACTTTTGTTGGGTTGTTTTTTTCGTAAAAAAAAAAAAAAAACAAATTACACAAAAAAAAATATTTTAAGTAACTTTGAGATCATTTAACTGTATTTTTGATATAAATGTAGTTAAAATTGATTTAATTACATCAGACTGTCCACACAGAACACTTAATACGGGTTTTAGATATTACAAACTATCCCCAATACACATTCGCTTTAATTCAATAAATTTCCAATCCGTAAAGCTTGAAATTTGAGTTACCTCAGTACTTTTGGAGCTATGCATTATGTGTGTTATTAAAAAACTTTTTATTTTTTGTAAGTGACATAGTGTTTGCTTTACTTTTTTTTTTGAAGAAGTGGGGAATATTTAAAGATTCCCAAATTGGTTAGTTTTGACCTTAGTTCTCAGAAGATACTACGTATGTACATCATAATTGTACATTGATTTTATACGAGTACGAAAATGATTAAAATTTTTTATCAACAGAGTTGACCTATCTTTTAATTTAATTTATATCTACTTTCTACATGTACATAAATCAAACGTACACCGAATTAAGGATAACCTTCCAGGGTTACAAAAATGTACTAGAACAGTTTGTACAATGGTATTATCTGTGTTCGATTTGGGAAATCATTTCAGTCATTGTCACTTGCCTTAGAAAACGGGAGGAAAACGCAAAGGTTTGAAATAAATTATATAGCTTCTTCCGTGCGCGCCCTGAATGTACAGGTTTTTATGTAGGCCGATCAACGATTTAATTGAACCCTAAAAACTCTATAGCTTACGGGTCATCATGGTTGCTGGCAACTTTGGCATCATCAGCGACAAACACCCCCATGTCTGTACCTACATTTACCTGTTGATGCACGGACACCTTTTGTGATTTTTCGTGATCTGGTTCGCACACAGACATGGGATCCTTGCTGCCAATGCTGCTGAGGTTAAGTGCCGCGGATGGATTTTCAGTATCCCCATATTCCATTGCGGACAGCCTTAGAAAGTTTTCATATGTGCCTAATTGTTTTTGAACTAGTTTTTCCGTACCAAACTGCTGATTTTTGTTCGAGATGCATGCGCTTAACGGCTGCGCATTTATGCAATTCTTCTGTTGATGTCGGAGTGTTGTTTCTTCCTGCAGTGGGTGGGTATTGGGTGGCAGTCGCGCATACGACTGCTGATGTGAGTGATAGGTGTTTTCACCTTGGATCTGTGTGTATATAACCTCTTCCACCTGTAGCGCAGCCATCGTATCAAGTTGTTGCTGTTGCACTATTAACTGTGGCTGGTGCTGCTGTGGCTGCGGTGATGTGGGTGACTGCTTAATCGTGTTTTGTAATTCTGTTGCTTTCCCAATTGTAATGTCTCTTTCAGCACTGTTTTGCGTTTTTTTTCTATTATTGCTGCCATTGGTGTTGGTATTGCTGTTATGGTGGCTAATAATCGTATTGTTATTTTTATTTGTATTCTTGATTCTGTTGGTGTTGCTGCCACTGTATTCGCTGATTTGTGCATTAGTGGGGTTTGCGGACAAATTAGGCGCTGCTTCATGCAGCTCTTGCTATTCCTTTATAAGACGGTAAATGTGGTGCGTGGTGCCGCTATTCTGCGCTGCCACTTCAAAAACATACGCTATGCATAAAAGTGTCTCTTGCGTCTCTCGCGCTCTCATTACCTGGAAAGAAATTAGTCAAAATGGGAAGGGGGATAAAGCATTGACAGACATAAGCCATACCAACATTCACTAGACTCACCTGTAATATTGTAAAGTTCTCTAGCACACTGTTCATCATGTAGCGTTCGGGTAAATTTTTCAGCTTCTGTATGAAATTAATCATGTACTCGCACATAGGTGAACGCTGGATACGATAGACGTAGCGATTGTTTTCCAGGCGTGAGTACTCGCTCTCTACTTTCTCCACCACTTGCTTGCCGAATGAGCAAACAATCGTCGAGCATACAAGCACTATGTTCTCATTGCTTTCATATCTGCGTTAGAGTAAAGTTTTCTCAGTTGATTAAAAACACTAAGGTAGACTGATAAGCTAGGACTTACTGGCTCGTTACGCCATAAAAATCACCCGATTCGCTCCCTGTCGTAATGTCGGTATTCAAATCAGCCCAGCACTTTACCAAGTAAAACGCATTTTGCGGACCCTTTTCATAGAGATCTTTGAGCCCGCCAGACTTTTCCGGAAACTTGTCAAATATTTGTCGGATATCAACTGTCTGAAATAGTTATGATTTAGTAAACTTTCTAGATGCCACCGCAAACGATTACTCTCACCTCAAGTAGCGGATCGGAGAATGATGGCTTGCCGCCGAGTTGCACAAAAAGGTGTCGGTTATACTGCGATGTTAACGGGAGATCAGATCAATTCATTTGAAGTTGGAACGATTTTTATTGTACTTACCATGTCATCTCTTTGGATTTCCATGAACGCAGTGAACTCAAGTAAGCGGAATTTGTGCGTAGCAATAGCGCGTCCCTCCCATGGCAATTGTGCGGACGGAAGACCAGCTTCGATTTCCCCGGACACGGCCGTTGATGGTTTACCCGTAGGATATGGTGGCTGTGCAAACGGCTTGATGCTGTAATCATAAAAACTATTGGTCAATGCAATTGCGTTTTATTGTCAGCTACGAAAGGTGGGCGATGGCAACTTACTCTTGCGAGGTGCTAGGCTGCAGTCCAGGCTGCCAAAATTGCTGAGGGCAGAATAGAAAGTGTACAAATTGATTAGAAATCGAAGATAAATCGATAGGTCCGTTAATTTAGAATCGGCCAGTGTATGTTATTGTTATTGGAGGTTACACATGATGATCAAATAGGGCTCATCAATTTCTTATTTACTGATTGACATAAATGAATGTTAGCCGTCGACCAGCGAACAGCGACCCACTTGGCATACGAGCGACTAGTACACATTTTCTTCTGCTAAAAATTTTATCAACATTATAGCAGTTGCATCAACTGGCGTGTTTAAAATAAGGAGTAAAATTTAACGAGCAAGCGAGCATTAGCCTTGATAAAGAGAGAGAGCGAGAGCGAGGGGCAAACACAAGAAGATATATGAGAATAGCTTGAAATATGGCACTATGTAAATTAATGATCTGTACGATTGTCAGGGTCAGTGTAACTTAAAGAAGAATCAGCGCATTGCTGGACTGCCGAAAAAATCGGTGATCGGGCCAAAGCACTATGTAACGGAAGTCATGGCTATAGCTGAATTGTGAGTACACAAAGATAATTTGAAGAGAGGAAATTAGTTTCGCAGGTCATACGGCGGGGACATAGGTGGTATTATGAGTGCGTAGAGTCTGCGTGCAGGTCAGTGGTCAGTAGCTGTGTAGCATAGGTAGGACATGAATTTAGTCCCAGTAAAGGAAATGAATTGACTACTCTTATGAACAGTGGTGTATGCTTTTTGTGTGGTTGAGTTATGTATTGCTTTCTATGGTTCCTATATGCTGTGCTGGAAACTGCACAATGCGGTAGCAATTGATTTGGTATATAAAACATTTTCTTACGCCAGGATACAACGGCAGATGGTGTAACGGCTGGCACGGTGTTGCTGACAGACCCTGCCTCGTGATTGAGACATCAAGAATCGTTGACACCGCGTCTGCGTCAGTCTCGCTTGGTCCACTTGCCTGCTGCTGTTTTTGTTGCTGGTGGAAGTGGTATACTGTTGCAACGGCCGCCGCATGGTGGTGATGATGGGGATGCATATGACTATGCGGGAGGTGTGTAAGATTGTGATGGGAATGGTTGTGGTGAGAGTGGGCATAGTGTCGCGGTGAAGACGACGAATTTAGCGGTGGCCCTGAGACTGACGTCGACCATGGCCCAGCAGCAGCCCCTACTACCGGCTGACATACTGCTGCAGCAGCTACCGCTGCTGCTGCAGCTACACCTATCTGGTGTTGGTGAACGGGATGTGGGTGATGCTTCGTGTGATGCATACCCGCGGACAACGCTGAAGCAGCCAGTGTCAGATTATTAGCTGCTTTGGCAGAAACGATTTGTGAACTAGTCATCGTGCTCATAGGTTGCAGAGTCTGTTCTTTCTCATTTAATAAATGCAAGGACACTACATTGGGATCCTGGAAAAGAGGTTACGTTGGTCGTGTATTGATTTAGGTATGGTAGGGGTTATAGACGCAGGCTTTTTGCAGATATTAAGTATCAATCCATATATGTATAACTATTAAGGACAGCAGAGACACGTATACCTCTGCATATGTACATATGTATATGTATGCAGTCTGAAATAAAGTTCGTAGATTGCGATCGGCACAAAGATCTTGGCATTCTTTTGAAGATTCCACACTTTATCCCATACAAGTTGGTGGAGCGTTTGCTGATTTATTAAAATACCCTAATCTGACACTGACTGGTATACAAGTTCTCATCTGAAAACTACAAAATATTTTCTCCTCTACATTGTTACATTCATTTAGTCCACAACTTGTGTATACAAATACTTAACGGTCTTCTAACCGTCGACTCCGATTCTAATTTTTAAATAGAGCACATCCCGCATGCAAATGGAAAAAATTTACAAATGTATACATTTCTGAACAACTGAAACCATCAGATGGCCTCTATTTTAAGCACTACTTCTGGAGCTCTATTGAGATGTTACTTACGACTTTGATTTTCGCCTGAATTTCCCGTAGTTTCCGCCTGGCGAGTACTTGGATATGGGAGCTAACTTGCTTCCGGGTTCTCGTCTTGCCAGTACGAAGTTTAATGTACCTTGCTATAAGTTCGTTTCGACCTAAAAAACAAAGCAAAGAGATTGATGAAATGAATTTTTTATTTACATTTTTCATTTTTATACCCGTACTCGAAAAGTAAAACGGTATATTGTATTTTTGGTAAGAGTGGATGTGTGTAACATAGAGAATGAATCATTTCCGACCCTATATGGTATATATATTCTTGATTAGTTTCAATAGCCGAGTCGATATAGTCATGCCTGTCCGTCTTGTTTGTCGCCCATTGCTCGGAGGCTATTAGAGATAGAGCAACCAGATTTTTTTCCAGACTGATGTTATATCTCACTCCTAGAAAAGTGTTTCAAAATTTCGCCCCGCCCACTTCCGCCCCCACAAAGGGCGCACATTTGTGGCGTCCACAATCTTGAAGATAAGAGAAAACAAAAAATGCAGAATCATGGCGGGGCGAAATTCTGAAATAAATTTTGCAGATAGTTTCTGAGATCCAGGCTACACAAAATACAAAAAACCAAATCGACTCGTTTTTGTGTGAGTGCGAAAGAGAGGGAGCGAAGTTTTTTTTTTTTTTTTTCTCTATTGTGGCTATATTAATGATCCGATCCGATTCAGATTTGGGCCACTGATAGATATGGTCCTTCTCTATGATTCTGCATTTTTCGTTTTTTGTTATATTCAAAATTGTGGACGCCACAGATGTGCGCTCTTTTGGGGGCGGAAGTGGGCGGGCCGAAATTTTAAAACATTTTCTAGGAGTGAGATATAACATGAGTATGGAAAAAAAATTTGGTTGCTCTATCTCTTTTTAACCTTCGAGAAATGGGCGACGAACAAGACGGACAGACGGACGGACAGACAGGGCTATATCGACTCGGCTATTGATGCTGATCAAGAACATATATACTTTATAGGGTCGGAAATTATTCCTTCTCTATGTTACACACATCCACTTTTACCACAAATACAATATACCCTTTTACTCTTTGAGTACGGGTATAAAGACGAGTCGATTTGGTTTTTTGTATTTTGTGTAGCCTGGATCTCAGAGACTATAAGAGCTAGTGCAACCAAACTTTCTGTCTAGACTCCTCTGATACCAAACCTGGACACGTGTATTTCAAAATTTCGCCCCGACCCCTTCCGCCCCCACAAAAGACGAAAGTCCACAATAATGAAGATAGAAAAAATCGAAAAATGCAGTATCGTAGAAAATGACCATATCTACCAGATTCCCAAATTTGGGGAGCCATATCGTTTTATGGAACTTGCGAGCTGCAGTTTGTTTCATCAAAGATGAATGCAAATGTCTACAAGACTGTGCTCCAAAAGGCTTTTCCCCAGTTTTCCGAAACTGGGACCTATTCAATGGACGTACCAACAACGCCCCCATCCATACAGCCCGGGTTACAAAACAGTGAATTAAGGACCATAATGTCAACTTGCTCGAGTGGCCGCCATACTCCTCAGACATAAATATTATCGAGAACATTTGGGGACTTTTATCCAGGAGAGTGTATGATGGGGGAAGACAATTTCAAGACTCGGCGACCCTGGCCTGGGTGAAGCGATTAAAAAAGCCTGTTCAACTATTTCACTGAGTAAAATTGAAAAATATTACGATTCCTTATCAACTCGAATGTTTGAAATAACTAAGAATAAGGGTGGTCATATTAAATATTAAATAATGCAGAAATAGTGTCTTTTATTATTTATGTTACCAACTGCCATGAAATATTGCTGTGAATAATTTGTTCTATAGTTTTTTTGGTGAAACCTATTCACTTGAGCCAAAAATAATGTAAATTTTCAGCTATGTTTTTGAAAATATAATAAAAAAAATATAAAAACCAAACAAAAACGAGAAAAAACGTACGGAGTCGCTTCGAACGCGACTCTACTTTTATACCCGTACTCAGTCAGTACACATGTGATTTATGTGGAATTTTAAAATGTTTTATCATTTTTACATTTTACATTTTTGCTACATCTGTCATCGACATCTACATCTACATCATCTACATCAGTTCTCACAACAACACACGTACACTGCACGAGGCAGCATGTTTGAGCGTAAGTGTACGTGCGAGAGAATCAGTAGCAGCCGCTGCAGCGCTGCTGCCATCAACCCTAATAAAATGTATATTTTGTTGCGTAGGGCAAGGGGAGGCGACTCGCTGCTGAAAATTCATTTGATCATTGTGGCTACAATAATGATCCGATCTGAACCAAATTCGGGAATCTGGTAGATATGGTCATTATCTACAATACTGCATTTTTCGTTTTTCCTATCTTCAAAATTGTGGACTTTCGTCTTTTGGGGGCGGAAGGGGGCGGGGCGAAATTTTGAAATACACTTGTTCAGGTTTGGTATCACAGGAGTCTTGGCCAAAAGTTTGGTTGCTCTAGCTCTTATAGTCTCTGAGATCCAGGCGTTCATTTTTTACGAAAAACCAAAATTACTCGATTTTTGTGTGAGTGCGAAAGGGATGGAGCGAAGTTTTTGCGTATGTTTTTGTCTATTGTGGCTATATTAATGATCCGATCCGATTCAGATTTGGGCCCCTGATAGATATAGACTGTCTCTATGATTCTGCATTTTTCGTTTTCTGCTATCTTTAAAATTGTGGACGCCACAGATGTGCGCCTTTTGTGGGGGGCGCAAGTGGGCGGGGCGAAATTTTGAAACACTTTTCTAGGAGTGAGATATCACATCAGTCTGGAAAAAAAAATTTGATTGGTCTAGCTCTAATAGCCTTCGTGCAATGAGTGAAAAACAAGACGGACGGACAGACGGACGGACAGACATGGCTATATCGACTCGGCTATTGATGCTGATCAAGAATATATATACTTTATGGGGTCGGAAACGCCTCCTTCTGTGTGTTACACACATCCACTTTTACCACAAATACAATATACCCTATTACTCTTCGAGTACGGGTATAAAAACAAAACTTTTGTATCATATAAATAATTGATCGTTTTACTTAACAAAATTTATTTAGTTTAAATCCGAGTGCTCGTTATGAAGATATTATGTTCTAAGTTTAAAAAAGAAGTCAAACCTATTCAGTTGTGCGGCACTGTATGTGGAATTTTAAAATTTTATTATCATTTTTTACATTTTACATTTTTTCTACATTACTTCTCACAATAACACTGCACGGCAGAGGGTTGGCGGCTAGCTGCTAAAAGTTCATCACTGTGGCTACAATAATGATCCGATCTGAACCATATTCGGCAATCTGGTAGATATTATCAATCTCTACGATACTGCATTCCTCGTTTTTTCATATCTTCGAAATTGTGGACTTTCGTATTTTGTGGGGGCGGAAGGGGAGGGGCGAAATTTTGAAATACACTTGTCGTGGGTTGGTATCACAGGAGTCTGGACAGAAAGTTTGGTTGCTCTAGCCCTTATAGTCTCTGAGATCCAGGCTACACAAAATTCGAAATATCAAAACGACTCGTTTTTGTATGAGTGCGAGCGAGAAGGACCGATGTTTCCGATATAGTTTTCTCTATTGTGGCTATACTAATGATCCGATCCGATTCAGATTTGGGCCCCTGATAGATATGGCCTTTCCCTATTTTTCGTTTTCTGTTATTTTCAAAATTGTGGACGCCACAGATGTGCGCCCTTTGTGGGGGCGGAAGTAAGCGGAGCGAAATTTTGAAACACTTTTCTAAGAGTGAGAGATCACATCAGTCTGGAAAACAAATTTGGTTGCGAGCTCTTATAACCTCCGAGTAATGGGCGACAAACAAGACGGACGAACAGACAGACAGACGGACAGACAGACAGACAGACGGACGGACAGACATGGTTTTATCGACCCGGCTATTGATGCTGATTAATAATATATGAACTTTATAGGGTCTGAAATTATTCCTTCTCTATGTTACACACATCCACTTTTACCACAAATACAATATACCCTTTTACTCTTCAGTACGGGTATAAAAATTATGAAGAGATGGGTACTCACCATACATTTTTCCCTCATCCGACAAAATAATTTTTCTACGTCCACATGGTGGATATATAGATAAAGCCTCTTGAAAGCTCTGTTCAATATCTGGACTCCAAACACCCTCGGCATCGGCAGACGATAAATCCTTTTCATCCTGCCAAACGAACAAAATAAAATATGGTTTAGAATAAAATTATCTATACGGTAGTTAATCTTTTCCAAGATCATTTAACATTCATGTTTCCTAACACAGCTCTGTATTACGCGTATAGATAATTTTGTTTGAGCCACTTTCGTTCTTTTGATTTAATATGGTGTTAATTTGTATTCTTACATCGCTCATATCACCAACATCCAAGTTTTTACTATCCACCATGCTGCCATTTGTGTCAGCCGATCCTAGTGCACCTGCAGGACCTGCATTCACTGGAGTCCACGGAGATGGTATGGTGCCGGGTCCAACTGTAATGAAAAATAATGGAAAACAACAATGAAGCATTATCATAGGAAAATATAACTAGTACACAATTTACTGTTCGTATAAAATATTTTATACTCTTCTTTTCAGCCAGAATTATAGTAAATGTTTCATTTAATTTTATTATCTAAGCTGAATATCTGACATTCGTGCAAGTTAAAGACAGACCCACAATATACATTGCCGCTCAACTGAATAGGTTTGAAAATTATTTCTTCTATTTTTTTTCTTCTCTCTTTGTTCCTATGGCATTTTTTTTCCTTCTTTTTTTTTTGTTTTGAACATTCATTTGTTTTACTCATAATATGACAACAAAAATGTAACGGGTTCTATGCAACGGTAAATCAGAATTTTGCTTTCATCGTGAAATTCGCTAAATGTGTGGACTTTTTTGGCTCATCTGATTAGGTTTGACAACTTTGACTTCACTTTTTGATCGACTGCGTGATTGAAAACATATAATTTCTTTGGTATACTTAAATTTAAAGTAATTGCTGCAATTTTTTTGTAATATGGGTCGGGGAAAATCTTTAACCGAATTTGAAAAAGGTCAAATTAACGGCTGTATTGAATCTGGCCTAAAACATAATGAAATAGCAAAGAAGATTGGTCGAAGCCAAAACGTGGTAAGCAATTTTTCTTCGTAATGAAGCCGATTACGGGAAAAAATGAAAGGAGGAAAAAAATATGCTACAACGGCATCAGAGAGGCGACTAATCTTTCGAACTGCTTCGAATTCCCACCTCTCTGCCAGTAAAATCAGGGATGAATGCGGTGTAAATGCTAGTTTGGCAACGGTAAAACGAGTTATTCGGAGTGCTAAACACTTAAAAGAGATTAAAAATAAAAAAAAAAACCTCCTCTCAATGATGCACGGAAGGAAGCTCGACTTTTGATTTGCGCGGGATCACATGACATGGAACAAGGAGTGGAAGTCTGTGGTCTTTTCCGATGAAAAAAAGTTCAATCTCGACGGACCGGATGGCTACAACTATTATTTTCACGATATGCGAAGAGAGGAATGCTTTTTGAGTCGTCATCACTCCTGTACAGGAAGCGTAATGGTTTGGGGAGCCATATCGTTTTATGGAACTTGCGAGCTGCAGTGTGTTTCATCAAAGATGAATGCAAATGTCTACAAAACTGTGCTCCAAAAGGCTTTTCCCAGTTTTCCGAAATTTTTGGACCTATTCAATGGACGTACCAACAAGACAACGCCCCTATCCATACAGCCCGGGTTACAAAACAGTGGATTAAGGACCAGAATGTCAACTTGCTCGAGTGTCCGCCATACTCCCCAGACATAAATATTATCGAGAACACTTGTGGAATTTTATCCAGGAGAGTGTATGAAGGGGGAAGACAATTTCAATACTCGGCGACCCTGGTTGAAGCGATTAAAAAAGCCTGGTCAACTATTTCACTGAGTGAAATTGAAAAATATTACGATTCCATATGAGCTCGAATGTTTGAAATAATTAAGATTAAGGGTGGTCATACCAAATATTAAATAAAGCAGAAATAGTGTCTTTTATTATTTAAGTTACCAAGTGCCATGAAATATTGCTGTGAATATTTTTTTTTTTAGTTTTGTTGGTAAAACCTATTCACTTGAGCCAAAAAAAATAATGTAAATGTTCAGCTATGTTTTTGAAAATATAATATAAAAAGAAAATATAAAAACCAAAAAAAAAAAAAAACTTTTTGTATTTTATGAATAATTAATCGTTTTACTTAACAAAATTTATTTGGTTTTAAATCCGAGTGCTCGTTATGAAGATATTATGTTCTAAGTCTAAAAAAGAAGTCAAACCTATTCAGTTGAGCGGCACTGTATCTATGTATAGTACATACATATCTACATACCTATGTATGTAGGGATGTGTATTCAAGCTGATCACCACGAAAATGAACTCGTTACCTAGGGTCACATATTTGTTTCATATCCAGTCGTTGTACATACATATATCCCTTAAAAAACTTACTGACGAAATATACTGACTGCTTAAATGGCATATGTATGTATTTTATAAAATGCCGATGGCACCGGCTAAAATCGAAAAGCTTAATCATACTCGACGCATAAACTCACCCGATAATGCCTTGAATTCCTCAAGGGAATCCAAGTGATTAGAGAACGGCGCCAACTTAAAGCCGTTTTATAAAGTTTAACAAAAAAAAAAAAAAACAATTTTAAAGTTCCAATTTGTATGTATCCAGATCTTAACTCGGATAACAAAACAAAAATTGTTTGTATCTTAAAATAAAGATGTATATACAATGTGGATGTATAATACAACTGTGAGGTTTTTGACGGTTATTTAGATAAGAAATTTCGACACAACTGTAATTTTTTTTATACATGCACCCACTTTATTATGACTATCAGAATTTGAAGGCTATTGCACGGAATTTTTATAAATTATTTTTTTCACAGAGATAGAATTAACATACACACAGAACGGGGAACAGGAACACGTCTGTTTGGCAGAAACTCGTTTCTTAAACTGAAAAATGTTTTTTATTTTCAACAAATTTCTGTTATTTCTTTGGTCCGCTCCCTTGCCTTGGTATATTTATGTTACTTCTGCCTTCCCCATATTGCTAAAATGTACAGGGGATGGTTCTGGTTTTCTGTGAAGCACAGAATAGGATGCAGCGCACAATTAAGGGAAGGGAATGCTGTCAAAATGCCGAGTTGGTCGGCAACTGAAGGGAAATATAGTTGATGTAGGGTAGAAGACATATGACGAATTCCACGGACAGACTGATCTTGAAAAGTTTTTTATCGGTTCCAAGCGACTAACGTAACCGAAATAGAGAATCTATCGATCGGGGATTAATCACACATAACACGAGTCTATCCATGTCTCTACTGTACTCCTGTGACTTCACTATCTACCAAAACACGAAGTTCCTAATCTGCCGTACGGCAAAGCAAAGCAAACTATATAAAGCATATTGCTCGGCACTGCACAAGTCAGGGGTTGCTTCCCGTTTTAGGGGTGACTTTAGGGGTGACTGCTATTTTCCATGATCTTGAAGTGGCTCACTGTAATGTCCAATTTGAATTTAAGGAACGAAATAGACCTCAGAATACCAGAAATGGTCGTATTCCACTGCACTTACTGAAAAAAGTACAATTCTGCTACTATGTTTTCAATGTTTTCAAAACGGCAATAAAATGAAAAGTTAGCGGTTTTTAATACAATAAACCGAATTTTTATTACAAAACAAAAAAAATAGATGATTTATTAATGCATTGACACCATTACTATTGCCATTGAGCTCAAAGTTAGATATGAAAAAATTGTTCAATGCAACAAAACTTTGCTTTTTCATTTGAACAGCCGATTTGGTTATCTATAAATCTGTGTTAAACATAACAAAGGCAATAACACGTGGGTATAACAGCAGACAATTCTGCGCTTAGCAGTACAGTAGAAAATAAACCACACTTTTGCGAATGTCAGAGCGCCTTGAAATGAAAAGTATGACTTTTGGCTGAAAACGTAAAACGCAAAAGTAAATGAAACGGGGAGCCTTCCCAATAATATACATAGTAAATAGTTCATTAATTCCCATCATTTCTCTCTTGCTGTCCAAATTGAACTTGAAATCTAGTGATATACGACCATTAGGAGTATTTTCTTCATGTTTATATCGACTTGTATCTTATAGTATTGTACTATATATTTTCGACACGCGTCCATTCTACTCACAGCTGCTCCATGCCGAGGTTGGGAATTAATAAGGGAATGTGTGTCGTTTTCGGTGGTATTCTATTTCTACCCTTACCAATTGCATTTTTGTTTTCTTTGTTGTGCGTCAATTGGAATTTATGGTATACATTCAACTTTTTTTTCCTTTTATGAACGTTTCGTCACATACACATGTAAGCATAAGTATGTATGTCGGTAAATATATGTACTTGTGTGCTGACACACCATATGTTTTTATGTTAATATTTTAAATACGTACACATACATATGTACACACATATGTAGATATAAACAATTATGTATGTACATATATTCTACATGCATTCATATGTAAATAAATAGCATCTAGTACTAAGCGTGTCCATCCTCATAAAACATCCTGAAATATATATTATTGATCAGTATTAGTGGAATAACGACATGCACACATATTTATGTACATATTTAGTATGCATGTACATACTGTGGGGAAATATCAAATTTTTCGGGTATTAATTAATAACTTTTAAACTAAGTAAGATTTTTCGATGCGGTTTTATGTACACCTACAAACATTTTTGGAAATGTGAGCGTCACCACCCATAAAAACAAATTATTATTATAAATTTTGAAATACAATTGTCTTGGTTTGGTATTACAGGAGTCTGGACAGAAAGTTTGGTTGCTCTAGCTTTTATTGTCTCTGAGATCCAGGCGACACAAAATACGAAAAACCAAAACGACTCATTTTTGTGTGAGAGAATGCGAGAAGGAACGATGCCTTACGACATGGTTTTCTACGATGTTTCTTGAAATGGTGGCTATACTAATGATCCGATTCGATTCAAATTTAAGCCTCTGATAGATATGGGCTTTCTTTATGATTCTGCATTTTTTTTTTCTGCAATCTTCAAAATTGTGGACGCTACAGATGTGCCCCCTTTTTGGGGGGGAAGAGGGCGGGGCGAAATTTTGAAACACATTTCTAGGAGTGAGATATCAGTCTGTAAAAAATTTGGTTGCTGATCAAGAATATATATACTTTATGGGGTCGGAAATGATTTCTTCTCTATGTTACACACATCCACTTTTACCACAAATACTATATACCGTTTTACTCTTCGAGTACGAGTATTATAATATTTGACATTCTTTGCAAGAGGCGTTTTAGAATTTATCAGTAGTTCGTAGACACATCTCTTTATATATTCCTTCATTCAGCATGAATAGGCGAGTTGATGTAGTCATGTCCGTCTGTACATTTTTACGTTACCCAGTCTCAATAAAAACACTACCCGAAACGACTTTTCCTCACTACACACTTGTATTGAAGCGGTATCACACGAGTTTGAACAGAAAGTGTGGTTGCTTTAGCTCTTATAGTCTCTGAGATCTAGGCGTTCATTTGGACGAATGGACAAAGCAGACGCATTGGTGTGTAAGAGAGAGCGAGAGGGAACGATGTTTCTTTAATTGGTTTTCTCCATTGTGGCTATACTACAAATCCAGTCAGATTCAGATTTTGGCCTCTGATAGATTTGGTTTTTCCTATGAGTCTGCATTTTCCGTTTTCTGTTATTTTGTGGACGCCACAGATGTGAGCCCTTTTTGGGCGCCGCGAAATTTTGAAATACACTTATAGGAATGAGATCACATCAATATGGAAACAAAGTTTGGTTTCTCTAGCTCTTATAATCCCCGGTTATCGATACTGATCAAGAATATATACATAGTATACTTTATGAGGTTGGAAACGATTCCTTCTCTTATTTACACACATCCAGTTTTACCACAAATACAATATACCCTTTTTCGCTTTGAGTACGAGCTGTTTCCATTTGGCGGGTAAAATTAACTTTGCGTCCGAGCTGTTTCCATTTAACAACATCCATGGTATCGAATTTGTAGCAGTAAAAATCCGTATTGGAGCGGTATTTATCTTTTTTACCTGTTCATATATTCCTCTAAGATCTGATGCCTTTCTGCCATTCATTCTGTGGTTTAGGCGACTTCAATATACCATTTCTTTCATGGCAGCAGGATGAATCAAACATTCTGCTACCTGGTAGCAAATGGTAGCAATCCCTTGCCCAAATGAAATCCGTCAAAAACAATAGAGGTAGATTGCTAAATCTCACTTTTGTCAGCGATGCTTCTCGAGCAACTGTTGGAAGAGGTAATCCCATATCATTTCCTGAAGATCCCCACCATCCCAACTTTATCTATAGTTTTCGAGTACTAATACCATTTCATCTTCAACAAATGGAATAAAGTGTTTCCACAAATCGAATTTCACCGATTTAAGTTTATTTAAGTTAAGTTTACCTTTCTTCAGAAGGTTATCAAATATAAACGAAACAATCAACTCGTTTTACGACACGTTAAACTCTGCTCTCAACATCTAAGTTCCTGAAGTTACCGTTCATATATCCTCCAAGCCGCCCAGGTTCTCCAAGTATCTGTCCTACCTAAAAAATAAAAATCCCTGCTATATAAAAAGTAGCAGAGAACTGGTCATTTATTCGTCGTTGCCCAATATTCTCCTGTTCGCTATAAATTTCTTACTGTCAATAGTCAATGTTATTACCATTAATTTTTCCAATGTAGTGCAAACTTCCGTACTGATCCCAAAAAAAATTTTTCCGTTCTATCCTTCCATTCATTTGCTAGATAAAACAGAAACTTTAGCTCAAGGACGTAATTTTTACAGATTTTCACAGAGCTCTTGATTCTGTTAATCATACTTTGCTGATCCAGAAACTCTCTTTATTAGGTTTTTCTACAAACTGGATCTCGTAAACTGGATATCGTCGTATTTGTCGAACCGCACACAGCGTGTTGTGTTCTCTAATGTTTTCTAAAATGTCGTAAATGGAACGTAACCTCAGGTGTTCCTCAAGGAAATCATTTAGGTCCGCTGCTGTTCAATCTGTTTGTGAATGACCTACCTCAAGTAACTTTGCACTCAGTTACATTAATGTATGCTAATGACGTTAATGGCGTTGGTACTCGCACACTCGTCTTCAACTTGACCTTGAAGAATAAAACATGTGGTGTTCGTTTAACCTACTTTTTCGGAACTATCCTAAGTGCAAACTTATGACGTTTCACCTACGTGGTCCACATTTGGTCTCCTATTCTCTAGGACATCATATTCTTATCGAGTTTCCACATCAAATGACCTAGGAGTCCTCTTCGAAAACAAGCTATGCTTAAACGGCCATATTGTTCGGTTAACAAAGCTAAAGGAGTTTAAGCGTTCATTAAGCGTTGGACAAAAGAGTTTGACGACCCGTATATAACCAAATCACTGTACATCTCGTTGGTACGTCCGTTATTGGAATACTGTTCCTGTGTTTGGAGCCCTCAATACAAAGCGAAAAATTCTCATTAAATCCGTTCAACAACACGTTTTAATCTTCGTCCGTAGGAATCTTAACTGGGACTCTGGTAGACTGTTTCCTCCATACTGATCTAGGCTAAAATTACTCGACCTACCCTCCTTACACCATCGCAGAATTTGCAATAGCGTAATTTTTATGCATAAGCTCATTCTCATTCCCCCAAGCTCTGCTGGGACAGATAGGCTTTACAGTTCTTTCCAGACCAACCCGGACTTTCCGGCCTATCCGATGATCTTCTGCAGACCATTAATCCTGTAAACCCTTCTTTCCTTCCTATCATGTATTTGTCTTTCAGTATTTCACTATTTTAGATCATAATTAGCAGATAATTGTTAATTAATTGAATAAATAAATAAATAAAGAAAACAATAGTTCATTAAAGAAAGGTAAAGTTCCAAATCTATCAGAAAAAGTCGGTTTGGTTCCTTGCGGAAAAGAAGTTCAATTTTGTCGAGTGGTGTAATAATTCTATACTTTTAAAATTTGACTAAAAGTTTACGTTTAGTTTTTCCAGTTGTTTTTCACTACGACGTTTTGAACAATAGGTCCCATAACTATGTACATATGTACATACAGATCAATTCCGACCCTTAAACATGAAGGAACCCTATTTTATTCATTTCGTGAGACCCAAGACACCTAAGTGCATTATTATTTCTTGCACACACAATAGACATTCCATGGTGTTCGCGAGATACCAAAATATGTATAGTAAGTTACGGCTTATATTTGATGGCCAGGCACGTCTGAAAATATGCACGGAGGCAGAAGCCAGACCTAGGGCGCACCACTTGTTAATACACTGCTCGCCATCGGGTAAGCACAATATCGCTTTTAGTAGTTTTGGCTCAATCCTGGCCAAACTAACGGAGCTAAGATTTTGAAATTTTTGTTGCTTATATCCTATTTAATTTTAAGTTGACTTTAATCGAATTTTTGTTTCTACTTAACTTAATAATTTAAAAAAAATCTTTTTCGTGAGACAACAAGAAAAGTGATTCTTTATTTTGGTTATCAGGTTAGCACATGTTGATTCTTTATTATTTATCTTCTACATTTGATCACGGAATGCGACTAACTTTTCTTGGCTGCTTAAGTGATCTATTAATTTTATAATGAATAAAACAAAAACGCTTTCTGTCGAAGGGGAAGCAAAAATGTAAGCTTACCAAGAATAAAAGCTGTCAATAGGTGAAATATTAAAAAAAAAATCGGAAGGAGTCGTAAAGTTATATCTAATTTAATAAGCAATAAATCAAGATATTGTAATAACAATAAAGGCGGTAATATTTGAGTGATTTTCAATGCTGACAAGATCGCAATTTAAAAAGAGGCATCGAACTCCATGACAGTTGTTCATAGCAAAGATCAGAGCAAATGGTGGTGTTACAGCGAGCCTATCTAGGAATCCGATATTGATTAGAAATTTTAAACATTTGAAGACACTTAAACTGAAGAAAAAACACCAACTTAAAGATGCCCGAAAAAATTACGATTAAATTTAGCATAGAACATAATAAATAAATATATATAGAAATAAATATATATAGAAATAAATATATATAGAAATAAATATATATAGAAATAAATATATATAGAAATAAATATAGAAGGACCTGACGGATACGATTACTATTTCCATTATCTTAGTAATGAAGAGCACCAGTTGGATCGTCTTTAAAGTCAGGTGGGAGGAGCGTGGGGTTCCGTTTTCTAATATGGTCAATATAGCTTCAGTTTTTGACAACAAATATGAATGCAAAAACTTATAATAATGTAATTGAAACTGCTTTTCCGCATTTTAAAATTATGCTTATAGATTTTTTATTGAGTTTTCAACATGGCAACGTTCCGATCCATATGGTCAGTGTGATTAAATCATGGATTGAAGGCGAAAATGTAAATTAGTGGCCACCTTAATCACCCGACATAAGTATAATAAAAAAACCCGTGGGAATGGCTCGTTCGCAAAGATTACGAGTCTGGTAAACAATACTGTATTAAAGAAGAACTAATTAAAGGCATCAATAGGGCTTGGTCAGAAATTTTCTTAAATTATATTGCCAGTTTATACGATTTGCTTCCCAGAAGGATATATGGGGTCATTGTCAAAAGAAAGGAACCCACATATTTTTAAATTGATTGAGATAAGTTAAAACCAGAAAAAACACCCGTACGCTGTGAACGCGATTCTACTTTTATACCCGTACTCAGTCAGTGCACATGTGATTTATGTGGAATTTTCAAATGTTTTATCAGTTTTTACATTTTTTTGCTACATCTACATCACTTCTCACAACAACTCACGTACACTGCACGAGGCAGAATGTGTGAGTGTGAGAGAATCAGTAGCGGCTATCAACCCTAAAAATGACTTACGTTGCAAGGCCTTGCAAGGGGGCGGGGAAAATCGCTGCTGAAAATTCATTTCATCATTGTGGCTACAATAATGATCCGATCTGAACAAATCTGGTAGGGAATCTGGTAGATATGCTAATTCTGTACGATACTACATTTTTCGTTTTTTTCTATCTTTTAAATTGTGGATTTTCGTCTTTTGGGGGGCGGGAGTGGGCGTGGCAAAATTTTGAAATAAACTTGCACTGAAGCGATATCACAGGAGTGTGGACAAAAAGTTTGGTTGCTCTAGCTCTTATAGTCTCTGAGATCCAGGCGACACAAAATACAAAAACCAAATCGACTCGTTTTTGTGTGAGTGCGAAAGAGGGAATGATGTTTCACGAAATGGTTTTCTCTATTGTGGCTATACTAATGATCCGATTCAGATTTGGGACTCTGATAGTTATGGTCTTTCTCTATGATTCTGCATTTTTAGTTTTCTGTAATTTTCGAATTTGTGAACGCCACAGATTTGCGCCCTTTGTGGGGGCGGAAGAAGGCGGGGCGAAATTTTTAAACACTTTTCTAGGAGTGAGAGATCACATCAGTCTGAAAAAGAAATTTGGATGCTCTATCTCTTATAGCCTCCGAGCAATGGGCGACAAACAAGACGGACAGACGGACGGACAGAAAGGGCTATATCGACTCGGCTATTGATGCTGATCAAGAATATATTATATATACTTTTATATGGTCGGAAATTATTCCTTCTCTATGTTACACACATCCACTTTTACCACAAATACAAGTACGGGTATACTTCGAGTACGGGTATAAAAATTGAAATTATACGTTGAAAAGTAAATTCATATCTCAAAAGTTTAAAAACAAATTTATAATGTGCTTACCTGATGACCAGATGTTGTCTTAGGAAAAAGATTTTTTTTTTAAATTTAAGTTAAGTAGAAACAAAAATTCGATTAAAGTCAACTTAAAATTAAATAGGATATAAGCAACACAAATTTCAAAATCCGTTAGTTTGGCCAGCATTGAGCCAAAACTACTAAAAGCGAGGAGTGTGCTAACCTGATGGCGAGCAGTGTAAATCCAATTCTGCCCAAACAGTGCGAAGATTTTGAAATTTTTGTTGCTTATAGCGCATTAAATTTTAAGCTGACTTAAAAAAAATTATTTTTCCTACTTATTTTGATATATATTTTGTATTTTTTGTATTATTTATTAAGTAAAAACCGCTTTACAAGTTTTTAGTTTGGAACTTATAGTGTCGATTTTTTCAACTAATCCCAATCAATTTAATAATGTGTCGGAGCTTCCTTGCTAAAAAATTACCTCATATATCCTTTTGGGAAGCAACTCTTATAAATTGGCTATATAATTTAAAGAAATGGCTGACCAAGCCCTTTTGCCTTCGATTAGTTTTTATACCCGTACTTGAAGAGTAAAAGGGTATATTGTATTTGCTGTCTGTCTGTCTTGATTGTCGCCCAATGCTCGGAGCAATCAAATTTGTTTTCCAGACTGATGTAGTAACTCACTCCTACAATTGTATTTCAATATATTGCCACGCCCCCTTCCGACCAAACAATAAGCACAAATCTGTGGCGTCCCCAATTTTTAAGATAACAGAAAACGAAAAATTCAGAATCATAGATAAACCTCATATCTATCTATCCCCAAATCTATTAATCGGATCGGATCATTAGTTTAGCCACAATGAAGAGAAAACCATTTCGAGAAACATCGTTCCCTCTCGCTCGCACTCACACACCAACGCACACCTATTCGTCCAGATGAGCGCCTGGATCTCAGAGACTATAAGAGCTAGAGCAATCAAACTTTCTGTCCCAACTTCTGTGATATCTCTTCAATACAAGTTTATTTCAATTTTGAAAGAAACGAAAAATGCAGTATCGTAGAGAATGACCATATCTACCAGATTACCGAATCTAGTTCAGATCGGATAATTGTTGTAGCCACACTGATGAAATGAATTTTCAGCATCTTCAGCATTTTTAGCCGCTAACTCTTCAGCCGTGCAGTGATTGTGAGAAGTGATGTAGATGTAGATGACTGAAGCAGGAAAAAATGTAAGATGTAAAAAATGATAAAATATTTTAAAAACCCACATAAATCACATGTGTACTGACTGAGTACGGGTATAAAAGTAGTGTCTCGTTAACAGCGACACAACACGTCCCTTCTCGTTCTTTAATGAAGTATTCTTTACCAGACTCATAAACTTTGCGAGCTAGCCATCCCCACGCTTTTTATACCCGTACACGAAGAGTAAAAGGGTATATTTTATTTGTGGTAAAAGTGGATGTGAGTAACGCAGAGAAGGAATCGTTTCCGACCCCATTAAGTACATATATTATTGATCAGCATCATTAGCCAAGTCGATATAGCCATGTCTGTCTGTCCGTTTTGTTTGTCGCCCAGTGCTCGAAATTCGAAGACTATAAGAGCTAAAGAAACCATATTTTTCCAGACTAATGTGATATCTCACTCCTACAGGCATATTTCAAAATTTCGCCCCGCCACCACAAGGGGCGCACATCTCTGACGTCCACAATCTTAAAGGTAAAAGAAAACGAAAAATGCAGAATCATAGAGAGAATCTATCAGACGCCCAATCTGAATCGGATCGGATCATTAGTATAGGCACAATGGAGAGAACCATTTGGAGAATCCTCGTTCCCTCTCACTCGCTCTCACACATCAACGCGTCTTTTCCCATTGCTCCACATTAGCGCCTGGATCTAGATAAGAGCTAAAGCAACCAAACTTTCTGTTCAATCTCCTGTGATACCACTTTAATACAAGTGTATTGAAATTTCGCCACCACAAAAGGCGAAAGTCCACAATTTTGAAGATAGGTAGAAACGAACAATTCAACATCGTAGAGAATGACCTAATCTACCAGAATCTGCCGAATCTGGTTCAAATCGGATCATTATTATAGCCACAATGATTAAATTAATTTTTAGCGCCTATCCCGCAAAACTAGTGTAGAGTTATAGCCATGATTTAATCACACGGGCCGGGCCGTGTTGATCGAAGCATTTTCATGTTGAAAACTCAATGAGAAATCTCTAATAACAATTTTAAAATGCAAACAAGCAGTTTCAAGAACTTTAATGGACTATATGTTTTTGAATTCATATTTGTTGTTAAAAACTGAAACTGACTTTGACCATAGTAGAAGATGGCACCCAACACCAACATAATGGAAATAAAAATTGTATCAGTCAGGTCCTTGTAAATTTATTTTTTTCTCATACGATAAGACCACGTACCGCTAATCAGAATTTCAGGTTGTATGCTCTTATGCAAAATTTAATCGTGTCTTTTTTTTGGAAATCGCTAAGAAAGGTGTTTCCTTCAGTTCCTTAAATGTTTGGCATTTCTAATCACTCTCTAAATCGTACATAAGCTCGCTTTAACACAACTATTCGCTCGAATCTTTGCTATCAAGTAAAGAATAAAGTAATCTTTAAATTATTCTCTTTTTAGCATTTGAAACCACTCTACTATTACCGACTTTATTTTTTTTATCATATCCCGATTTATTGCACATAACATAAGATATTATTTACGGACGCCTTCCGATTTTTTTAAACCAAAAATGCAGCATTTTTTTCGATCGAAGATAAAATATTATAATATTATCGCATTTAAAATTCCAGTGAGATTGTATAAGAAACTGAGACAAATTGATAACATTCTTTACTGCTGCATGTTCCCAAAAACAACAACAAAATCAATTTTGCAAAGCTGATGGGGGTGTGCTAGTCTGATGACGAGCCCTGCAGTACCAGTGGGCGATGACAAGTGTCAAGTACGCGTCACTTAGGCGTTGAGGTCGGCCATCCGAACACTTTTTCTTAGTTTCTTTCAACACCGCGCGAGGCGTAACAGAATCGGTTTTTCCATCGGCGTTGACAACGTTATTACAGGTGTGCGGTGAAAAAAAAGAAGTTGGTTTTGTTATTTCGGGTACAATATATAGTATAGTATCAGTGTTTAATTTAAATAAAATAAATAAAAAATGAAAATCAAATGTATAAAATCCTAAATTGTGATATTATCTGCGCTTAGCAGGAAATTTATATCTGCAATAACAAGAACAGAAAAAACCACACTAAATGCGAGGGTCGAGTTGAGCAAGTGCATATTTATACCCGTACTCGAAGAGTAATAGGGTATATTGTATTTGTGGTAAAAGTGGATGTGTGTAAACACACAGAAGGAGGCGTTTCCGACCCCATAAAGTATATATATTCTTGATCAGCATCAATAGCCGAGTCGATATAGCCATGTCTGTCCGTCCGTCTGTCCGTCTGTCCGTCTGTCCGTCCGTCTTGTTTTTCACTCATTGCACGAAGGCTATTAGAGCTAGACCAATCAAATTTTTTTTCCAGACTGATGTTATATCTTACTCCTAGAAAAGTGTTTCAAAATTTCGCCACGCCCACTTGCGCCCCCACAAAGGGCGCACATCTGTGGCGTCCACAATTTTAAAGATAGCAGAAAACGAAAATGCAGAATCATAGAGACAGCCTATATCTATCAGGGGCCCAAATCTGAATCGGATCGGATCATTAATATAGCCACAATAGACAAAAACATACGCAAAAACTTCGCTCCATCCCTTTCGCACTCACACAAAATCGAGTAATTTTGCTTTTTCGTAAAAATGAACGCCTGGATCTCAGAGACTATAAGAGCTAGAGCAACCAAACTTTTGGCCAAGACTCCTGTGATACCAAACCTGAACAAGTGTATTTCAAAATTTCGCCCCGCCCCCTTCCGCCCCCACATAAGACGAAAATCCACAATTTTGAAGATAGAAAAAAACTAAAAATGCAGTATTGTAGGAAATGACCATATCTACCAGATTCCCGAATTTGGTTCAGATCGGATTATTATTGTAGCCACAATGATCAAATGAATTTTCAGCAGCGGGAATACCCCGCGGTTGTGTTTCCCCTCGCCCGATTGCTGCGTAAGTCATTTATTGGGGTTGGTTGTCGCAGCAGATTCTCTCACACACACACTCACGCTCAAACATGCTGCCTCGTGCAGTGTACGTGTGTTGTTGTGAGAACTGATGTAGATGATGTAGATGTAGATTTCGATGACAGATGTAGCAAAAAATGTAAAATGTAAAAATGATAAAACATTTTAAAATTCCACATAAATCACATGTGTACTGACTGAGTACGGGTATAAAAGTAGAGTCGCGTTCGAAGCGACTCCGTACGTTCTTTCTCGTTTGGTTTTGTTTTTGGCGCAAATGCACTGCTGGCTGATCAACAATAGTTGATCTACAGAGACAATAGTTACACAAATTTCAAAAAAAATTTTAACATTTATTATATGTACCAAAAATACGTGTACATATATAGTTTTGTAGGGATACTTAGATCGCCAAAATACGAAATATATTTTTTCTACATCTTGCATCTACATTACTTCTCACACAAACACGGAGTTTCAACTCGTTTTCCGACAGAGGCCGCACGCTGAACGAGGAAAGGCAGAATATGTGCGAGACTGAGAATGAGTAGCGGCTTCTGCGCTGAAGGGGAGGGGTAAGCCACTGAAAATTAGTTTATTTATTTTAGCTATATTAATGATCCGATCTGAACCAGACTCGGCAATCTGGTAGATATGGTAATTTTCTACGAAGCTGCGTTTCAGTTTCCCTCGGATGCCACAGATTCGACCTTTATGATGCCGGAAGGGGGTGTGGCAAAATTTTGAACAAACTTAGTTCAATGTTATATCACATGAGCCTGGAATTTGGTTGCTCTAGCTCTTACAGTCGTTGAAAACTATGCCTCAAAGAAAATGGAGATACAGAAATGGATATATAGACTCGGCTATTAATGCTAATCAAGAATATGCATGGAGTCGGAGACTATTCTTTCTGTGGCTTACACACATCCACTTTGATCTTATATACCCCTCAACTCTTCGAGCACACAGAACTTTTCTGTGTCAGTTTTATAAGACAAAAATAAATAAATTAAACATAAATATTTCAATACGTAATTTACCCATGTCGTTTTATTCAAATTAGCCAGTTTTTCGTGAAATACAATGAATATAAATCCATTACTTTATATTATCCATTATTATACAATATATATAAAGTATATATAAAATACGACACGACACGACAGCCAAATCCACATACAATATGCCCCTACATTATACCCCTAACTTCAACACTACAGACATTACAAAATTTCTTGCGAAGGAGCTAACTCAAAAACTCAAACAAAATATAGAACTCTGCAATAGTTGGTACAAACAACTAAACACAAACCCAACAAACAAAACCCTTTATATAAAAAATATAAATCAAAAAACCATTACACGCAGTGACCAAATTAAAATCGTTAGACTCAGACTAGGACACACAAGATTCACACAACAACACTACAACAACCCGGACAACATCATACCCTGCCCAAATTGTCATACAGCAAACGATCTTGCAATTAAACATATCCTCACCAACTGTACTGCAACTTTAAACTTCAAAAACCAAATATTCCGACACAGGTGCCCCCTATCGTTTCTCGAAAACCCCACCCCCGAAAATATCACCAAAATCATCGAGTTCCTTAAAAAAACAAACATGTATCACCTCTTATGACCTAACCTAACCCAATGTAAATATGTAAAAAAATATATATGTACATATATATAAAATATAAATATGTATAGAAGCAAGCCGAAGGCCCCCGCAGCCAGTGCTTTAAAAATAAGTTAGAGTTAATTTTAATTATATCTAACTATTATAAATAAATAAATCCATTACTTTTCCGTTAAATTCATCACTTGTACATGTTTTACTTTTTCGTGAAAAAATATCGATAATCGATCAAAATAGGTAAGTGTAAACTTATCACCTATGCTCCTAGGATATCTCCATGTTACAGCGTAGTACTCAGACGCGCTGACTCTTCCGTCGGCCGAATCAGGGATGATGTTCGTATGGAACGATTAAAAGGCATCAGGCGTTTCGCAGACCGATACTCAGTTCATACATACTAGAAAAGCAACCGATGGTATTTTCCCATCTCGAGCGGAATATAGAATTGTTCTATCTTTCGTTGTTCAAAACACACACATCCATTAGAATGGAAGGAAACAAGTGCAAGATATCGACAATAGTGCAATGCAGACATATTAAATCTAATTGAAGCAGCCAAATGCATACCGACTATATGGATATTATTGCTTATTATTTTTAAGTCAGATATTAATTTATTTAATTTTATTAATTTATTTAATTTTATTAATTTATTTAATTTTATTAATTTATTTAATTTTATTAATTTATTTTATTAATTTAAAACTAGATCAAAAAAATGTTGATCGTGTTTCTGTCCACAGCCTCTGATTTATCCAGTGTGCATTATCGCCCTCTAGCTCCATTGCGACCACAAATAAGATATTTCTGCTTACTTAAAGACTAAATTTGAAATTTTAACATATGTATTTCTGTTTTTAAACAAACACAAATCATGTGTAACCGTAGAGCATACCTTTTGCCCACTTTGGTCCCATTGGTCGTCGAGCGAAATATAAACACTTTTGGTAAAGCATTGTACTCAGATAGTAAAACTGTTTTTTAGCGAACAAATGTCATATATTTTTCTAGCGGCCAGGAGACCGAACTCCATATTAGATTGTTTGAGAGTATGCATTCCCGCTGCATAATCAGGTTATGAAGCCATTCAGTTCCCGAAGCCTGCCTGTGGACAAGCGTATTTTCAACTATAGATTAACCCGAGCACATCGTTGCATTGAGAATGCTTTCCCCAGCACTTCCACTTTTCCATACTCACTCTTTTTTTCGATCTGAGTATAAAACATATAATTACATTTTAAAATTCATTTCTAATTATCTCATTAGCCACAAACGGCCATGCAGCTTTTATGGCTTTTGCATCAAAATTATGCTTCCTACTTAAATTCCACAACATCTCATTTTTTCGACATTCTTAGTTAAATAATATCTTCGTCGCTGAAGAGTTGCTTAAACCGCTTGTTTTGTTTTTGCCCTCCATTTTGCAATGTTTACTTTCTGTTTACTAGCAGAAGATACAACACAGAGGGGCTAGAAAAATACCATCGAATACCAGCAAATACCTTCGGCTGCTTTTCTAGGATCTATCGGAGTGTTTTTTTTTTTGGTCTGAGTACTACCTTCCGTAAAGACCGTAGAAAACAGCTTTTGCCCGAACAAATTTCTTATCGGTTTAATACGAATATCAACTCTGATTCTGTTAGCGAGCTCTTTTTCCGATCTCAGTACTATGCTTAAACGGAAAATTCGAGGCGAATTTTTGTAAACTACATTTTTGTAAAATTAGCTACATTTTTGTACACGGAATCAGGGATAATATTCGTATGAAAACGATCAGAAATCATACCTGTCTTTTGTTCAACAAATAAAGTAGCAGCAGGCTCTTAGCAGACGAGTACTAAGATCCGAAAACAAATATAACGATATAGCTGGAAAGGCAACCATGGTATCTCAAGCGTAATATCGAATTATATATCTTGTGTCGACAAATACACATATACCACACATGTACATTGAAAATGGAAAGAAAAAAATGCAAACGGCCTAAAAAAGTGAAATAATGAAGTTATATAAATATTATTTAATTGAGGCAGTCGAATTATCACCGATTACATGGATATTTATACCCGTACTCGAAGAGTAAAAGGGTATAGTGTATTTGTGGTAAAAGTGGATGTGTGTAACATACCCCATAAAGAATATATATTTTTGATCAGCATCAATAGCCGAGTCGATATAGTCATGTCTGTCCGTCCGTCTGTCCGTCTTGTTTGTCGCTCATTGCTTGGAGGCTTGGAGTTTGGACAGAAAGTTTGGTTACTCTAGCTCTTATAGTCTCTGAGATCCGGGCGCTCATCTGTACGAAAGGGCAAAGTCGGCACGTTTGTGTGTGAGAGCGAGCGAGAGGGAACGATTTTTTTCGAAATGTTTTTATACCCGTACTCGAAGAGTAAAAGGGTATATTGTATTTGTGCTAATTGCTGTCTGTCCGTCTTGTTTGTCGCCCATTGCTCGAAGGCTATAAGAGCTAGAGCAACCAAACCTTTGATCCAGTCTGATGTGGTATCTCACTCCTAGAAAAGTGTTTCAAAATTTCGCCCCGCCCACTTCCGCCCCCACAAAGGGCGCACATCTGTGGCGGCCACAATTTTGAAAATAACAAGAAACTAAAAAATGCAGAATCATAGAGACAGCCCATATCTATCAGGGGCCCAAATCTGAATCGGATCGGATCATTAATATAGCCACAATAGAGGCAAATATACGAAAAAACTTCGCTCCCTCTCTTTCGCACTCACACAACATCGAGTCGATTTGGTTTTCGTAAAATGAACGCCTGGATCTCAGAGACTATAAGAGCTAGAGCAACCAAATTTTTGCCCAGACTCCTGTGATACCGAACCTGAACAAGTGTATTTCAAAAATTCGCCCCGCCCCCTTCCGCCCACCCAAAAGACGAAAATCCACAATTTTGAAGATAGAAAAAAACCAAAAATGCAGTATCATAGAAAATGATCATATCTACCAGATTCCCGAATTTGGTTCAGATCGGATCATTATTGTAGCCACAATGATCAAATGAATTTTCTGCTGCAAGCTTCCCCCTTCCCCTTCCGGCGTAAGTCATTTATGGGGATGATTTTCGCTAATGATTCTTTCGCACGCACACTTACGCTCAAACATGCTGCCTCGTGCAGTGTACGTGTGTTGTTGTGAGAAGTGATGTAGATGAAGCAGATGTAGATGACTGATGTAGCAAACAAATGTATGATGTAAAACTTATAAAAAATTTGAAAATTCCACATTAATCACATGTGTGCTGACTGAGTACGGGTATAAAAGTAGAGTCGCGGCAACAGCGACTCCGTACGTTCTTTCTCGTTCTCTATTGTGGCTATACTAATGATCCGATCCGATTCAGATTTGTGATCCGATTTGTGTGGGCGGAAGTGGGCGGGGCGAAAATATCATATCAGTGTGGACAAAATTGGGATTCTCTAGCTCTTATAGCCTCCGAGCAATGGGCAAAAAATAAGACGGACGGACAGAAATGGCTTTATATACTCTGCTATTGATGCTGATTAAGAATATATATACTTTATGGGGTCGGAAACGCTTCTTTCTCTATGTTACACACATCCACTTTTACCACAAATACAATATACCCTTTTACTCTTCGAGTACGGGTTTAATAAGAGATTTTTTTAATATTGGGGGCAAGCGTCTTCCAAAAGCACTTATAGAGTAAAGGTTATATTTCGACAGAGCTGTAAAAAACGTGTACATGCGGGCAGATCTAGAATGCATACAGGCTGTCACTGTATGGATTCAAGAGAGCGGCTGGCTTTAGAGCGCTCTCTCTGTCTGGCTTTTCAACCAAATTTGAAGAGAACCTGGAGCTCTCCCTCTCTATCTGGCTCTTCAACCCGACAGACAGACACGGCTATATCGACTCGGCTATTGACGCTGATCAAGAATATATTCACTTTATGTGGTCAGAAATGTTTCCTTCTGTACGTTGCACTCTTCCAGTTTTTCCAGAAATCTAATATACCCCTTAACTCTTAAAGCACGGCTATGCGTTTTGCGAGTGCGCGGAAGCGCTGCGTGTTTGTCACGATGCCGTGGCACTAGAGCTGTGTTTAATTGCAGCATTGTTAGTTCCGCATACGTATTATTGTATCGACCCTTTTTCTCGAAATTATATTTAGCGAAAAAAATTAAGTTTAGTAAAAATTATAATGTTTTAATGAATTAAAACAAATTAGTCAATAAATTTTAAAACAATTTAATCATTAAAGCCAATTTCGAAAAAAATGTCGGTTATGATAATTTTGCTAAAGGAGGTCGTTATTATTAGTGCTGCGTATTACAGGTTCCAACCGCGCTTCAATTGACTTTGCAGATCAACTTTGCAACACAAATATTTAGTTATGTATGAATCTTTTTGTACTTACAAAAATTAATAGATACATAATGTCCAAAGAGACAACCGCGCTTAATTTTACTTTGCAGATCAGCTAATTTAATAGTTAATAGTTAATCTAATAGTTACATCATGTCCAGAGTGAGAGACAGAGGGACGGGGAGAGAATGCGAGTGAGTAATGTAACGCACCTGTTTCTGCTTTTCCACCAATATCCAATTCGCTGCTGTTCAAATTGTTATGCAATTGCAGCAGCCCTGTGCTGCAGGTGAGCGAGCTAGTTATGTTTTTCATGCAGCCAGCTTAAGAGGTTCCCGGTTCGCAAAGGACACGCAGTGGTATGAATTCGTACATATGTATGTTCATAGATGACCGCTGTGATGGATTTAGACTCTGATGTCACCGTCACTGTACACCGTCGCTGCTGATACTTACTCTACCGTGCTAGTCTAGATATCGTTATACTTGAATTAAGTATTATCTGCAACTGAGATAGTACAGAAATACTTTTGCTTTTGAATGTCTTCACTTCACTTCACTTGCACTTTAGTTTAATTGAATTGAAAAATTTCCACACATACGTACATGCACGCACGGCATGCACACATGCATATATGTATGTATGTATGAAGGAATAAATTTCTATAATTCGTTGTTTAGAAATTGAGATTGATAATTCGCTGGGGGAACTCCTTTAACATTTTGCTCTCTCACTTGCTGATGCTCTCTTCTTTCTCATTCCATTTCGGTAAAGCTGACGCTGATTATTTCTCTGTAAATTTCTCTCTTCCACTTTTCTGCTCTTATGCAACGGCGTGTGTGTGGTTGAGTGTTCGGGAGAACAGCTCTCTGTCAACGTCTTTGTTTAAATGCGAGTATTGCCTTTCATTACCCTATGGGAACTTTGACCACTTTTTGTGGCAATAATTAATAACTTCCAAACGAAACAATATTTTTTGGTTTGGTTTTTTGATATAAGTTTATAAAAGCAAAATGGCAACTCCTTTTTTTAATAAAAAATCACATTTTTACTTAATTTTTGAAAATGTAAAAAAACAAATATTTCGGAAAATGTTGGGAAATTTTTCAAAATTATTAAAAGAGGCATGGCACGCCTTAAAAATAGGTAAAATAATATAAAAACGGCTGCTTTGTCAAGTCTTGGTCCAAAATGGGAGCAACTGCCTTGTTAGGAGGAAATTTTGTGGGTACTGCAACTGGCTGGCTCAAAGTCTTGCGAATTGATTTTGATTTTTCTGGACATAAGGCCAATAACTTCAAAACTTTTCCAAGGTCAAGTCGCGCAGCTGCACTCGCTGCTTGAATCAATAATATTACATTTCGTGCTTTAGATACCGCTAAATCTGCAGCTTCTCTTCGTTGCATTCTATCATTTTTATACCCGTACTCGAAGAGTAAAAGGGTATATTGTATTTGTGCTAAAAGTGGATGTGTGTAACATAGAGAAGGAGTAATTTCCGACCATATAAAGTATATATATTCTTGATCACATCAATAGCCGAGTCGATATAGCCCTGTCTGTCCGTCCGTCTGTCCGTCTGTCCGTCTTGTTCGTCGCCCCTTGCTCGAAGGCTAAAAAAGAGATAGAGCAACCAAATTTTTTTTCTAACTGATGTGTTCTCTCACTCCTAGAAAAAGTTTAAAAATTCCGCCACGCCCACTTCCGCCCCCACAAAGGGCGCACATCTGTGGCGTCCACAATTTTGAAGATAGCAGAAAACGAAAAATGCAGAATCATAGAGAAAGACCATATCTATCAGGGGCCCAAATCTGAATCGGATCGGATCATTAATATAGCCACAATAGACAAAAACATACGCAAAAACTTCGCTCCATCCCTTTCGCACTCACACAAAATCGAGTAATTTTGGTTTTTCGTATAAATGAGCGCCTCGTTCTCAGAGACTATAAGAGCTAGAATAACCAAATTTTTTGCCTAGACTCCTGTGATATCGCTTCAGTGCAAGTTTATTTCAAAATTTTGCCACGCCCACTCCCGCCCCCCAAAAGACGAAAATCCACAATTTTGAAGATAGAAAAAAAATATGCAGTTTTGTAGAGAATGACCATATCTACCAGATTCCCGAATTTGGTTCAGATCGGATCATTATTGTAGCCACAATGATCAAATGAATTTTCAGCAGCAATCCCCCACTCCTCTTGCAGAGTAAGTCAATTATTGGGGTTGATTGTTGCTGCAGTTTTTCTCTCACACGCACACTCACGCTCAAACATGCTGCCTCGTGCAGTGTACGTGTGTTGTTGTGAGAACTGATGTAGATGATGTAGATGTAGATGACTGATGTAGCAAAAAAATGTAAAATTTAAAATCTGATAAAACATTTGAAAATTCCACATAAATCACATGTGTGCTGTCTGAGTACGGGTATAAAAGTAGAGTCGCGGCAACAGCGACTCCGTACGTTCTTCCTCGTTTTTATTTTTTTTCACTAACATGGCCCCTCATCGTCCTCAGAACAAACTAATATCAACAAATTCGTAATGGCGTCCTCTTTTGCTTTTTACGCTGATTTTTTGAACTTGCCGCGTGCCAAATGGCAAAAAATCTGAGTTTGCAACCCTTAGGTTTTAGTCTAGAATCAAAATTTCAGATTTCTCGCTCACGAACGCGCATATTATAATGATAGGCATTTGAATGATAATTGAATGTTCTACAAGATGCATTCAGTCGGATGGTTGCACGATTTTGCACTAATTTTGTACGCCTCTTCAAAGACAAATTTTTTTCACAAATTTATACTTGTTAAAAAATTAGCCAAATAAACATAATTTTGAGGGCCATTTCTACATTAGTTGTATTTAGAGGCTATGTAATTTGTTGCACCAACATTCGCCTATCGACATCAAACAGCTGACTTTAGCAGCTGTTAACTTAACAGTGGCATGCACTGTTAATTTTATTTTGTAACATTAAAGATCAATGTTATTCGGATATATGAGCGCTAAATATTTTGAATACTGAGTAATATATTATGAGCGAATCGGATCATTATCATTATTAGCCACAATAGAGAAAACCATTTCGAAAAACATCATTCCCTCTCTTTCGCACTCACACAAAAACGAGTAGATTTGGTTTTTCGTACAAATGAGCGCCTCGATCTCAGAGACTATAAGAGCTGAAGCAACCAAACTTTTTGTCTCGACTCCAGTGATATCGCTTCAGTGCAAGTTTATTTCACGCCCCCATCCGCCATTTAGGGTCTGTCCATATATTACGTAATCACGTTTTCGCTCATTTTTGACCCTCTCCCACCCCCTGATAATCATTCAAGAAACCCACCCCCCTCTGATTACGTAATCAAAAAATAAAAAGGTTCAATACAAAAATCCTAAAAAAATGATCACGTAATCATTTTCCTTCCCACACCCAATGTAATCAAACATAATCATAATCATTCTCTCTCTCGCTCACACACTGCTCACACATTCTGCCTCGTGCAGTGAACGCGTGTTGTTGTGAGAAGTGATGTAGATAATGTAGATGACAGATGTAGCAAACAAATGTAAAATGTAAAAACTTATAAAACATTTGAAAATTCCACTGAAATCACATATGTACTGAGTACGGGTATAAACGTAGAGTCGCGTTCGCTGCGACCCGTAAGTTCTTTCTCGTGTTTATACTCGCACTCGAAGAGTAAAGGGTACATTGTATTTTTGGTAAAAGTAGATGTGTGTAATATAGAGAAGGAATTGTTTCCGACCCCATAAAGTATATATATTCTTGATCAGCATTAATAGTCGAGTCTATTGTCTGTGTGTCCGTCTGTCCGTCCGTCCGTTTTGTTTGTCGCCCATTGCACGGAGGCTATAAGAGCTAGAGCAACCAAAGTTTGCTTCCAGACTGATGTGATATCTCTTTCCTACAAGTATATTTCAAAATCTCGCCCCGCCTACTTTCGCCCCCACAAAGAGCGCATATCTGTGGCGTCTGTGACATCTGTGCAGAATTATAGAGAAAGCCCATATCTATCAGAGGCCAGAATCTGAATCGGATCGGATCATTAGTATAGCCACAATGGAGAAAACCAATTAAAGAAACATCGTTTCCTCTCGCTCGCTCTCACACACCAACATGTCTGCTTTGCACATTTGTCCAAATGAGCGCCTGAATCTCAGAGTCTATAAGAGTTAGAGCAACCAAACTTTCTTTTCAAGCTCCTGTGATACCACTACAATATAAGTGTATTTCAAAATTTCGTCATAAAAGTCCACAATTTTGAAGATAGAAACAAATATATCTACCAGATTCCCGAATCTGGTTCAGATCGGATCATTATTACAGCCACAATGATAAAATTAATTTGCTGTTTTCAGAATTATAGGAGAGCTATAAATTCACTTGAAATTTTAGGATTGCACTTGCCAAGTCAAATGTCAGAGCTAAGTCCCTGTTCATATTTGTATACCCATACTCGAAGAGTAAAAGGGTATATTGTATTTGTGGTAAAAGTGGATGTGTGTAACATAGAGAAGGAATAATTTCCGACCCTATAAAGTATATATATTTTTAATAAGCATCAATAGCCAAGTCGATATAGCCCTGTCTGTCCGTCCGTCTGTCCGTCCGCCTGTCCGCCCGTCTGTCTGTCTGTCTTGTTTGTCGCCCATTGCTCGGAGGCTATAAGAGATGGAGCATCCAAATTTTTTTTTTCAGACTGATGTGTCCTCTCACTCCTAGAAAAAAGTTTAAAAATTTCGCCCCGCCCACTTCCGCCCCCACAAAGGGCGCACATCTGTGGCGTCCACAAGTTTGAAGATAGCAGAAAACCAAAAATGCAGAATCATAGAGAAAGACTATATCTATCAGGTTGATACTCTCACGCTCTGCCTCGTGCAGTGATGTGTTGTTGTGAGAACTGATGTATATGTAGATGACAGATGCAGAAAACAAATGTAAAATGTAAAAACTGATAAAACATTTAAAAATTCCACATAAATCACATGTGTACAGAATGAGTACGGGTATAAAAGTAGAGTCGCGTTTACAGCGACTCCGTACGTTCTTTCTTGTTTGTATTACAGCCTGCGTCGCTATTGCTCAGAAGTAAAATTTTCAGCTCATGTGCCAGAACATGTGTGTGCGTTCATGTGAGGGTACCCAAAAAAACAAATGCTCGCAAATGTTATCGCATACCTATCAAATGCGCGACTTAACTTGAAACGAGAAGGTACGTGTCAAGTCGCTGTTAACGCGACACTACTTTTATATTTGCACTCAGTACATTTAACATTTTTTCCTGCATCTGCCATCTACATCACTTCTCACAACAACACTGCACGGCTCAAGGGTTGGCAGCTAACATCTGAAAATTCATTTCATCATTGTGGCTACAATAATGATCCGATCTAAACTAGATTTGGCAATCTGGTAGATATCTTCAAAATTGTGGACTTTCGTGTTTTGTGGGGGCGGAAGAGGGCGGGGCGTAATTTTGAAATACACTTGTCTTGATTTGGACAGAAAGTTTGGTTGCTCTAGCTCTTATAGTCTCTGAGATCCAGGCGACACAAAATACGAACAACCAAAGCGACTCGTTTTTGTGTGAGAGAGAGCGAGAGGAAACGATGCCTTTCCAAATTATTTTCTCCGTTGTGACTATACTAATAATCGGATCCTATGTAGATTCGGGCCTCTGATAGATATGGGATATCTCTATGATTCTGCATTTTTCGTTTTCTGTTATCTTTAAAATTGTGCACGTCACAGATGTGGGCGGGGCGAAATTTTGAAATAAAATTGTAGTAGTGAGATATCACATCAGTCTAGAAAAAAAATTTGGGTGCTCTAGCTCTTATAGACTCCAAGAAATGGGTGACAAACAAAACGGAAAGACGGACAGACAGACATGGCAGACTCGGCTATTGATGCTGATCAAGAATATATATACTTTATGGGGTCGGAAACAATTCCTTCTCTATATTACACACATCCACTTTTACCACAAATACAATATACCCTTTACTATTCGAGTACCAGTACCTTTACACTTCGAGTACGGGTATAAAAAGTCTCTTAATCGGATCAAATGAGATTGAAATATGATTCATTCGTCATTCAGTTTGTTGCAGTGAAAATCGAGCGTATTGCAAGTTTTTTTTGTTCTCTGTCTAGCTCGTTTGCTAGTGTTTTGTGGTACAAAAATGTATCACTCACTTTCGAGCTCGTTGGATGGTTTTTTGCAATATAGATATGTATTGCTCATTTTTCTTCTTACATATGAGCACTTTTGCGAGCATATTGCGAGACTTATGCTAAAGGGTCATGCGTGGGATTGCTGGGTTGTAAACACAGTTCTGCATACTAGTCAATGTTCCTATCTAAGTAAATTGGTATGTACATATGTATATCTTGTACATATGTATATCTTGTACATAAGTAAGTAAAACTTACTGTCTTCTGAAATGTATTTGGACAATATAATTTCCTCAGACCCAGTCACTGGGGCTGATTTGTCTATCTGCTAGACTAACCCATGTCTATACCTTACGATCTAGGCAGTCTATTAAAAGCGCGATAGCTATCTACACAGGGAGGCTAACTATCAACACACGTTTGGATACCCGTTATCCAGGTGTTCCTTCGAGTTTATTTCTCTTCAACAGAGACGTTACCAAGCCCATAAACAAGCTCGTTTGAGTCGATAGGCCGATACGGAAATACAGGGTATGTCTTTAGAAACACACATCTCTTGGCATATTTTTTCCAAGTAACATTTATATCTTTCTACACTTCCTCCTGTATCCGTGTATCAACACACTCATGCATAGGATTGTATATGCATTTATGTATAGTGTCGACATTCATGTTTTACTTTACCCTCTTTGGACACACTACCGCGCACTCACACACAAAAACACACACACACACTCATCTAGCAGTTGAATGAAATCACATCGTTGCTCTACAGGTTTCGTTTCTCTTTGACGTGATGTTGCTGGTAGTGTTTTGCTCGCGTAGGAGTTTTTGCCTGCTTGGCAATTTTCTGTGACTCGTTTTGTTATTGGCGAGACATGAGCATACGTATGCATCCATTTACAATTTATGTACATATTCATGTATCCATTTGTTGATTGGCTTTGATGTCGTCAATTGCGGGAAATTTGTCTATAAAAAATATTATTTTTTTTTTTAAGTTTATTGGCCTACTCTCCGTCTTGTGACTCTCTTTCTCCACACTTTCCAGTTTCACACCTACACATACATATGTATATAAGAGCACTAAGAGAACAAACGTCCATAGAAGAGGCGTCCGGGACAGCATGTTGTGGCGATCGTATTTTTGAACCAGTTTTAAAGTTTTTTATTGTATTTATGTATACATCGATGCCAAGCATCCATACGATGAAAATAGCACTAGGACACCAGCAACAAATTAAAATCAAAACAAAAAATTAAAATTGTGAAAATTTATAAAAAAACATTTGAAGAACCGTACAAAGCGAAACCCGTACTACAGTTGAAAGCGGGAGGGGCTAACGAGCGGCGGCTGTGGGGGCAGCGATGATGACAAAGAAAAAATTGCGGAAACACTGCGAAAACGCAACGCGCAGAAGCGAGAGAAACTCATCGACTGAATCTGAATCAATACTAAGAATAACGAGACGGACGACGACGACGACGACAGTAGCTACATACATATGTACATATGTATGTATGCACATACAATTGATGGTTTGACTAGCTCTTTTCTCTGGTGCTGGCGTCGTCTGCCTGTTTGACTGGTTTGCCCAACTTATGTTTGTATGTATGTACATATAATTACATATAAAGTAAGACAGTCCCTTTCTTTGTTTTCTTTCTTTCTTTGTCTCTGCATTCTTCAGCATGGTATGTGCGTTTTCTCGTAGGTTTGACTGCCAAACAGAGCCAGCTCTTACCTTTCACACACTTTATTAATATACCTTGCTGTTTAGTTGCTAATATACACAAAAACCACAGCCGAACAATCCGATCAAGCCGCAACCCAAAACCAATACAAATGCAACGTACAAGAACATGGAGAGCAACGAGGCCGCGACACTGAATGCCTCGACTCAACTCCCTCTCCCTTGATTTTTCTTATGCTCATGATCGAGCGATGTAGACGTAAAAACATTCAGTTAAACACACATTCACAGTTTGTGACTAACACCGCTCGTCTGCTGTGCGCTTGATTCTTCTCTTTTGTGCTTGCCAGGCATAAGAGAATAACCTGCACACTCGCATATGTACAAACCTTTATACGTACACGGAATAGCCAAGAAAGAGTATATCTGCATATTAACAAATACATATGTATGTGTGTCTGTATGTATATTGTAAAGTAAACGCAGAAGTATGCGATCAGGCACATACAAACATATTTATCATATATAAATATAAATATATACATATATTTTTATACTATGTGCATAAGCACATACATATGTACATATATATGTAAGTCGATTGAAACGGTGATTCAAATTTCCTGCTCGTTTTGGCCCGGTTCAGCTTTAACTAAGTTCAGATGCAATAATTTGAACAGCTGATTCTCAATGTTATGCAATGATAAAGAACGTATATATGTATGTATGTATGTACATATGAACATATGTGTGTATGTATGTTCAAATGCAATGATGCCTTCGTTCGATTGGCAGAAAGCATACGTACATATGTATGTCAGTGTTGCCAACTCTTTGGGTCATATAATAGCTAAACTAGCCTTCGAAAAACGCTAGAAATAGCCAGAAAATTTGAATGGTAGCTATTAAAAAACGCTAAAGTATTTTAACGAATTTTTTTTATTGATTTAATCAATAATTTTTGCGAACTTATTTAGTTTGTCAAATATTTCCTCCTCTTCATCTGATTTTAAGTAGGACTGACTGGACCCTATCTTTTTTAGGCAACCTGGTGGCACTTCGTAATTTTGACAGCATTTACCTTCCCGGCGAAGTCCGTATCCCTTAATATGAAATTAAGCTAATATTATAAAATATAAGTTGAACAGACGACATACCTTAGGTGCAAAATTGAGTTTAATGTTTGAATGGCCATTTTATTTCTTAGTTTTGTTTTAACATTATTCATTTGGCTAAACTCTCTCTACCTCTGCGTTCGACCATGGCAGCGATAAAAGGCTTAGCGCAAATGATGCCAGTGCAGAAAATCTTCTGTTCCCTGTTGCATCCACGTACTTAAAAACTTCGGTCCAAAAGCTGTGGTATTTTGGCTGTCTTGGCATGTGCGTGCAAATCACTAAGCTTTGCATTACTTACTTACAGCATACTTACAGTATTTGCAATAGCATTTCCCATCATCGGCTGCATCTACAGCCAGCCAATCTTTGAATGATGGGTTCTGCAAACAGGCATGATGCGGTTTCTGATTATATACCTTAGGCATTTTACACTTACACGATCGCGAATTAGATTGTGAAATACCTCATTAGTGATGGTATTAAACTCGATTCAATTCATTTACTACCTAAAAACGATGAAATTGAATTCTCTTTTGGCTTATCGATGTTATTTTGCGATTTAAATAAAAAAATACAACAAAGTGTGGCATCGTGAAAGTATAAAAATACCTGAATCAGCCAGAAGTTTTTAATAAGCTAAAATTATTCCAGTTAGTCTTTGAAAATAGCCATAATTCCCGCTACCCGCTATTTTACAATTTATCCCGCATTTGCCAAATGAAACACGATTGATCTAGTGGGAAAATAGCTAAATTGGCAACACTGATGTATGTATGTATATTGGATAACACAGTAGTGAGAAGAAGTCAACCAGACAGCTCTGAAACCAATTTTCTGAGATCAGTGCCACTTAGAAAGGTATGGTCATACATACACACACATCTAACGAGAATGAACGTGTTGCTGCTGTTGCCGCGACTCTACATTTATACCTGTAATCAGTCAGTATATATGTGATTTATGTGGAATTTTCAAATGTTGTATCAGTTTTTACATCTTACATTTTACATCTGCATCTGTCATCTACATCAGTTCTCACAACAACACACGTACACTGCACGAGGCAGAGCGTGAGTGTGAGTGTGAGAGAATCAACCCTAATAAAAATGTATATTTTGTTGCGGGGGGCAACCCCCGCAAGGGGACTCGCCGCTGAAAATTCATTTGATCATTGTGGCTACAATAATGATCCGATCTGAACCAAATTCGGGAATCTGGCAGATATGGTCATTCTCTACAATACTTTCTTTAGCTAAGTTTTTTCGTATGTTTTTCTCTATTGTGGCTATATTAATAATCCGATCCTATTCAGATTTGGGCCCCTGATAGATATAGCGTTTCTCTATGATTCTGCATTTTTAGTTTTTTGCTATCTTCAAAATTGTGGACGCCACATATGTGCGCTCTTTGTGGGGGCGGAAGTGGGCGGGTCGAAATTTTTAAACTTTTTTCTAGGAGTGAGAGAACACAGCAGTCTGGAAAAATTTGGATGCTCCATCTCTTATAGCCTCCGAGCAATGGGCGATAAACAAGACGGACAGACAGACGGGCGGACAGACGGACAGACACGGTAATATCGACTCGGCTTTTGATACTGATTAAGAATATATATACTTTATGGGGTCGGAAACGCCTCCTTCTGTGTGTTACACACATCCACTTTTACCACAAAAACAATATACCCTTTTACTCTTCGAGTACGGGTATAAAAAATAGATGACTTATGGGTGCATTGACATGAATTTGTCACCATTACCAGGGCAATTGAGTTTTTGCTCTTTTTATAGATAATTTTTTTAACCCACCTCAAAATTTGATATGGAAAAAATGGTTTGATGCAACATTTGTTTATCGACAAATCTCTGTTAAATATAACAGAGGCCTTTTTGTATTAGCTGGCATTAACTGGACATAACAGCAGTAAATTTTGCGCTTAATATTACAGAATGAAATAAACCAAATTTTTTCGAACGTCGGTCGGAGCGCCTTTCATTTCAAGTATGATTATTGGTTGAAAACGTAAAACACAAAAGTCAGTGAATGCCGGAGCCCGGCTGATAATATTTTGGTCTCCGTGGACCTCGTCCGTCGGAGAAATGCCCATATATGTAAGTATGTACGTATGTATGTACGTATGTATGTACGTATGTATGTACACTAGTCGGCATAATTATTTTGACGAAACCTTGTTTTGATTTTTAAACGTTGCTTTGCTTAAAACCGCCAAATAACGGTTCGAAAATGATGCGCAAAACATATAAGAGGGTTTTAGCTCTATGCATGCCAAATTTTATTTTGTTTACCGTTAGCATTTACTCTCTTCTGAGAAGAATGCATGCAGACAATCACTTTATGCGTGGCATAAGTATTTTGACGAAATCATTGTGTAAATATTTTCAAGCTGTTGATCACGAGAAAATCAAATAACTATTAAATTTAACTATTTAAATATTTAACAATTAGTATTAATACAAATTTATTAAAAACATGGGAAAAAAGGCTGAATTAAGTTTGGCTATCAGGTCTTCAATGGTAGCAAAAGTTCAACGCTGGAATAAAAGTAAAAGAAATCGCAAATGAGTTCAAGGTGTCGCGTCAAACTGTACATTATCAAATTAATAAGTTAAAAAAACATAATGACTTAAAAAACTTGAGAAGAACAGGCCCTAAGCGCAAAACTACGATCACTGAAGACAGACTCCTTCTGCGGGAATTTAAAAAGAATATTTTTCTAAAACCTCAATCGGCTGCAAATCAATGGAATCTCACCGCTAAGGATCCCAAAAGTGAGCGCAAGACAATAAGTGAGCGCACAGTCCGTCGACGGTTAAAGGAACAGGCCTTTTTGACACTAATAGCTAAGGATGTGCCTTATTTTCAAAAAGCAAATAAGCTTAAAAGGCTGGCCTTTGCAAAACAATATCTAGACAAGCCGAAGGAATTCTGGAGAAATGTTTTATGGACAGATGAGAGCAGTTTTATGTACAACTCATCAAAAAATAAAGTCTTTGTAATATTATATTACCTAAAGTGCAAAGACAAAAAACAAGGCCCGTTTGCCAAAATGTGAGCCATGGAGGAGGCTCTGTCATGCAGTGGGGATGCGTTGCATACAATGGGCTGGGTGACTTGGTTCCTATTACCGGCTCAATGAATCAAGGGCAATATTTGGAGGTCCTAAACGAAAATGCCTTTCCTTCTGGTGATTGGCTCATTGGTGAGTCATTTATTCTGCAGCAGGATAATGCCCCCTGCCACAAAGCCCGAATGATTAACAATTTTTTTAAGGATGTGGGCGTTACTGTCTTTAACTGGCCGCCCCAAAGTCGAGACTTAAACATTATTGAGAACGTCTGGTCTCTTTTAAAACGCAATAGAACAGTTTCGTTAAACAAAACCCGAGAGGAGACAATTTCTGAGGTCACTTCCCTTTGGGAAGAGATATCTCCAGAGATCTTGCAAAATTTGGTGGATTCAGTGCCGAGACGCCTTCAAAAGTTATTGAAGCCAAAAGGAGGATACACATTTTACTAATAAGTTCATAGCTTTCTGTTTTTTTTTTTTACTATAAACTTGTTTTTCTTACTACTAAATACTCGTCAAAATACTTATTCCACTGCATAAAATCATAATAATTCAATAATTTTGTTGCATTTTTAAAGTTCCAATGAAGATATATTAGTTAAGTGTTTTTTTATGTGTATTCTAGATATATGCAAAAAAAAAAAAAATAAATAAGAATTCTTTATAAAGCCATTTAAAAGTTGTGACGAAAAATTCACAGAGATTATTTTTTCAAAATAATTATGCCGACTAGTGTATGTATGTACGTATGTGCCTAAATATGTACCTGGGATAAGCTCCCGCACTTTCCATACATCAAGTTGTTTGCTCGTAAAATCGACACATACACACAAACATATGTACATGCGCATATTTATACATTGAAAGACTGAAATCAAGTTAAACGAGTAATAGTAGGTGCATTCATACAAACAAACATACATAGAGTTACACATGTGCAGGCATTTATATGTACATATGTACATGCTTGATTTATTTGTGTTCTGTGCGACTATTTCAGTCCGATGCCGATTAAACTAGAAAAAAAAAGAAGGCTGGCAGCCAACTGCAGTGGTTGAAGAGCTAGCGACCTAAGTTTGTTATTCGTTTCATCGGCAGGTGTATCATTACTGATCGTGGTGTTGAGACGAGCAATTGGATTTGCTTATTACAGGGGTTGACAAGGCCCTATCTTGTGTGCATAGGTAATGCATGTGAGTATGCGGGCCGACCACTGATGTTAATGCATGTTTTTACTATTCTGGACAGAATAGAGAGACTGGAGAGAATATTTAATTTTTAAAATACTTCCACTACAAAATACTTTGAATTTTTACTCGTATTCAGCGGCAGCAAAGTAACATCTGCAGCAGTGGATTTTGAGAAATAGAAACAAATGTACATATTTGGATAGAAAATACGAGAAATGCAGTATCGTAGAGAATTACCATATCTACCCTACCAGATTCCCGAATTTGGTTCAGATAGGATTAAAGCCACAATGATGAATTGTCAGCAGCCAGCCCCCAACCACCGCAACAAAATAAACATTTAGCGTTGATAACCGCTACTGATTCTCTCTCTCGCTCACACTCTGCCTCGTCCATATTACGTGTGTTGATGACAGATTCAGGAAAAAATGTACAATTTTAAATTTAAAAAATGATAAAATATTTTAAAATTCCACATATGTAAATCACATGTGTACTGACTGAGTACGGGTATAATAGTGTCGCTTTAACAGCGACACAATACGTCCCTGATGGGACGCTTTCGTTTTCATTTTGCAATTAAGACTCGTTTAGTTGTAAAAAAAAGCCGTTTACTTGTCATTTCGGCGGGATTGTTGCCGTTCTGAAATGATCAATTACAGTGCCGCTCAACTGAATAGGTTTGAAAATTATTTCTTCTATTTTTTCTTCTCTCTTTGTTCCTATGGCATTTTTTCCTTCTTTCTTTTTTGTTTTGAACATTCATTTGTTTACTCATAATATGACAACAAAAATGTAACGGGTTCTATGCAACGGTAAATCAGAATTTTGCTTTCATCGTGAAATTCGCTAAATGTGTGGACTTTTTTTGGCTCATCTGATTAGGTTTGACAACTTTGACTTCACTTTTTGATCGACTGCGTGATTGAAAACATATAATTTCTTTGGTATACTTAAATTTAAAGTAATTGCTGCAATTTTTTGTAATATGGGTCGGGGAAAATCTTTAACCGAATTTGAAAAGGTCAAATTAACGGCTGTATTGAATCTGGCCTAAAACATAATGAAATAGCAAAGAAGATTGGTCGAAGCCAAAACGTGGTAAGCAATTTTCTTCGTAATGAAGCCGATTACGGGAAAAAAATGAAAGGAGGAAAAAAATATGCTACAACGGCATCAGAGAGGCGACTAATCTTTCGAACTGCTTCGAATTCCCACCTCTCTGCCAGTAAAATCAGGGATGAATGCGGTGTAAATGCTAGTTTGGCAACGGTAAAACGAGTTATTCGGAGTGCTAAACACTTAAAGAGATTAAAAAAAAAAAAAAAACCTCCTCTCAATGATGCACGGAAGGAAGCTCGACTTTGATTTGCGCGGGATCACATGACATGGAACAAGGAGTGGAAGTCTGTGGTCTTTTCCGATGAAAAAAAGTTAAATCTCGACGGACCGGATGGCTACAACTATTATTTTCACGATATGCGAAGAGAGGAATGCTTTTTGAGTCGTCATCACTCCTGTACAGGAAGCGTAATGGTTTGGGAGCCATATCGTTTTATGGAACTTGCGAGCTGCAGTTTGTTTCATCAAAGATAAATGCAAATGTCTACAAGACTGTGCTCCAAAAGGCTTTTCCCCAGTTTTCCGAAATTTTTGGACCTATTCAATGGACGTACCAACAAGACAACGCCCCTATCCATACAGCCCGGGTTACAAAACAGTGGATTAAGGACCAGAATGTCAACTTGCTCGAGTGTCCGCCATACTCCCCAGACATAAATATTATCGAGAACACTTGTGGACTTTTATCCAGGAGAGTGTATGAAGGGGGAAGACAATTTCAATACTCGGCGACCCTGGTTGAAGCGATTAAAAAAGCCTGGTCAACTATTTCACTGAGTGAAATTGAAAAATATTACGATTCCTTATCAACTCGAATGTTTGAAATAACTAAGAATAAGGGTGGTCATATTAAATATTAAATAAAGCAGAAATAGTGTCTTTTATTATTTAAGTTACCAAGTGCCATGAAATATTGCTGTGAATAATTTGTTCTATAGTTTTTTTGGTGAAACCTATTCACTTGAGCCAAAAATAATGTAAATGTTCAGCTATGTTTTTGAAAATATAATAAAGAAAATATAAAAACCAAACCAAAAAAAAAAAAAACTTTTGTATTTTATGAATAATTGATCGTTTTACTTAACAAAATTTATTTGGTTTAAATCCGAGTGCTCGTTATGAAGATATTATGTTCTAAGTCTAAAAAAGAAGTCAAACCTATTCAGTTGAGCGGCACTGTATATTGATATAAATTAGTCGTCAAGCTCACAATTTTCTAAACCCGACGCAAGAAGCAGTAAGAGGTAGGCCACCAAAAATGACCTTAAAAAGGGCATAAGATAATAGAAGATAAAGAAGTTTATTTAGTCGGTAGGTATCGATATACATAAGCACTAAAACTAAACAGTGGCGTCTTCCTTAACGATTGAGGGCCTGCAAAATTACCACATTTTTATGGCAAACGAGAAAGAACGTACGGAGTCGCTGTGAACGCGACTCTACTTTTATACCCGTACTCAGTCAGTACACATGTGATTTATGTGGAATTTTCAAATGTTTTATCTGTTTTTACATTTTACATTTTTTGCTACATCTGTCATCTACAACTACATCACCTACATCACTTCTCACAACAACACACATACACTGCACGAGGCAGAATGTGTGAGCAGTGTGTCAGTGTGAGAGAATCAGTAGCGGCTATCAACCCTAAAAATGATTTACGCTGCAAGGCAAGGGGTGCGGCAAGGGAAAAATCGCTGCTGAAAATTCATTTGATCATTGTGAAATCTGGTAGATATGGTCATTCTCTACGATACTGAATTTTTCGTTTTTTTCTATCTTCAAAATTGTGGATTTTCGTCTTTTGGGGGGGCGTGAGTGTGCGTGGAAAAATTTTGTAATAAACTTGCACTGAACCGATATCACAGGAGTCTGGACAGAAAGTTTGGTTGCTCTAGCTCTTATAGTCTCTGAGAGCGAGGCGCTCATTTATACGAAAAACCGAATCGACTCGTTTTTGTACGAGTGCGAAAGAGAGGGAATGATGTTTCTCGAAATGCTTTTCTCTATTGTGGCTGTAATAATGATCCGATCCAATTCAGATTTGGGCCTCTGATAGATATGGTCTGTCTCTATGATTCTGCAGTTTCTGCACATCTTCAAAATTGTGGACGCCACAGATGTGCGTCCTTTTTGGGGGCGGAAGTGGGCGGGGCGAAATTTCGAAGCACTTTTCTAGGAATGAGAGGAGTGAAAAAACAAATAGCTTAAACATCAGCCTGGAAAAAAATTTGGATGCTATATCTCTTTTAGACTCCGAGCAACGGAGGACAGACAGGGCTATATCGACTCGGCTATTGATGCTGATCAAGAATATCTATACTTTATATGGTCGGAAATTATTGTATTCCTTCTCAATGTTACACACATCCACTTTTGCCACAAATACAATATACCCTTTTACTCTTCGAGTACGGGTATAAAAATAATCCAGAAAAGGCTCCAATTGGCCAAAGTAAAAAAACTTGGATTGTAAATGATTATAATAATAGTACAATAATACTGTTGGGTTTGGATAGTTTAACGAATTATTGCCGAAAAGTCGGTGAACTCTTTAAATATAAATGCCCACAACAAACGGTGTGGCAAGGAGGAGGCAGGATGATTGGGGGATTGGAAAACACGGCTCCTTGCCACAGTTCAACATTGGTCAATAATATTTTCTTTTTAACTTTGTTATTAAGTAATTATATTATTATTATATATTATATTATATTATATATTATATTATATTATATATTATATTGTATTATATTATAATTTTTTCAAAAATTGTGCTTTTTAAAACAATAAGTTTTTTAGGTAAAATATTATTTAACAATGGTTGAAATTATGACTTTGACTGGCCGGGAAATGGTCCTGATCTCAATCCTCAATCATATGTACATATGTATAAAAGTGAATACAAAATTACTATTTAATGATATAAGGATTCTTTGGAAAACAAGCCTTTTATACTATATTTTTAGCATAGTTTAATAAGTTAATAAGTAATCATTCAATGAACACCCCCCACCCCTCTGAATGCGTAATCAAAAAAATAAAAAAATAAATAGTTTAAATAAAAAATTCCTTAAAAAATGATCACGTAATCATTGTCCAAGACCAAGATTTTGAGTCAAATTTTGTTTCCAAACTCATGTGATATCACACTATTACAAGTGTATATCAAAAGTTTGCCAAAAGTTGTATGCATGACAAATATGCACGCAAGACACAAATAAATAAATCGAGATATGCATGCACAGATGTACATATGGATATATGTATGGATATAACTGTCTCTCTTTCTCAGAAACTTTTTGTTGTAGTAGTCGACCGATTGCGTTGCGACGCTACGAAGTGTCTTATAATTAGACACAGCCTCTTCCTTTTCCAAATTGGCACTGTTCCAAACCGAATAAATGATTTTTGAAAAATAATATGTATCTATTAATACGAAATAAAAAGCGACAGAGATCCGTGAAATATGCCCATCTCAAAAACTGTGGCCTGGCGACATCTGGATTGGTCTTTTGTGTATGGTATAGATATTTTTATACCCGTACTCGAAGAGTAAAAGGGTATATTGTATTTGTGGTAAAAGTGAATGTGTGTAACATTGAGAAGGAATCGTTTCCAACCCCATAAAGTGTATACATATATTCTTGATCAGCATCAATAGCCGAGTCGATATAGCCATGTCTGTCCGTCCGTCTTGTTTGTCGCCCATTGCTCGGATGCTATAAGAGCTAGAGAAACCAAATTTTGTTTCCACGCTGATATGATATCCCACTCCTACAAATGTATTTCAAAATTTCGCCCCGCCCACTTCCGCCCCCACTAAGGGCGCACATATGTGGCGTCCAGAATTTTGAAGATTCATTCATTCATGCAGATTCATAGAGAAAGACGATATCTATCAGGCGCCCAAATCTGAATCGGATCGGATTATTAGTATAGCCACAATGGAGAAAACCATTTCGAAAAACATCGTTCCCTTTCGTACAAATGAGCGCCTGGATATCAGAGACTAGTGCAGAGCTAGTGCAACCAAACTTCTTGACCAGACTCTTGTGATATCACTTCAGTACAAGTGAATTTCCAAATTTCGCCACACCTCTTCTGCCGCCCCAAAATATGAAAGTCCACAATTTTGAAGACAGGGAAAAAATGCAGTATCGTAGAGAATAATCATATCCACCAGATTTAGATCGGATCATTATTACAGCCACAATAATGAAATCAATTTTCAGCAGAAAGCCCCCCCACCCCCCGCCACAAAATAAAGATTTTTAGGGTTGATAGCCGCTACTCTCTCTCGCTTCCACACTGCTCGCACACTCTGCCTCGGGCAGTGTACGTGTGTTGTTGTGAGAACTGATGTAGATGTATATGACAGATGCAGCAAAAAAATGTAAAATGTAAAAACTGATAAAGCATTTGAAAATTCCACATAAATCATACCGACAGAGTACGGGTATAAAAGTAGTGACGGCGACACCACACATTCTTTCTCGTTTTTTTGATCGATTTTGTGTCGCTGTTACCACGAACCTACTTTTATACCCGTACTCAGTCAGTACACATATATTCTATAATTTTTTACATTTTAAATTTTTTCCTACATCTGTCATCTACACCTACATCACTTCTCACAATAACACTCCACTGCTGACGATGTGCGCCCTTTGTAGTGGCGGAAGTAGGCGGGGTGAAATTTTGACATACATTTGTGGAAGTGAGATATCACATCAGTCTGTAAAAAAAATTTGGTTGCTCTAGCTGTTATAGCCGCCGAGCAATGGGCGACAAACAAGACGGACAGACAGACAGACAGACAGACAGACAGACGGACGGACAGACATGGCTATATCGACTCGGCTAAGAATATATATACTTTATGGGATCCACTTTTACCACAAATACAATTTACCCTTTTACTCTTCGAGAACGGATATAAAAAAGAAAGCATATTGCCAAAGTAGAGTATCACAACACAGTTTCTAAGCTACAATTTAAGTGGGTCTTAGGCGTCAACACTATAGTCAAAGCGGGTACATACAGCTGTGTGCGAAATAATAGTAGTGCCCCTCAACATTTTTTCAAAACCATTTTTTGTAACACTTCCAGTCATCCAAATGAAACAAATGATACCTTTTTGAATAGATTGAATGTAGACATTAGAAAACCGAAGAAGTTTCATTACATTTGCGTTACAATTACTTTTTTTGCTTGATTTTGCTTGATTGGTCGACAAATGTTGAAGGCAAGACCCAACCTTAAGTATCTTCAAAAATCATGAAAAAAATTGTATATCGCTTTGAAAGTGATGTGACAGTTGGTAGCCAACTGATTACACATTATTTAAGTCCAAGAAGTCCTGGAAACTTACGCGTTTTGGTTATAAAGCACATAGGCCCACGACTCAAGTTAGCAGAAACGCTTGTGGGCTGGCCTGAGTCGCAGTCACGAAAAAATACTTTTGACAGATGAGGGTAAAGTTGTATTATATGGTAAGATAGACGCCAATGAATATGTTTGGCATTCAAAGAAATCCGATTTTCCCCCAAAATCTGGAAAAAATAGCATTGGATATGCTGGGCTGAACACTATGGGGCTCATATGAACTTGTCCTTCAAATTCTGGGTTTGGAGTATTTAACAAAACTGAGTATACAGATATACTTTAATATACAGAGGTGGTCAAAAGTATTTACACAACAAGCTTTTTTTTAAAGTTCAACTTTGATTGCTTATTGCTGCTGTTGTTGTACTCAGATACCAAAATTACAGTCATTGTCGTGTTTCTACATCTATGCAGAACTAAATGAAAAAAGAATCAAAGAAATAACTGTTCATTTGCCAAAAATATACGCATTTGAACTGATGCTTACCAGTTGTCAAAAGTATTTGCACACATTTTTTTAGCGTCAAAATTATTTACACACAGCTTTTTCTATTGATTTTTGAGTTTTGTATTGAATTTAAACAAAATATTTTAAATTCATATAATTAAAACCAACTAATATATAGTTGCTCCGCTTTTGGCATCAATGACTGATTGGATCCTTGCTGGTATGGACAGGACTAAGTTGTGCGCATATTCGAGATTTAATTTTGACCAAATTTGCTATAGTTTCGTCGTACCGCCGATTTCTATCAACCATCCACGGACTCTTAACGAAAGCCCATACTTTTTCGATAATGTTCAGATGGGGGGCCAGGACGTACAGCCTGATTTATGTCTTTCAGGAACTTGGTTGGTACCCGACCCTTGTGGCATGGGGCATTGTCCTGCTGTAGGATCCAGTCATACGTAGGGAATAGCCTTTTTGATAAGGTGAATGCGTGATCATTTAAGATATGTAGGTATCCAGTTTGATTTAGTGTACCTTCTATCGGTACCAAGTCTCCAAATCTGTAGTAGCTTAAACAGCCCCAGAACATCGTGCCACCACCAAACCTGTTAATTAGCTGGACGGCGTTAGCCTTTTGTTTTTGGGAGATGCATTAAATGTTTGCTAAAGGATCTTTGGAACTAAAATGCAGCTTCATCTGTCCATAAAACATCAAACCAGAACTCAAGAGGCTTCTTTATGTACTCCAAGCAAATGCGAGACATTTTTCTTTTTTTGTTGGGGTAATGTTAACTACTTTACGAACAACATAGAAGTTAATGTCAATTCAATGTTAATCATTTTCGAAGCTGCGGCAATTTTAATGGGACTTATAGTACGATAAGTAAGTACAACTCCTAGTGTGTGTCTGCAGTCTCCTGGGTTCAACGCAGGTTTTCTTTTCATTTTTCAAATTTCAAACTGTGTCCTTCTTTTTTGAACTAAATTGTATACAGTTTTGCGCGATATTTTGTAAAAACTCAGCTTATTTAGATGCAGAAGTCTGTTTTAATTTAAGTTACAATCTCGGCTAAATACTCTATTGATAGCTCCTTAGTTTTTGCCATTTTACTAATTAAATTCTCTACTTTTTTCGTTGAATCTCTTAATTAAGAGATCACCATCAACTAGATCTTTAATAACTCAATGCAAATAAACAAATAATCTCGAATTTGCATTGTGTAAATAATTTTGACGCTAAAAAAATGTGTGTAAATACTTTTGACAACTGGTAAGCATCAGTTCAAATGCTTATATTTTTGTCAAATGAACAGTTATTTTTTTGATTCTCTTTTTTTCATTTTGTTCTGCATAGATGTACAAACACAACAATAACTGTAATTTTGGAATCTGAGTACAACAACAGCAGCAATAGGCATTTAAAGTTGAACTTTGAAAAAAAGCTCGTTGTGTAAATACTTTTGACCACCTCTGTACATATTAGAGTAATATTTTTATTAAGTAAAAGCCGATTTAAAATGGTAGCCAGCACATTCTTTTCAATGTTTTGTGTTTACGAGTCATTCGTAACCAAGAATAATTCGTGCGCTGCAAAACGTCTTTCGACGTTTTTCGAACTACTGGTAGCCAGATTGTTCTCAAAAGAGGGCAGATGTCACGTTCACCTTATATACATATAGTATGTAGTTGCATCATGCTGGAACCGACTGACGCTGAATCTCGCTCGCTTAACCAACAAACTTCCAGCTCTCATGATCTCTCTCTTCTCCTCAAAAGGGAGGTACTGAATGCTGGCGGCCACTTCAAGTCTCTCTGAATTTTGCGTACTATTCCTATTCCTATTCTACTAAATCATTAACCTGTTAAAACTTTTCTACCATTCTCTCTGGTCATCAAAAAACCATTGATTTGCTTTTCCAACATAGGAACTTCGATTCTGTGCATTCGCTCCACTTGTCCGTTACACCTGTATTAATCTTTAAAAAGTGTTGTATATTCTGCTCTGATCAATACTCTCTAAACGCATTTTCTGTGAAAGCGGCTTCTCTTATCTGTTACAATTCTACATGGATTACCAAAATGTATGGGTTGCCTTTCCTGTATAACTGTATAACTTCCTCAGTTCCTGTACTACGTATGATAACTTTAAACTTCGTTCCTAAGACAGAACTGGTTTACTATTCAGCGTATTCTTCACATGCATGAAGTAAAAAACTTCAACCCCTCCCCTTAGCAAATCTGGCAACGGTTTTGCAATTACTACGTATTCTTCTATAATTTACAGTGCCGCACTTAAGTGTTGGCACAGTTGGAAATTTTAACTTTAAGGGCTATTTCTAGGCTTCTGGAGCATTTTCCAGAACCATTTTTATTCTTTTATGCTTCAATTATTTTTTTTTAAATTAAAACGCATAGTTTTTTTTTAATTTCATATCATACACTTAAAGCTATTTATAATTTGGAAGAAAATTAACTTTTTTTGTGACACAAAAGTCTTGGCACAGTTGCACGACTTATTTTATTAATTTTTAACCTAAGCCCGATCTGGTCATAATTTTTTTATGAAATTTATAATGGGGCTCCCCTTTAAACACATTCTACTGAAATTTCATTAAAAAATTACAGTTTTAGTTAGTTATTATGAATTTTTCCTTAACGTTTTTAATATTATTTCAGAGGCGCAAAGAAACTAATGTAGCTCAGCGAAAAATTGTCCTTCACTTGCACACTGAAGGCAAATCTTATAGCGAAATAGACAAAATTATGGAACTGAGACGATTTTCGATCAGAAGCATTGTACAGAGGTTTAAAGGAGAATCAAACTTGGGCAACGCACCCAGAATAGGACGACCAAATGCTTTAACTGACAGACAAAAGCCTTTAACAAAGGCTTTAACTAAAGGTGGACCCCAAAATTTCCTCTTCCAAGATTGCCGCTGAGGTCAGGGCTGAGCTTGGGACGGAAATCTACCCCATGACTGTAAGGAGGGCCGTGTTTCAGCGTGGGTGCCAAGTTTTTTTTTTTTAAATTCAGTTTTCGAAAGTTTTGGTTTCTCCCGAAAAGAGCACCTGATCCCAGAAATCAATTGGCTTGCTCAAGTGCCCTCTAGCATAGGCAAAACGCTTTTTTTTTTGACCTCCAAGATCAACGGCTTTTGTCTAGCTGCACGACAATGGTAGTTGGCTTGGTGCACGGCCCTCCCTACAGTGTGAGTGTGAGAGAATCAGCAGCAGATATCAACCCACAAAATAAATGTATATTTTGTTATGGTTGTAGCGGGGGGTGGGATAGCTCGCTGCTGAAAATTAATTTCATCATTGTGGCTATAATAATGATCTGATCTGGACCAAATTCGGGAATCTGGTAGATATGATTATTCTCTACAATACTGCATCTTTCGTTTTTTTTCTATCTTTAAAATTGTGGATTTTCGTCTTTTGTGGGGGCGGGGCGAAATTTTGAAACACACTTGTTTCGGTTTGGTATCACAGGAGTGTGTGCAGAAAGTTTGGTTGCTCTAGCTCTTATAGTCTCTGAGATCCAGGCGACACAAAATACAAAAATCCCAATCCACTCGTTTTTGTGTGAGTGCGAGCGAGAGGGAGCGAAGTTTTTTCGTATGTTTTTCTCTATTGTGGCTATATTAATGATCCGATCCGATTCAGATTTGGGCACCTGATAGATATGTTCTTTCTCTGTGATACTGCATTTTTAGTTTTTTGTTATATTCAAAATTGTGGTCGCCACAGATGTGCGTCCTTTGTGGGGGCGGAAGTAGGCGGGGCGAAATTTCGAAACACTTTTCTAGGAGTGAGATGTAATATCTCAGACTGGATAAAAAGTTTGGTTGCTCTATCTCTTATAGCCTTCGAGCAATGGCCGAAAAACAAGACGGACGGACGGATAGACGGACAGACGGACGGATAGACGGACAGACGGACGGACAAACAGGGCTATATCGACTCGACTATTGATGCCGATCAAGAATATATATACTTTAAAGGGTCGGAAATTATTCCTTCTCTATGTTACACACATCCACTTTTACCACAAATACAATATACCCTTTTACCCTTCGAGTACGGGTATAAAAACTGATAAATTGTTCAAAAATTCCACCTAAATGAGAAGCTCACATATAGACTGACTGAGTACGTGTATAAAAGAAGTGTCGCGGCAATGTCGACTCAGACCGTTCATTCTCGTTATCTCTGGGTATTTGAAAATCACGAACTGTCATAGATGCCGACTGAAATTTATTAAGGTTCGAATAGTCTCCAAAAAGCGGGCATACAAACATATGTTAAAATGTTATGTCGCTTTTCCTTATCATCATTATAATCGCATCCTAAAGTTAAAATATATATATACATATATGTAAATTAGATTTATGCAACAGTCTGAATGGCTGGCATCTTCTCCTAAATCAAATCGAAAAGTGTGAAATTAAGCATATAATTCAAGCATTAAAAATGATCTTGTCCACATAGTTTACAACAAACTTTGGAATTGAGTAATCTAAAGTTCGTCAGAAACTCGTAGTTGACGTCGAAAACCCCGTGCACGAGAGCGTGCTCGACGTGCTCTTTTCATTGTAAGTTATATACTGTCTAATGGTCAATGTGCCTGAAGTAGAGAATATATAGCTTTTATGAGCTTTAATTCTCAAAGATAACTTAGAAGAAACAGGATGCTTGAAGTTGAATATATTTTTTTCGTCGCATGGAAAAACGGATTGAATGGCTATATAGGATAATGGAAATGTTAAAAGCCTCTTTCAAGATTTTCTTTCACGACTACTTTGGCAAATCGTAAAGCACAAGCAAAAAAGATGATAGATGTGCCAATATTATACTCGATTCTATGGAACGGCGCTATCAAGGTGTTTCGGCATCCCAATATGTGTATGAAGACTAGACATAAAGTATATATATTCTTAATCAGCATCAATAGTCGAGTCGATATAGCCATGTCTGTCCGTCCGTCTTGTTTTTCACTCATTGCTCGAAGGCTATTAGAGCTAGACCAATCAAATTGACTGATGTGATATCTCACTCCTAGAAAAGTGTTTCAAAATTTCGCCCCAGCCACCTCCGCCCCCACAAAGGTCACACATCTGTGGCGTCCACAATTTTGAATATAACAGAAAACTAAAAATGCAGTATCATAGAGAAAGACCATATCTATCAGGAGCCCAAATCTGAATCGGATCGGATCATTAATATAGCCACAATAGAGGAAAACATACGAAAAAACATCGCTCCCTCTCACTCGCACTCACACAAAAACGAGTCGATTTGTTTTTTTGTATTTTGTGTCGCCTGGATCTCAGAGACTATAAGAGCTAAAGCAACCAAACTTTCTTTCCCCACTCCTGTGACACCAAACCGAAACAAGTGTATTTCAAAATTTCGCCCCGCCCCCACAAAAGACGAAAGTCCACAATTTTAAAGAGAGAAAAACGAAAAATGCTGTATTGTAGAGAATGATCATATCATCATATCTACCAGATTCCCGAATTTGGTCCAGATCGGATCATTATTATAGTCACAATGATTAAATGAATTTTCAGCAGAGAGCTGCGCCACCCAATATTCATTTCAGTTCAAGAATTGAAAAATCTCACCAGGCAGAGGGAGAAGGTCTACTATCCTATAGCCTCCACGTCCCTCTCCAACGAGAAGTCCCACAAAATTCCAGCCTTAGCTGGAATCGTTAATTAACATGTACACCTGTTACGCCCATGGCAGGAGCTGCAACTGCTGATGCAGATGCCATTACAGGCTCTGTATCCGGATTTCTGTATTTCAGTCGACATTTAAATTAACAATAATGAAAGGGCGTTTGCCATTTTATTGGTCGTTGAGTCTGCATAGGCGAAAATGCGACTCATGCATCCCACACTACTCGAATGAGTCCCACAGAATATCCAACCGAACTCAATTATTAAAGAATCAACAACCGTCCAAAGAGCACAGGACTGTGAGTGCCTGATGGAATAAGTTCAGCATCGGCCGACTTCTGATTCCTTCCGATTTGTTTTTATTTATATGCCCAGAGGATGGGAGCTAAAGGATTGCCTGTCTGTCTGATTGTAAGTACAAATTCAAATATTGATTCAAATATTTTTTTGTAACGCTTGTGGAATGGCATGTAATTTCTTCTCTCCGTTTTCGGTCGATGATACATATTTCTCTCTATTTTTACGCTATGGAAATACTGAATGTCACATACATTACATAGACTGAGGCAGACTGAGGGATGAACAGGCGCAACACCGCTCTGAGGCGAATATTTGTTCGTTTGCTTTATGGAACGGAATGGTTGGTTAAATGAATAGATGGATGACTGCCACATCCTTTAGGCGTCTGAGAATAAACGCCATAGGCAAAGCATTGCATAGAATGGAAGTTTGATGTTGTATATAAGACAAAGCCTGCACCCACCCTGTTCCACCCTCTCTAACCAGAATTATAATCATAAATCAGAGCTTGGTAGATCATAGATCAGATCATAGTTTTTGTTTAGTTATTCGTTTTGACGGTTTGAGCCATTTCATAAAACTATTTAGCCTCTGGACTCAAGGGTCGTGTAGATGTACATAATTTACATATGTATACATACGTATATATCAACGAAAAAGAACGAACGGAGTCGCTGTAAACGCGACTCTTCTTTTATACCCGTACTCAGTCAGTACACATGTGATTTATGTGGAATTTTCAAATGTTTTATCAGTTTTACATATTACATTTGTTTGCTGCATCTGTCATCTACATCTACATCAGTTCTCACAACAACACACGTACACTGCACGAGGCAGAGTCTGTGAGTGTGAGTGCGAGAGAATCAGTAGCAGCCGCTACTGCCATCAACCCTAATAAAAATGTATATTTTGTTGCGGTGGCAACCCCGCAAGGGGACTCGCTGCTGAAAATTCATTTGATCATTGTGGCTACAATAATAATCCTATCTGTACCAAATTCGGACATCTGGTAGATATGGTCATTATCTACGATACTGCATTTTTCTTTTTTTTCTATCTTTAAAATTGTGGATTTTCGTCTTTTGGGGGGGCGGGGCGAAATTTTGAAATACACTTGTACAGGTTTGGTATCACAGGAGTGTGGACAGAAAATTGGTTGTTCTAGCTCTTATGGTCTCTAAGATCCAGGCGTTCATTTGTACGAAAAACCAAATCGACTCGATTTTGTGTGAGTGCGAAAGAGAGGGATGTCAGAGGCTATAAGAGCTGGAGCAACCAAACTTTCTGTCCAGACTCCTGTGATACCACTTCAGTACAAGTGTATTTCAAAATTTCGCCACGCCCCTTTCCGCCCCAAAATTGTAAAATGTAAAATATGATAAAATATTTCAAAAGTCCACAGAAATTACATGTGTGCTGACTGAGTACGGGTATAAAAGTAGTGTCGGTTTAACAGCGACACAACACGTCCTTTCTCGTTTTAATTTATTTGATTTATATTTTGAAAATAAATACTTTATAATTTCACAAATATCAAAGTTTCGGTTGCCAAACAAGATTGCGAGTATTCGACCTTTATTACATAGCTATACTTATATTTATCCCGCTCACGTAGTGTGCTTTATTTCTATGCCGTTCAAAGGACTCTGCTTATTCATTACTTTATCAAATCGGCGAAGCTACGATTTGTGCAACAAGCACACTTCAATAAATGTATCTACTCTGCAAGTGTAGAATAAAACGAAATTCAGCACATGATTGTGTAAAGAAACAAGCGAACACATAAGCGAGCGAAATCGTATGTTTCGGTGGCACGGATTGCGCAACCGTAAAAGCGCAAACATGAAGTTGCCCCTACATTTGAGGTTGCAGCTTTGTGCAATCAACAAAGCACTTGCCCGACCGCAGCCGGTAGCTAAACTAGTATTCGTAAGAAATAATGCATGTAGGTTTTCTAGACCACTGTGCCATGAGGGCGGCAACGACTGCAGTCAACGAGTGCTGACAAAAGTCAACGAGGTAAAAACAATAAAAGACAGCGGTGGGATGACTTTTCGAATTTGGAAGTCAAACACAACAAAAAAAGAAAACCTGATATGCGTAACCCGCAAGCAAACGCCCTGTATGTTGTTTTTTTTATTCTCAGGGCCGAGCCTCGAGTCTGGGCGCAGAAGTGTACATGTGCGCCTGAGGCAGCTGCCCCTACAGTTTAAACTGGTAACCCCATGGTCTGAATACCTTCTGCAGTCCTATCGTTTATAAAAAAGTATATAAATTATATAAAACTTATACATTATAAAGCTTTTTCTGACATTACCCGGTACTCTTTCTGCTTCGTACAAAACCAACTTTTTTTAAAAGATTTGAAAAATGGTTAAATGAATTTTGTTCCGATGGTAGAAGTTTTTTGTACAGAATTGAATAATGGTAATTTTTTTGAATAGTTGTTTTCAGAGGCAGTGATTTTCTTTTTCACGTAGCTTAATCATCGTACGTACATCTCTCAATAGATTTGAGAAATCTGTACTGAAGTGATATCACAGGAGTTTTGACAGAAAGTTTGGTTGCTCCAGCTGTTATAGTCTCTGAGGTTCAGGCGCTCATTTGTACGAATGGGCAAAGTGGGAACGATGTTTATCGAAATGGTTTTCTTCAGTGTGGCTATACTAATGATCCGATCCGATTCAGTTTTGGGCCTCTGACAGATGGGACCCCTTTGTGAAGGCGGGCTCAAATTTCGAAATAATAATTCATTTGTAGCAGTGTGATATAATATATAATATAATATATGTGATATTAACATTTGTGCGGAAATCGATTGACAAACCGATTTTATAGCAAATTCTTCATCGAAAATATATAATAATGCTTTTGAAAAATTTTCAGTAGATTATCGGTTTGTGCCGACGATAAACCCAGGATTATTGTTTCTTCTTTTAATTGCAATTTCTCGAGCTATCGCCGACCATGAACATAGCAATGTTGTCAACAACACGACGTTTTAATCAACGCACGTGAAATCCACCTGGAGTTCTATCAAGATTGATGACAATATCGTGATTGTCACGCTATAGATCCGTGCTGATGAGTTGACCTTTACATAGTTATTATGGCTTCTCAATTTCAAGTATTTGCACTTTTTTGATGCGCAACACATGCTGTCAGGCTTGACTCAGAGTACCAATCAGGAATTTCGAATGAGCGGATGATCCATAACTACACCAAAACAGGGTACCTTTTCATATATGTACTAGTATGCTTTCGCTTAAACAAGATAATGCAACAGTTAACAGTAACTGATCTCCTAAATGTACTATACGAGGGTTGCTATTAATGTTTTTGGCCTAGGTCACTTCCAGCCAGATTAGGACTAAATGTTTATTTGCATAAAAAATTTTAGAGTTTTATGGGCTAAACCTACATACAACTTTTTAATGTACGACCACGTTTTATACCGATTAACGATAAATAACAAATTTACCTCGGAAGAAAAATGGAATTAGGCCGTGAACATTTTCGTGCGATTATTTTTCACAACTTTCGACGTGGATTAAGTAGACAAAAATGCATCGACGAACTAAAATTATTACACGGCGAACAAGCACCTTCCTTTAGGTGTGTAGTGGTCGCTGTTCGCTAAGCGCCAAATTCCGTAAAGGTTGTCCAAAATTAGTTGTTGTGCCAAAAAATATCGATGCTGTGCAAGAACTGATTAACAAAGATCGTCATGTCACATACCGTGAGATAGAGGATTCGTTGGCCATTAGTATGACCACCATCAATAAGATTTGACATGATCACATGGGCATAATAAATGGTGTTCCCGTTGGATTCCACATAATTTAACAATCCAAAAAAAAAGGCGCGTGTCGATTGGTGCAAAGAATTTATCCAAAAGTACGTTTGTGGGGCTTTAAAAAGTGTATATAATATCAACAACAATCGACTGTTTGGGTCTTCCAAAATGAACCAAATCCAACAAAAGTTGTTCGCTCGAGAAGAGCACATCGAAGCAAATGGTGGCCTGTTTTTTCGGCATTAATGGTCATGTATCTACAGTGGCCTTAGAGAAACGTAAAACAGTTAATTCTGATTGGCATACATCCATTTGTTTGCCAGAAGTTTTCTGGCTTTTTATACCCGTACTCGAAGAGTAAAAGGGTATATTGTATTTGTGGTAAAAGTGGATGTGTGTAACATAGAGAAGGAGTAATTTCCGACCATATAAAGTATATATATTCTTGATCAGCATCAATAGCCGAGTCGATATAGCCCCTGTCTGTCCGTCCGTCTGTCCGTCTTGTTCGTCGCCCATTGCTCGAAGGCTAAAAAGAGATAGAGCAACCAAATTTTTTTTCCAGACTGGTGTGTTCTCTCACTCCTAGAAAAAAGTTTTAAAATTTCGCCCCGCCCACTTCCGCCTCCACAAAGGGCGCACATCTGTGGCGTCCACCATTTTGAACATAGCAGAAAACGAAAAATGCTGAATCATAGAGAAAGACCATATCTATCAGGGGCCCAAATCTGAATCGGATCGGATCATTAATATAGCCACAATAGACAAAAACATACGCAAAAACTTCGCTCCATCCCTTTCGCACTCACACAAAATCGAGTCGATTTGGTTTTTTGTATTTTGTGTAGCCTGGATCTCAGAGACTATAAGAGCTAGAGCAACCAAACTTCTGGCCAAGACTCCTGTGATACCGAACCTGAACAAGTGTATTTCAAAATTTCGCCCCGCCCCCTTCCGCCCCCACAAAAGACGAAAATCCACAATTTTGAAGATAGCAAAAAAATAAAAATGCTGTTTTGTAGAGAATGACCATATCTACCAGATTCCCGAATTTGGTTCAGATCGGATCATTATTGTAGCCACAATGATCAAATGAATTTTCAGCTACGAGCTGTCCCCTTCCCCTTGCGCCGTAAGTCATTTATTGGGGTTCATTGTCGCAGCAGATTCTCTCACACACACACTCACGCTCAAACATGCTGCCTCGTGCAGTGTACGTGTGTTGTTGTGAGAACTGATGTAGATGATGTAGATGTAGATGTCGATGACAGATGTAGCAAAAAATGTAAAATGTAAAAACTGATAAAACATTTTAAAATTCCACATAAATCACTGAGTACGGGTATAAAAGTAGAGTCGCGTTCGAAGCGACTCCGTACGTTCCCGCTGCTGAAAATTCATTTGATCATTGTGGCTACAATAATGATCCGATCTGAACAAAATCTGGTAGATATCGTCATTCTCTACAATACAGCATTTTTCGTTTTTTCCTATCTTCAAAATTGTGGATTTTCATCTTTTGTGGGTTCCGCCCCGGATGCGGGGCGAAATTTTGAAATACACTTGTTCAGGTTTGGTATCACAGGAGTCTGGACAGAAAGTTTGGTTGCTCTAGCTCTTATAGTCTCTGAGATCGAGACGGTCATTTATACAAAAAACCAAATCGACTCGTTTTTGTGTGAGTGCAAAAGAGAGCGAATGATGTTTTTCGAAATTGTTTTCTCTATTGTGGCTATACTAATGATCCGATCTGATTCAGATTTGGGCGTCTGATAGATATGGTCTTTCTCTATGATTCTGCATTGAATAATTTTTTTCAGATCCAATTTTAAGGTTGAGTTAAAAAAAAATTATTTATTAAACGGGCGACGTTGCCTTCTGTGCGTTTCAATACATTCACTTCGGCCACAAATCTAATATAGTCCTAAACTCTTCAAGTACTGGGTAAAAAAACCCGAAATTAAATTTCTTCCTCTGAAAACATTATATAGCGACAGACGACTAAAGCAAAATTCAAAGGGTATTTTATTTTTTCGTCCGTAAGTTGAGGTTGGCCCAGAAAAGTTTCAGTTTGTCTCGTTCCTGAGGCACACTATAAATTTGACTGATTTCTAGACATGCTTTTTACTCTTTAATGTAATGTCAGCTGTTCTGGGTTAAGTACGTATCCATAGCTTTATATCTTTATATCAGTGCACATATGTATGTACATATGTATGCATGTAGTTGTACTTCTATTGATTCAAACGCTCCTTTCTTTTTTTTTATGTGCGTCTTTAGAGTATACTCACACGTTGTATGTGTATTAATATGTACATATGTATATGTACACGAATTAATACATACATGTATATGTATTTACACATGTTTGCATGTCTGTGTGTATGTTCCTTGTTGTGTCGTTTTCAACATTTTTCAGCGTTTAGGAATTCCAAAAATTCCTTACTTTAAAGTAAAAATAAATTCCATGCAACATCCGCCATGTTGGGTTTGTCTATTTTTGCTTCACGGAGCGCACCCAGAGCTGTTGTGCCTCCATCCTTATCCCATTGCCGTTTCCACCACCACTGCATTTGAATCTTCCTCGACTCCCCTTGGCTTTCTACATAACCTACTCGCTTTTCATCCCCATGGCTTTGTCTATACGACCGTTTTGAGTTTCTTACACTACAGAGTCGGTCGGCAACTTAGTATTCTCGCTCAGAAAATGCCTTCTCGTTTTAATACCCGCTTCTCAAGGAGTACAGGGGTACATTTTATTCGTATAGATGAATGTAACAGCTTGAAAGAAAGTACCGACCGCAGAAAGTATACATATTTGATTAGCATCAATAGCCAATATATTCATGTCCATCTGTACGTCTTGTTTATCGCCTATTTCTCAGAGACTGTAACAGCTAGGCAACAATAAGAAGAAACAAATTTTACGTTTCTGACTTTTTGGGGGGAATTAACATTATAATACATATATATATAGCACCAATGTCCTTTCTAGGCTCAGTGAAGATCGCCACACTAAGTCATATAAGTTATGATACTAGAAGCACACTCCACAGGCTGCAGCTTTTGTGTGCTTTCTGGTAAATATGTACATATGTATGTACAGTGACGCACTTAAGTATTGGCACAGTTGGAAATTTTAACTTTAAGGGCTATTTCCAGGCTTCTGGAGCTTTTAAAGAACCAATTTTTTTGTATATGCTTAAATTAAACATTTCTAAATTAAAACGCATAGAGTATTTTTTATTTCGTATCATATACACTTAAAACTATTTATATTTTAGAAGAAAATAACCTTTTTCGTGACACAAAAGTCTTGACACAGTTGCACTACTTATCTGATTTATTTTTAACTTAAGCCCGATCTGGTCATAATTTCTTATGCAATTTATAATGGGAGTCCCCTTAAAAAAAATTCGTCTGAAATTTTATTAAAAAATTGTAGTTTTAGTTAGTTATTCTGCATTTTACCCTAATGTTTTTAGGATTATTTCAGAGGCGCAAAGAAACTAGTGCAGCTCGGCGAAAAATTGTCCTTCAGTTGCACAATGAAGGCAAATCTTATGGCGAAATAGCCAACATTATGGAATTGAGACGATTTTCCATCAGTAGCATTATACAGAGTTTTAAAGGAGCATCAAACTTGGAGAACGCACCCAGAAAAGGACGACCAAAGGCTTTTACTGACAGACAAAGCGTTTAACAAAGGTTTTAACTAAAGGTGGACCCCAAAATTTCCTCTTCCAAGATTCCCGCTAAGGTCAGGGCTGAGCTTGGGACAGAAATCTACCCCATGACTGTAAGGAGGGCCGTGTTTCAGCGTGGGCGCCAGTTAATTGACGGCCATTGGATCGAAATATATTGAATTTGGTTTCTTCCGAAAAGAGCACCTGATCCCAGAATTCAATTGGCTTGCTCAAATGCCCTCTAGCATAGGCATTGACCTAGGCATTTATTGACCTCCGAGATCAACGCCTTTCGGCTAGCAGCACGACAATGGTAGTTGGCTTGGTGCACGGCCCTCCCTACAGTCATGGGGTGGATTTCCGTCCAAAGCTCAGCCTTGACCTCATGGGCAATCTTGGAAGAGGAAATTTTGGGGTCCACCTTTATTTTGCGGATCACCTGCTGGCGTTCTCTATCAGTTAAAGCTTTTGGTCGTCCTGTTCTGGATGCGTTTTCCAAGTTTGATGCTCCATTAAACATCTGTACAATGATTCGGATGGTAAATCGGCTATTTCGCCATAAGATTTGCCTTCATTGTGCAAGTGAAGGGCAATTTTTCGCTGAGCTACACTAGTCTCTTTGCGCCTCTGAAATAATTTAAAAACGTTAGGAAAAAAATGCAGAATAACTAAAAAATACAATTTTTTAATGAAATTTCAGACGAATGTGTTGTAGGGGAGTACCATTATAAAATTTCATAAGAAATTATGACCAGATCGGGCTTAAGTTAAAAATAAATCAGATAAGTAGTGCAACTGTGCCAAGACTTTTGTGTAACGAAAAAAAGGGTAATTTTCTTCTAAAATATAAATAGTTTTAAGTGTATGATACGAAAAAAAACAAAACTGCGTTTTAATTTAGAAATGTTTAATTAAAAAGCTCCAAAAGCCTGGAAATAGCCCTTAAAGTTAAAATTTCCAACTGTGCCAACACTTAAGTGCGTCACTGTATGTATGTACATACGAGGGCCGTCCCAGAAATAGCCGACCTAACTACTAAAACACAAAAATGTGAATATTTTAATACTCGTACTCGAAGAGTAACAGGGTATATGGTATTTGTGGTAAAAGTGGATGTGTGTAACATAGAGAAGGAATAATTTCCGACCCTATTAAGCCTATATTCTTAATCAGCATCAACAGCCGAGTCGATATAGCCCTGTCTGTCCGTCCGTCTGTCCGTCTGTCTGTCTGTCCGTCCGTCTTGTTTGTCGCCCATTGCTGGGAGGCTATAAAAGATAGAGCAACCAAATTTTTTTTCCACTGATGTGATATCTCACTCCTAGGAAAGTGTTTCAAAATTTCGCCCCGCCCACTTCCGCCTCCACAAAGGGCGCACATCTGTGGCGTCTACAATTTTGAAGATAGCAGAAAACGAAAAATGCAGAATCATAGAGAAACACCATATCTATCAGGGGCCCGAATCTGAATCGGATCAGATCATTATTATAGCCACAGTTGAGAAAACCATTTCGAAAAACATCATTCCCTCTCTTTCGCACTCACACAATAACGAGTCGATTTGGTTTTTCGTTCAAATGAACGCCTGGATTTCAGAGGCTATAAGAGTTAAAAGCAACCAAATTTTTCTGTCAGACTCCTGCGATACCAAACCAAGACAAGTTTATTTCAAAATTTTGACACGCCCACTCCCGCCCCCCAAGAGACGAAAATCCACAATTTTGAACATAGAAAAAAACGAAAAATGCAGTATCGTAGAGAATGACCATATCTACCAGATTCCCGAATTTGGTTCAGATCGGATCATTATTGTAGCCACAATAATCAAATTAATTTTCAGCAGCGATTTTCCCCTTCCCTTGCAACGTAAGTCATTTTATGGTGATGATTGTCGCTACAGATTCTCTCTCTCGCTCACACATTCTGCCTCGTGCAGTGAACGTGTGTTGTTGTGAGAAGTGATGTAGATGTAGATGACAGATGTAGCAAAAAAATGTAAAATGTAAAAACTAATAAAACATTTTCAAATTCCACATTAATCACATGTGTACTGACTGAGCACGGGTATAAAAGTAGAGTCGTGCTTACAGCGACTCCGTACGTTCTTTCTCGTTGGAAATACCATTGCTGCTCCGATAACATTGTTTTCTTTTTTCTATGTCAGAGTAAACGAGAAAGAACGTACGGAGTCGCTGTAGGCGCGACTCTACTTTTATACCCGTACTCAGTCTGTACACATGTGATTTATGTGGAATCTTCAAATGTTGTATCAGTTTTTACATTTTACATTTATTTGATGCATCTGTCATCTACATCTACATCAGTTCTCACAACAACACACGTACACTGCACGAGACAGAGCGTGCGAGTGTGGGTGTGAGAGAATCAGCAGCAGCAACCCTCAAAATTAATGTATATTTTGTTATGGTTGTAGCAGGGAGGTGGGGCAGCTCGCTGCCGAAAATTCATTTGATCATTGTGGCTACAATAATGATCCGATCTGAACCAAATTCGGGAATCTGGTAGATATGGTCATTTTCTACGATACTGTATTTTTGGTTTTTTCTATCTTCAAAATTGTGGATTTTCGTCTATTGGGGGCGGGAGTGGGCGTGGCAAAATTTTGAAATAAACTCTTGCACAGAAGCGATATCACAGGAGTCTAGGCAAAAATTTGGTTGTTCTAGCTCTTATAGTCTCTGAGATCGAGGCGCTCATTTATACGAAAACCAAAACGACTCGATTTTGTGTGAGTGCGAAAGGGATGGAGCGAAGTTTTTGCGTATGTTTTTGTCTATTGTGGCTATATTAATGATCCGATCCGATTCAGATTTGAACCCCTGATAGATATGGGATGTCTCTATGATTCTGCATTTTTCGTTTTCTGTTATCTTCAAAATTGTGGACGCCACAGATGTGCGCCCTTTGTGGGGGGCGGAAGTGGGCGTGGCGGAATTTTTAAACTTTTTCTAGAAGTGAGAGAACACATCAGTTAGGAAAAAATTTGGTTCCTCTAGCTCTTATAGCCTCCGAGCAATAGGCGACAAACAAGACGGACAGACGGACAGACAGCAATTAGCACAAATACAATATACCCTTTTACTCTTCGAGTACGGGTATAAAAAGAGACGATGTACATATTGGTTCATCAAACATATTTTTATACATACATACATATGTAGAAGCTAGTGGTTTAATTCAGATTTACTGCATAAAAGTACATTTGTAAATAAAACTCTTACTTACTATACATACGAATATGTGTCTCTTTTCTATTTCCACATTTAGCCATTGAGTCTTTATTACAAAATCAATATTCCAAAAAATAATTAAAGTCGCATACGTAGTTTTTCATGAACTTTTTCTTTTTTGCTCTTATTAAACGGGTTATACGCAAAAGCAATCGGAGCGGAGCATGGGAACAGCAATGCCACCGGCAGAAACGGCAAAACAGAGCAACCTTTTAAAAAGGATTCTTCCCATCCAAAGTTGTTTCTTTCAAGAAGAAAGAAGTTTCTTTCCCAAGAAACTCGCACAAATATTTTTTAATGTTTTCTTGGGCACAGAAAATAATGTAAGGAATGTCACGTTGCAGTGCCCTTTTAATCTTGTGAGCGCTCCTTGTATGAACTGCGCTTTTATTTTAGTTGCCGGTACGCTTCTGCTGTTGCCGCTTCTGCTTTGCCTTTGCCGCTGTTGCCTTTACCGCTGATTCTCTTTTCTCAGTCCCAGCTCCTATCTCCACTGGTATGGGATAAAGAATTTCTTATTTAGCAGCAACTGCTGCTAAAAATTCATTCGTCTGTCTGCTTGTCCCCTGTCTCTCTGCGCCGCCATCGCCCTGCATCATCCATTTGCACTCTATATGTACATATGTATGTATGTACATATCCATGAGGCTCTGCAGCCGCAAAGTCGAAATCGAAGCGTGAGGGGAGAAATCCCTTTCCTAAGGAACGGAAGCTTACAGGCAAGGGCTGCGATAATTGTGTCTTTTTGATACCCTTATAGTATTTTCTAATTTTGTTCAGGCGTTTTTAACGTAGCGTACAACCGAGCCGACCCATATTCTTCTCTTCTGAATTCAGAACAGATGATTCAACGAAACAGCCCGAATCAACTAATATTTCTTAAACTTGATTGGATACAACACACAATTTTCTTTAAAAAATTTCCAATTACTTTATCATAAAGTATGTATTAGCAGCTGTTAAAGAAAAACACAAATTTGTAACAAAAAATATGTAATTTCTACATACATTACTGAATTTACCCTTAAGACTGCAAGGGTATACAAACATCGGAGCCCATAGTTAACTTTTCTAATTTTTTTTCTTCGGACATTTTTGTATTGAAAATGTTATCTGGTACGCGCCGAATGAACTGAGAGCTTGCCGAGTTCTTTGCTGTCTTTACATTTTCCACACGGTAACCATAGTCCGTATGATGGAGAACGCGTATATCTAAAAAGCGTTTTGCCTTTAGCAACACCAAATTTGCAACAAATAAAAATAAAACAGATCCAATATCCCACCGTTGCTTACAGAAAACGAAAAAGAACGTATTGAGTCACCGTTAACGCGACACTACTTGTATAGCCGTACTGGGTCAGTGCACATGTGATTTATGTAGAATTTTTAAATATTTTATCTGTTTTTACATTTTATTGTTGTATCTTTCCTCTACATCTACATAGCTACTCACAACAACACGCCGTTTTGTTTTCCATGTACACTGCAGGAGGCAGAGTGTGTAAGCGAGTGAGAGAGAATCAGCAGCGGCTGAAGGATTGGCGGCTAGCTGCTGAAAATTCATGTCATCATTGTGTCTATACTAATGATCCGATCTGAACCAGATTCGGGAATCTGTTAGATATGATCATTCTCGTTTTCGATTTTTTCTATCCTCCAAATTGTGTATTTTAGGGATGATGTGTTATATTAGGGATGATAGCCGCTACTGATTCTTTCTATCGCTCACACTCTGCCTCGTGCAGTGTACGTGTGTGTTGTGAGAACTAATGAAGATGTAGATGACAGATGCTGCAAAAAAAAGGAAATTGTAAAAACTGATAATAAATTTTATGTACTGACTGCGTACGGGTATGGTATAAAAGTAGTGTCGCGTTAACGGCGACTCCAAACGCTCTTTCTCGTTTTAGCTTCTTGTCTAGCTAATCCTCATGGAGCCCGCCATTCTCGCCCTGCCCTAATCCACGGTTATCTGTTTTGTTTATTTATTTTCAATCTTTCTACTTCTAAGTTAATACTGTACTTTGTCCATACTCATTCCACTTAATTAATAATATTGTTTTTATTATTATTTAATGGTGTAACGGTGAAATGTAACATTGGGAGGAATGTTCAATTGGCTGTACCTTAGATTAATCCTAAGATTTGTGATATCTTAAACAACTTTTAACGGAAGGGGTGGGATGCTACTCATATTCCGTTCTTTTTGTTCATTATCAACAAAACAATATTCCCAGCAGACAATCAAATGTAATCCCAATCAATGGATACAGCTTATTTAAAAAAAAAATGACTACAATAATACTTTCATCTGTCGCCCTTCCTACCCATTATTGCTGTTATACCCTTTTTATAACCGTATTTGAAGAGTTAAAGGGTATATTGTATTTGTGGTAAAAGTAGATGTGTGTAACACACAGAAGGAAGCGTTTCCGATTCTATAAAGTATATATATTCTTGATCAGCACCAATAGCCGAGTCAATATAGCCATGTCTGTCTGTCTGTCTATCCGTCTTTTCGTCTTGTTTGTCGCCCAGTGCTCGGATACTATAAGAGCAAGGGCAACCAAACTGGGTTTTCCAGACTCATATTATATCACACTGCTACAAGTGTATTTCAAAATTTCGCCCCGCTTCCTTCCGCACCATCAAAGAGCGCACAGCTGTAGCGTTCACATCCCACCCCTTTCTTTAAAAGATAACAGAAAACAAAATGCAAGAAATGCAGAATCAAAAAGAAACCCCATATCTATCAGACGTCCAAATCTGCATCGGATCGGAGCATTAGTATACCCACAATAGAGAAAACCATTTGGAGAAGCATCGTTCCCTCCTGCTCTCTCTCACACACCACCGCTTCGACTCTGCCCATTCGTCCCATTCGTCGTAAGTGTTAGAGCAACCAAACTTTCTGTCCAAACTCCTGTGATATCACTTCAATACAAGTGTATTTCAAAATTTCCCCCTGCCCCCTTCCAACACACAAGAGACGAAACTCTGCAATTTAGAAGATAGAAGAAAATAAAAAATGCAGTATCGTAGAAAATGATCACGTCTACCAGTTGGCCGAATCTGGTTCAGATCGGATTATACCCGTACTCCAAGAGTAAAAGGGTATATTGTATTTGTGGTAAAAGTGGATGTGTGTAGCATAGAGAAGGAATCATCTCCGACCCTATAAAGTATATATATTCTTGATCGGCATCAATAGCCGAGTCGATATAGCCATGTCTGTCCGTCTTGTTTGTCGCCCAGTGCTTGGAAGCTATTAGATCTAGAGAATCCAAAATTATTTTCCACATTGATATGATCTCACTCCTAGAAAAGTGTTTCAAAATTTCGCCCCTTCGACTTCCGCCCCAACAAAGGGCGCACATCTGTGCCGTCCAGAATTTTAAAGATATCAGATCGGATTAGATCGAATCATTGGTATGGCCACAATATAGAAAACCATTTCGAAAAACATCGTTCCCTCTCGCTCGCACTCACACACAAACGTGTCGGCTTTGCCCTTCCGTACAAATGAGCGCCTGGATCTCAGAGACTATAAGAGCTAGAGAAACCAAACTTTCCGTCCAGACTCCTGTGATATCACTTCAGTGCAAGTTTATTTCAAAATTTCGCCACGCCCCCTTCCGCCACCCCAAAAGATGAAAGTCCACTAATTTGAAAATAGGAAAAAACGAGAGAGATCGTAGAGAATGATCATATCTACCAAATTCACCAATTTGGTTCAGAGCGGATCATTATTATAACCACAACGATGAAATTAGTTTTCAGCAGCGCCCCCACCCCCCGCAACAAAATATACATTTTAGGGTTGATAGCCGCTATTTATTCTCTCTCTCGCTCACACACTCTGCCTCGTGCAGTGCACGTGTATTGTTGTGAGAACTGATGTAGATTTAGATGACAGATGTAGCAAAAAAGTGTAAAATGTAAAAACTGATAAAACATTGGAAAATTCCACATAAATCACCGAGATGATGATATTTATACCCGTACTCGAAGAGTAAAAGGGTATATTGTATTTGTTTTTATCTATATTTTTTTTCTTTGCAAATGCAACGTTCTGACCAAAGGTTAGTTTTGCTTCTACAGCTTAAAAGCTTTGAATATCAAGAATAAGAATATCGAGAATGGCTGTAAGTCTTAAGTAGTATCGCTTTAAACAAGTGCGACAGCCATTTATACTCAACCTGTACATGGGACTCTTTTTTGCACCGATTGATTATTTATTTCCATATATTTAATTAATCTACTAATTCATGTTACAATAACAGACAAATTGAAATTGGATTGACTCCTAATCGTACCGTCTCTCTCCCATGCCTCGATAGCCCTTAAAGCAATTAAGTTGATCAGGGTGAGGATTTAAACATATGTATGTATATACATACATATAAATACGTATATACATGCATACATACATAAATATTCCATTTATTTTTTTGTTTTCAAAGCTTTTTACGCGTGAAAAACGTTTCTCTAACATCAAAGTTCTCTATTTTCTTATACATATTGTACAGACAAAATTTGTGTTTGAATAAAAAATTATCCTTGTTCAATAGTAATTGGGCCCTACATGTAGACTCTACATTCACCAAAAAATTACAACAGTCGAACGTACGGTTTTCACGATACATACATATGTACATATAAGCTAAAATATAACCTGAAGTTGCGTTGCATACAGAAGTGGTTGGGGTACGAAATTGGAATACTGCGAATTGAATAGAACTATCTGTATTCAAATTGTTTAAGTATGTCGTGTTCATTTTCAAAGTTATTAAATTTAAAAACCTTTCCTTTTTTTGTTTTAAGTCCGCGGAGGCATCTGACGAACGTTACTGGCGTACGTTACGAACCCTACGTTTCCAAATTCCGCGATAATAATACATTTTGGAGAGACTTTGAGGAGAAAGGACAGTCATTAAAAATGGATACATTTCAAAAGCTGTTTATATATTAAACGATATCTGCGGCCAGCCGCAACAATTTTAAGCGATATGATATTCTTAGTCCGCCCATCGGACTGAATCATCGGCGTAGGCCGTCATGCAGGGTGCTTAGCACCGAGCAGGCGCAGGTCAAGCTTCACTCCATCTTTTGTGAGAATAGGTGGTGCGGGGAATATCTGTCTGGCTCTGGGAGTCCAGATGGAGCGGAATAAGACGGATAAGAATACACCTGTTATACATATGTTGAAAATACATACATGCAATATTATTATTACTATTATTTGAACTTACTTTTGTACAGGAATTTCGAGTAATCACAATCCATTGTGTTGGTGTGGATTCAGTTAAATAGATTATATTTCTGTATTGTATTGCAACGTTAATTTTTCCAGCTTATGATTAGCTTTCATTTAACTGATTAAGTATTATGGCAGATTTACTGACTTTACACAGATCACACATTACAAGAATATTCACTTCATCACCTTAAGAGTCGGCTTTCAGCCTAAGGTCTTTTTCTCATCTACCCGTACGTTGCTTGTTACTCTTATTTTTGTTTTTACCACCTAAAGTTTGCGATGAAACTTACAACCGTGCGCAAGAGTAAAATATTAGAATAGTAAAACAGTCAATACCGTGGATTGGCTGCCTTTGCCGCCGAGGAAAGCAATACCATACCGCACTGAAGTGGCGAAAATAATTCAAAATCGTATTAACCCTATTAAGAGAACTTTTCGAGTTTTGGATGGACTCCTTCCATTCATTTATTAGTTTTCGGTGTCCTTTTCGTTCCTTTGATTAAATTTATTGCAAGCTGGAGACAAAAACTGCGACTACGGTTACGATTGCGATTCAATCTGTTGCTGGGACGAAGTATGGGATAGGGTGAATGCTGTGCGAAGATCACCAGTATGCGAAACGTTTCTAAAGCCACTTTTGGTATGATTTGTTTCTTTTGAAATTTAATAAAACTTGGAAATTATGTGTTACATTCAGATTTTTAAGGTTTTCATGGCCATTTTTCTTATTAATATTTTCACAGTAACGTACATAGGTTCATATGTTCATATTTATATACATATATTTGTGTGGCTGCTACATTTGGTTCCAGTGCTAAGGCAGCACAAGTATCCGTAAGTTAAAAATGTTTTAATGCACCATATTTTAACTTATGTATGTTTAAACTTTTTTGAATACGTATGGGTGCACGTGCATTCATTTACTTACATATATACATACATATGTATTTTGTGTCTTGTGCTTTTTATTTTGTATTTTTTGTTGCTTGTGGTGTGGGTGTCATCGTAGTAGTCCCACATAACAGCTGTCGCTGTCTGTTGCTTTCCCGTTTGAAGCTTGACTTCTACTGAGTACTTACATATGTATGTATTTGCTTATCCGGGAATGTCGCGCAATGTCTGGTTCTTGAAGGGAAAATAAGGAATCGAAGGGTAAAATCAGCTATGTATGTAAATACATATGTACGTATTTGATAAGATGATGATTATTCAGCAAAAGCACATCGCCAAAAGAAGCGCACTATTTTGGGGGATTTTGTTTGGTTTTGATTTAAGTTTCGGTTTCGTTGGGATTGCAAAAGCGATAAGTGCAACAGTTGGGCTGTAGCCGACGTGCAACGCAACCTCATGGTACTTTTTCAAAACTGTCATATAAATACACGGAAAAAACATGAAAAAAATGAGTGTGCAGAGGCGCGCGGGCACAGGGGGAACAATACCCAAAAATACAGATTATAACACGTTCACACAAGCATTAACAGGCACCAGAAAATATGAAATTCAATTATAATTAGCTTTCTCGCGCCGAATTAGCCGTCGCACTCGCAGTCGCCGAGTCACCGTTCTTTCCTATCTTGATGTGTTGCGAATTTAACTAAATATCGTTTGGCTGGAAGGCATTCGGCCGGTCCACATGTCGGCACACGCTATAACGGAAATATACACATGATTTTCTTGAGCTTTTTTTATCGGCTCGGCTGACGGCCAACTGGAAAGCTGCCTGGTACTCGTCCACGCGTCGTTCTATTCCCGACCATTAAGCGGTCTGGCCCGAATCGAAAATGAGCAACAATAGACGAATGAACCCGTTGAATTTGGGTGGTAATTGAACTCGTACTTCACGCACTAAAGGCCATTTTTATTCACTTTGCAATGATATATGTTTGTATGTATGTATATGTTTGTTTATATATATGTAGAGTGGCGTTCCGCCAGGTCTTTTGTACAACACTCGGTTTTTAATTTTAATTCTTTTAAATACGTGCTAAACGAGCTTTCGCTTACGAAATGACACCAACAAGCGACGGTATAAACAAAACTAACAATACGACATTAACTCAAAATGTATTTCAGGCAAAAATTAAAGCAGCCAAAGCTCCTATTGAGCATACGACAGCCCGACCGACCGATTCAGCGAGAGTCTGAGCGAACGAAAAAGTGAACGAGCGAGCGAGCATGCGAAAACTGTTGGAACTTGCGTCGGAGCAGGGAGGAGAGAGACAAATGCTTCTAGTCGCAAGAGATTGTTGGGTTGCGTGGGACACACAAGCGCACCAACACATGGTCACAGAAACAACACGGCAAGTGTTGTCACTCGCATACTGTATGAATACATACAAATGTATGAGTGCTGTGCTGCGCTCTGAGAGAAATAGCTCTGAGAGACAGCGCATGCGAGAGGATAAAGAGTCGCATGAATCATAATGAAATAATACAAGGTGGTCCCATCCCACAACGCGGTCTCTTTTCGGGGCTTATTTGGCTCAATACGTCTCACTTACTCATAGTGAGTGGTTGTGCGTGAATTTGGACGTTTTTCAAAAAAATACCGCAAACTTGTAAAATTGGTCCCTCGAATTCAAATCGTTTAATCTGTGTGCCTAAAGAGAGCACAAAAAATTAACTGTATAGAAATGCAACTTAAGTTCGATATGAACATAACATTTGTTTTTCCTTCGATTTTACATAATTTACAGCAGCGCAATTCACAGAATCGCAAGGCAGCAAAGAGTACAGAAACAAAACAAACCAGCTTTTGTATAGATCTCTGTCTGCACTCTCTCATTAAGCAGGGCGTCAAAGCGCTTTCTGTAGAGCGAGCATAAATTAAGATCCGAAGGAGAGGGATGGAATCACCTTGTATAATTTCATCATGGTATGAATCAGCTTCCGCTGTTGTGACTTTGTTCTTGGTTGGTTAAGATCCGAACGAGAGGGATGGAATCACCTTGTATAATTTCATCATGGTATGAATCAGCTTCCGCTGTTGTGACTTTGTTCTGTTCTCTGTTCACACACGTGCCGTCCCGAACCGAACCGAGCGTTACGACTAGAGTTAAGTTGATTTGAGTTGTGTTAAGTGGGGTGTGGTGTTGGAATACAAGTATAAGAGACAGCAAAACTTTTGATTGCTAATATGTACACACATATTTACATATGTTTAAGAATCAAGCCTGTAGCATGTTTATGACATCTGATTGTTGAATCAATTTATAACTATCAATTATATCACAACTATAGTCAAGTTAGTTCTATCAAAGATTAGATAATTCCAAAATTTCTACCATTCGTTTTATTTATTCATAGTCATGAACAAATAAGAAAGGAGCTTCAGGGATTTAATGCTTTTTCAAAATTTTCTGTCAGCATGACCTTTTTTCCTAGAAGTTATGAATTTTCAATGTCGCTATCTGTTAGGGTTAAATGAAAGCGCTGGTCAAATATATACATATATGTAGTATAATAAGTGCACATACATTCATAGATATACATTCTACATATATGTACATATGTACATATACTATACATATGTACGAATAAAATATAAAACATGAATTTTATTTTTCCCGCTTAATCTGAGTTTCCAAAGTGAGAACTTTAAAACGGAATAATGAGAATCGTTTCGTTTAATATCTGAACTCATAAGCCCTTTAAAATTGCAAAACTCTTTGCTATTAAGCGTAGCAACATATATAAGTAACGTACATACATATGTACTTAAACACATGTACGGAAATTTAAAAAATATCGACATAAGTGCTGCCGATTCCTATTTTTTCCCGTCAAATCTGGCTTTTTTTGAAGACCAACCGCGGGTAAAGTTTGGCAATTGTGGGAAGCGGGAATTCAGGATTTTTTAGAATGGTATTTGGCTTTTTTCCGCTTTTTTTTAGTGTCGCTACACTTGAATCAAAAAGTATGAGACTAGTCATATTTTTGCAACTCCACCTAGTTTTAAGAATACTATCATCTCTATACCATTCTACCATCTTTATGTGCACGAAAGTGAATGTTATCGTATAAAATTTGTGAAATTCCTAAGGAATATAAGCAGAAGTGCCGCGATGCTTGGCTTAAAAGCGACGAATTTAACGCTTGGGCAAGAAAAGAAAAAAGCATAGGGTATACTGCAGCTATTCCAAAATCACAATCATAGCCAAACTTAGTGATCTGCGCGCTCATATAAAAATTAATAAGCACACGAGTTCAACGACGGCTTCACACAACAGAACAAAAAAGATTTTGGAATTTTACCTATTAAAACTGTTGAACAGGAAGCTCCTATTGCTCAACAAGCCGCCATGGCTCAAAAAGATTATTTGGGCAAATTGTTCATCAAACATTTTGATGTTGGAGCTGCAGGGCAAGTTAAGCTGCATCGAACTAAATGCACCAGCATCATTATGAATGTTCTGGCGCGTAATTTTTCCGAAGACTTGTGCATTCAGCCTCAGCGACTACCTCAGTATCCCAATTGCGAATGACATGAAACTCCGCAGAGCCACAATTTGTTGGGCGGGAAGGGGAATTTGCCATAGAAGTAGCTATCAACGAGTATTATTGGGAGTGAAAGGACACTACTAATTTTTATTGTACTGTACATTATGTTTCGATTATGATGTGCCCAAAAATTATCTTCGCTTGATTGGTGCGACCAAGTCGTACGATTGCGAGGCGGAAGACAGTTACGCTGAGTTAGACGAATTAACAGCGGTCTTACAATAAAAACCCTATAAAATATTACAGAAATAGAAAATTGGTAAACCCAAAAATTACGCTCTTTTTTTTTTTTTTTTTTTTTTTCTGTTATTTTTCAGTATTTTTTGCGTCTTGTTCAAGTTAAAAATGGCTTTTTTCCTTATAAAAAGTTGGCAGCACTGATCGACATATGTATAAAACAGTTTTTTCTAATTCCTTAAAACCCTTAACCGTTCAAATGTATTATGTAGGCACATAAGTACATATGTACTGTGGTGTTGTTTTATTTTTGTTCTTCAAATCTAAAATTCTTATGACTTTATCATGGTACAACATACATACATACATACATACATATGTACATACTAATATGGGCGCCAAATGGTAACCAGCACCGACAAAATAATTGTCGTATATTATTGTCTATAACACTACCCGACAAAATCGAACTTATTTTTTCCTCAAGGAACCAAACCGACTTTTTCTGTAGATTTGCGGCTTTACATTTTTTGAATGAATATAGGATTTTTTCTACGACAGAACTTTTTTAATCGAATTTAAAAAATTAGATTATTTGTACTTTTTTTCAGAGGTAGCGCTTATTTTTTTGCCCATACTTTAAGTATCTTACATTTAGTTGGAATGAACTTTTTACACAGAATTAACAAGAAAACTGTAACACCTTACTCGGGGTATTTGATTTGTGTTAACAGAATCGATATATGTAAATATGTACCCGTGTATAACTACATACGTTTTGTTTTACCATTTTTAATGTTTCTTTAACTTTGGAATTTTTTGTTAAAGAATGGTACGCAGATCGAAAAACTGTTTGCTAGCAAACAAATTTCACATATGTTTACTAGCGGTCTGTGGTGTGACCAGAGGTGTGCACTGCATTCCGTACGGTTACACTACTCAGATGTTGGCGCCATTAAACGTGAGGGAGACATGAATGCCTTCTCACACTGTTGGCTTGGAAGTGCGTTATTGTATCCTGACAACTCTGCAGTTTCCTGACGACAATGTGGTAAATGGAGAGCGAACTCAATGTTACATTGTTGCAGATTATGTATTTCCGCTTCATGATCGGATTATGAAGCCATTCAGCTCACGAAGCTTGGCTGTAAACAAGTGTATTTTCAAGTAAAGATTAACCCGAGCACGTAGTTGCATTGATAATGCCTTCCCCAGCACATTCACTCTTCCAGGCTCTCTCTTTTTTTCGATCTGAGTACACCTCTGGCCACACCACTGGTCGCTAGAAAAATATGTGTCATTTGTTCGCTAGCAAACAGTTTTTCGATCTGGAAAACTCATGCAGGATATTGCAGATGCTGTTGGTTGACACGCCAAACGCTGTTTGGTGCTCAGAAGTAGAGTATACAAAGTATACTAGGTGGAGTGAAAAGTAACCTCCTTGGAAGGAAAACAAATTTTTTTTGTAATTTTTTTGTTATTTTGTTCAATGTAGTCCTTATTTAGGACGATACACCCAATCCAGCAATTTTCCAATTTTTTTATCCCGTCCGAATAGTAGTTTTCCGAAAAGGTCTCCAAAATACTCCTCCGCGACGTCGATGATCTCCTCGCGTGAGCTATATTGGTTTATTAATTAGCCATATTTTGAGGTTTGGGAAAGGATAGTAATCCGAGGAAACAAAATCAGGCCAATAAAGTGGGTGAGGATGCCATTTCAGCATAACCGAAGTTCGCTCGCGTTCGTGTTATTGGTCTGGAGTCAGCAAACGCGGCACCGAATAGCTTTAAAATGAAAAATCTCTCTCCAAAAAATCCGTTGGCGTTCAGTATTAATCCTTGATGGGTCTGCTAGCACACGCACCTTAATTTTTCGATTAGCCAACATCATTGCTTGTATATTTTTTACTTTGTCTTCGGTAACCGCATCGGAGGGCTTCCCGCTAAGGACCTCATCGGCAGTGGAATTTCGTCCACCATGAACTCTCGTAGCCAATATTTTACAGTTTAATCGGAAGAAGCATTACTCCCATAATATTCATACAACTTTTTCTTGAATTTCTTCTCAGTTTTGCTTTTCAAAAAACAATGTTTTATGAAAAATCGAAAATCGGTTTTTTTCATACGTACCATAATGCCAAACACATCAACTAGTAGAAGAAAAAAAAACGAATCACTGTATCGCGCTGAAATTTTACATGTATGCCTAGCAGCGATAGCAGCGCATTTAGCGGTCAAGGAGGTTACTTTTCACCCCACCTAGTAAATTGCTATATTTTACTGCTGAATCACATTCATAACAGTTGCTATATTATTAAAATTTATTTTATTTTTATACGCTGTGAACAGGAAAATATTAGTGCCGCATCTCACCACTTTCAAATCTATTTTTGAGACTCTTCCAGTCTATCAAATTAAACAAGTGATATCTTTTTAGAAAGCCTCAAATGTAAGAGTTATAACTCTGAAGAAATCCCATTTCATTTCGATTCCATCTTCTTGTTTTACATGACTTAAGACAACTTACCCATTGAATCAGCTGCACATTGAAATAGTAGTGTTTTTTCAGAAAATCGACAACGAAACGAAAAACAACGAAACCCAATTTAAAACTTATGTTTTATATTTAGAACGTTTCTTGAGTTTAATATTTAGTTGTCAACGGTCATGTAGGTCATGGGTCAATAAGGTCCTGCCAGGTTCTCCTTTCAAAAGGATTTAAGCCAATAACCCTCGAAAAACTTGCCAAAACTTTGATCTAGATCTTTGAATAGCAGTTACGAACTCTACAATGCGCACACGCTGAATATTGCCAACTTATATGGTAATCTACGAGGCCGTCAGCATCTCTGCGTTGTTGGCGACTTCAATTTGGGCTCGTTGGTATGGTCCGCTGATCCGGAGTTGGAGGCTATGATGCCGAGCAATGTGCATTTGCAGCACGAAGTTATGTTTTTAGATGATTGTGTTAGTATGGGCTTAACTCAAATTAATAATGTTTATAATAGGCTTAATAAGATTCTAGATTTAGTTTTTGTTAGTTAGATATTGTTTGCCCTGTTGCACGTTTCGAGCTGCCTATTGCTGATTGTGACATGCATCATGAGCCGTTGGTATTCACCGCTAAATTCTATAGTTTCTCGCCTTGGTCTGAACCCGGCTTTGCATATTTATTTACTGATATAAGTTTGAATGCTATATGTGATGACTTGTTAAATGTAAACTGGGCTTCTGTTCTCTCGCATCCTAGTGCTGAATCTTCTTTCAATGTTTTCGTTCGTACTGTTCATCATATTGTTGATAATAATGCTTCCAGAAGTGTGCGTGGCTCGTATAGGCTACCGTGGTATACGAAGGGTCTTGTGAGGTATAAGAATCTGCGCAACAAGTTTTTTAAACGGTTTAAGAAGACCCGTGACTCTGTTGATTGGGCCAGGTATATGCAGCATAAACGGGAGTTTGATTTTTTAAATAAATTTTTATATAATCAATATATTGCTGACGTTGAAAGAGGACTTAAGGTTAATCCCAGGTCGTTCTGGCATTTCATAAATTAAAAAAGATCGACGAGTGCTCTTCCTTCAGCTATGAGCCTTGGTAACTTGAGCTCAAATACTGACAGTGGCATAGCGAACCTTTTTGCTTCTTTTTTTAGCTCAAACTTCGAGCCATACGCAGTTTGGCATGAGTCTGATGTCTTGGACTTTATCCCTTCGGTGGTCAATATTGGCTCACTTGATGTATCGGAGGTGGACATTTTGGAGGCAATCGCTGATTTCGACAACTCGTGTAAGCCTGACAGTGATGGCATTTCTGCTTTTCTGCTTCGCAACTGTGATGTTGCTTTTTGTGAACCCCTTTAAAATTATCTTCAATAATTCTTTGTTAACAGGTCACTTTTTATTGTAAAGTGGAAAGCTGCCACTATTACTCCCGTTTTTAAGAGAGGTGCTAAGAATTGTATCTCTAATTATAGACCAATTGCCAAACTCAGCAATGTCTCAAAACTTATTGATCGAATCATTGCCAAAAGATCTCTTTTCTCATGAAGTCATACATTAGTCAAAATCAGCATGGTTTTATGCCGGGTAGATCAACGACTACTAATTTGGCAGCCTTCAGTAATTTTTGTACACATGCCTTTGAAGGGCACTCTCAGGTCGATGTGGTATACACTGACTTTGCTAAGGCCTTTGACAAAGTCTCCCACTGTGCCTTAGTAGCCAAACTGAAGCGGTTGGGTATTCATTCAAGTCTGCTTAATTGGTTCATGTCATACCTTGAGCAGCGAGAGTATGTTGTTTTGGTAAATGGAAGGCAGTCGAGCCCATATTTGGCTACTTCTGGCCTTCAACAGGGGAGTGCTCTTGGGCCGTTGCTATTTTCTATTTTCATCAACGACATATGTCTCAGCATTGAAGTTTCTGAGCATTTGATTTATGCTGATGATCTGAAAATATTCGGTTCTGTCAGAACTTTAGGTGACAGTTTCCGTCTTCAGCGAGACCTGGATGCAGTCGTTCGTTGGTGCTCACTGAATTGTCTACCTCTCAACATTAACAAATGTTACTTTGTGTCCTTTAGTAAGTGTTTATTTAATATTCAGGCCTCTTATTCGATAGATGGCATTCCGCTCTTGAAGCAGACTGAGGCACTTGACCTGGGCGTTTTGTTCGATTCGAAATTTCTTTTTTATCGAACATTTGAACTTCATTTTGCCAAAAGCCTATGCTATGTACAGCTTTGTTACGCGTAATGCAACCCAGTTTAGGGACCCATACACGAGGCTAAGTCTTTATTCATTTCTTGTGCGCTCGCGCCTTGAGTATGCTTCAGTGGTTTGGAACACCACAGGGGTCGTTCAAATAGCGCGTATTGAGAGCTTGCAAAGGAAGTTTTTGAGGTTCGCACTACAGCCGTTGCAATTTTCCGTTCCGGTGCCGTCCTATGAGTGCAGATGTCGCCTCGTGCATCTCTCCTCTCTCGAAGGACCATTGCGGCGCAGATATTTCTGTACGATTTGTTAGTGGGTAACATCGATTGCCCTGACCTGCTTACTAGGATTGGCTTCAACACGCCTGCCAGGAACCTTAGGCACCATGCACTCTTTGTTGTTGATCTCCACCGGACCAACTACGGGAATAATGAGCCATTATGTAGGGCGCTTCGGCAGTATAATTCGTTGCCAGCTAGGATGCGATTCGACTTTTGCCTGGGAAAAGGAGCCGTTAGACGGTTGCTATCTCAGTTTTCTTGTTTAATTGTTAGTTTGTTATTCTTTGTTTTGTTTTAGTTTTTAAGATAGAAATAAGTGAGTTTAGCCAGTTAAGGTTTATCCGTTGGCGAAAAAATAAATAAATAAATAAATACTCAAACGCCATACTAGGAGGTACCACTTCATATGAGCTGGGCACCATAGGGCTCAGCCCAGCATCCAATGCTGATTATATCATGATTTTGGTGGAAAATTGGATTTCTGTGAATACCAAACATATTCTTTGCCGTCTATCGTACCATATAACACAGCATAACTCTCATCAGTCAAAATTATGTTTCGTGACTGTGACACAGGCCCGCACACAAGCGTTTTTGCTAACTTGAGTCGTGGACCTATGTGCTTTATGATTAAACGCGTAAGTTTCCAGGAATTCTTGGACTTAAATAATGTGTAATCAGTTGTCTACAAACTCTGAAATCACTGAAGGTTGGGTCTTGCGTTTAACCTTCGTCGACCATCCATGCAAAATTGATTTTCAGTCAACTTCTTTTGGTCAATTGACTAAAATACAGTATAAAGATTACAACAAATTTAGTTTTCACATCCCATATACCTTCAACTTTTTAGTTTTTAGTCCTCCTATGTCTCCTCTTCCGCACCGAGAAATGATTTCTTTTACGCTCCAAAATCGAAAGTACCGCCATTTCCAAAAATGTTTTTCATTAAAATGCTCAATCACTGAAACAAACTAGCTGATGGTAAATTTGTATAACCGTACTCGAAGAGTAAAAGGGTATATTGTATTTGTGGTGAAAGTGAATGTGTGTAACACACAGAAGGAGGCGTTTCCGACCCCATAAAGTGTATATATAGCCATGTCGAGTCGATATAGCCATGTGTCAACCCGTCCGTCTTGTTTTCCACTCATTGCTCGAAGGCTATTAGAGCTAGACCAATCAAATTTTTTTTTCCAGACTGATGTGGTATCTCACTCCTAGAAAAGTGTTTCAAAATTTCGCCCCGCCCACTTTCGCCCCCACAAAGGGCGCACATCTGTGGCGTCCACAATTTTGAACATAACAAAAAACTAAACTATGCAGTATCATTGAGAAAAACCTTATCTATCAGGGACCCAAATCTGAATCGGATCGGATCATTAATATAGCCACAATAGACAAAAACATACGCAAAAACTTCGCTCCATCCCTTTCGCACTCACACAAAATCGAGTCGATTTGGTTTTTGTATTTTTGTGTAGCCTGGATCACAGAGACTATAAGAGCTAGAGCAACCAAACTTCTGGCCAAGACTCCTGTGATACCGAACCTGAACAAGTGTATTTCAAAATTTCGCCCCGCCCCCTTCCGCCCACCCAAAAGACGAAAATCCACAATTTTGAAGATAGAAAAAACACGAAAAATGCAGTATGGTAGGGAATGACCATATCTACCAGATTGCCGAATTTGGTTCAGATCGGATCATTATTGTAGCCATAATGATCAAATGAATTTTCAGTAGCAATTCCCCCCCTTCTCATGCAGCGTAAGTCAACTATGGTGATGATTGTCTCTACAGATTCTCTCACACGCACACTCACACTCACACTCAAACATGCTGCCTCGTGCGGTGTACGTGTGTTGTTGTGAGAACTGATGTAGATGTAGATGACAGATGCAGCAAACAAATGTTAAATGTAAAATGTAAAAAACTATTACAACATTTGAAAATTCCACATAAATCACATGTGTACTGACTGAGTACGGGTATAAAAGTAGAGTCGCGTTTACAGCGACTCCGTACGTTCTTTCTCGTTTTAAATTAATTATACCCGTACTCGAAGAGTAAAAGGGTATATTGTATTTGTGGTAATTGCTGTCTGTCCGTCTGTCCGTCTTGTTTGTCGCCCATTGCTCGGAGGCTATAAAAGCTAGAGGGACCAAATCTTTTTCCAAACTGATGTGATATCTCACTCCTAGAAAAGTGTTTCAAAATTTCGCCCCGCCCACTTCCGCCCCACAAAGGGCGCACATCTGTGGCGTCCACAATTTTAAAGATAACAGAAAACGAAAAATGCAGAATCATAGAGAAAGACCATGTCAATCAGGTGCCCAAATCTGAATCGGATCGAATCATTAATATAGCCACAATAGAGTAAAACATACGAAAAAACTTCGCTCCCTCTCTTTCGCACTCACACAAAATCGAGTCGTTTTGGTTTTTCGTTCAAATGAACGCCTGGATTTCAGAGGCTATAAGAGTTAAAGCAACCAAATTTTCTGTCCAGACTCCTGCGATACCAAACCAAGACAAGTTTATTTCAAAATTTTGACACGCCCACTCCCGCCCCCCAAGAGACGAAAATCCACAATTTTGAACATAGAAAAAAACGAAAAATGCAGTATCGTAGAGAATGACCATATCTACCAGATTCCCGAATTTGGTTCAGATCGGATCATTATTGTAGCCACAATAATCAAATGAATTTTCAGCAGCGATTTTCCCCTTCCCCTTGCAACGTAAGTCATTTATGGTGATGATTGTCGCTACAGATTCTCTCTCTCGCTCACACATTCTGCCTCGTGCAGTGAACGTGTGTTGTTGTGAGAAGTGATGTAGATGTAGATGACAGATGTAGCAAAAAAATGTAAAATGTAAAAACTAATAAAACATTTTCAAATTCCACATTAATCACATGTGTACTGACTGAGTACGGGTATAAAAGTAGAGTCGCGGCAACAGCGACTCCGTACGTTCTTTCTCGTTTTTTCTGGTTTTTAACAATTTTTTAAATATTTACACCAACACTACTATTTCAATGTGCAGCTGATATCATGGGTAAGTTGTGTTAAGTGATGTAAAACAAGAAGATGGAATCCAAATGTAATAAGATTTCTTCAGTGTTATAATTCTTACATTTAAGGGTTTCTAAAAAGGTATTACTTGTTTTATTTAATAGACTGGAAGTGTCTCAAAAATAGTTTTGAAAGTGGTGAGATGCCGCACTACCATTTCACTTTTCACAGCTGTAAGTAAATAAATTTTCCGCCGAACCAAATTGGGTGCATCAGCTGTTTTTCATGGATGGGGGAGTGTGAATCGGAGTTTCTCATTTGTGAAATAATTCCCCCCGTTTCCACGGGAGGTACTCAGTGCGCAGAGCATAATACGGTCCATCCCAGAAATGTTCTATGTGAATAGGGTATAAATAGTCTATGATATGTAGAATTAAAAGTCATACATATGTACATATATGATCTAACAATGTAACAATGATGCAACAATGCATCTAACTATGTACGTGAAAACAACGCGTCCATTCCAACTTCAGAAAAGTATACATTGTCGATATACAAATACGCCATTCAAAAATATATCACCTAGAAATCTATTATCAGCCTAAGAAATATATCGATATATTGGTATTAAACATCTGCGCTATTGTTGATAATGAATTTCATTAAAAAATGAAGGAATTGTGCTGTCCTGCCTACTTGCCTACAACTCAGTCTGCTACTTGTTACAATTAATAGTGCAACCAAACTATAGCGTTACGCCTCTCGTCCCTACAACTATGGCTTTAAAAGAAATAAAGGGACATTTTAAGCGTATGTTTGATACAAATTAAATATATACATCCTGCTAATGTTAATTATTAATTTATTTATAAAGTCAATAACATGTCACAAGAGGAGCTGCAAGAATGGACAACCAAAATCATGTGCGAAGCTCAGCGCGAAAATTCAATGAACCAAAATCTGGAGTTGACACGATTGTACTCAAGTGACGTGCGCTCTAGGGTCGTCCCTTTTGAGCGAAATGCCATCGATGCAGCTATTGACTACTACGGACTTTTCATGGATAATGGGAAGCATCAAGAAACTTCCAATATCGATGATGAACAGCAACCGCCTCCAGTGCGTCGACAGCGCCTGCAGTCTACATTAAGCAACAACTTTTTAATCGAGCCAAGGCAAAGCCAAGAAAAACAGCAATCCCACAACAACAGGAATCAGTATTTATACATTAACGAAGCTGTTATATTGCAGACAATTGATAGTCTAGGCCTAAAGTTTTAACTCAAGTTTCGGGATTGTTCAAACACATCCATATGAGGTTGCATACAATTTATTTTATGCTTGATTACTCTCGTTTTTGTTAAGCTTTTTTCTCTTTATTTTGAATTTTTAGTTTTAAGTCTAGACCTATGTATTTAATTTACCAGTTAAGCAGTGTGAACCCATTTTTTACGAAATGGCAATGGCTGGCTGGGTACCATTAACATACATATGTACATAAATATGTATACGTTTTTATTTATTTACAGCTAAATAACAGTTAAAACTCAGTTTTTAGGAGGAAATAAAAAACAAAAACAATTTTTGTATGTGAATTTAAAAAACGCCCATTCAATTATTTTGAAGCCCAAATTCTATCAGAAAATTTTGGGTTGATGACAGGAAAAAATTACAAATTTGCAGACTAGTGTTAATGGCAGTGGGAACTCACAGTGGAGCCTCAGACGAAAATAGTTTTATGAGCGCTTTAGATAAAAAGAACATACGTATCTAAAAAACCAATTTTTGTTTTAAGCGAGAAAGGACGTGTTGTATCGCTGTTAAAGCGACACTACTTTTATACCCGTACTCAGTCAGTACACATGTGATTTACATGTGACCTGATTTATATGTGGAATTTTAAAATTGTATTATCATTTTTTACATTTTACATTTTTTCTACATTACTTCTCACAACAACAATGCACGGCAGAGGGTCGGCGGCTAGCTGCTAAAAATTAATTTCATCATTGTGGCTACAATAATGATCCGATCTGAACCAAATTCGGCAATCTGGTAGATATTATCAATCTCTACGATACTGCATTTGCTCTAGCTCTTATAGTTCTAGCTAGTTCTTGCTCTAGCTCTTATAGTCTCTAAGATCCAGGCTACACAAAATACGAAAAACAAAAACGACTCGTTTTTGCGTGAGTGCGAACGAGAGGTAATGATGTTTTCGGAAATGTTTTTCTCTATTGTGGCTATACTAATGATCCGATCCGATTCAGATTTGGTCACCTGATAGATATGGTTTTCCCTATGATTCTGCATTTTTCGTTTTCTGTTATCTTCAAAATTGTGGACAACACAGATGTGCGCCCTTTGTGGGGTCGGAAGTGGACGGGGCGAAATTTTGAAACATTTTTCTAGGAGTGGGAAATCACATCAGTCTGGAAAAATTTGGTTGCTCTAGCTTTAATAGCCTCCGAGCAATGGGCGACAAACAAGACGGACAAACAGACAGACAGACGGACAGACATGGCTATATCGACTCGGCTATTGATGCTGATCAAGAATATATATACTTTATAGGGTCGGAAATTATTCCTTCTCTATGTTACACACAATTTTTTACCACAAATACAATGTACCCTTTTACTCTTCGAGTACGGGGATAAAAATCGAGATATTCAAGGTATTCTGACGTTAAAGCTCATGCACGCATGAGTTAATTTTATTTCTTGTTAAACCCGTACTCGAAGAGTAATAGTGTATATTGTAGTTGTGGTAATTTCGGTATATTTTTGCAGTCTTTTGTAGGTTCTTTGTCTGTTATGATGTCCCGAGACATCGAGATCTCAAACTTTGTTTACATTTGGTGGGGAGAGGGAATAACCCAGCCCTGGGGTCGGGAGTTAACCGGCGCTGCCCCATGGGAAACAAGCCGGATGTAACATGGCGCCCAAATTGTATTATTCATTACATTGGAGAAATAAAATAAAAATACAAATTTCGTAGAGGCTACGATGGCTCACAAAATGCAGTTTAGTTGTCCCGTCATAAATCGCTCCTGCAGTCTTAAAGGGTAGCGCAAAGCAGGACCTTAATGGTGCAGAGGGGCCAGTGCTAGGGAGAGGTGGAAGAAGCAGTTAAAAATAGGAAAATGTGGAAAAAAGGTAGTATGTGGACTTGCGTGTTTCTGTGTAGCATTTCGTCAAAGTTCGATGTCGCCAGTGGACGTAAGTCACTGCCGTTCGACGAATAATCTGGGAGTTTGCGAAGGACACATTTCCTGGTGGTGGTGATATCAAATAAATCATTGATAGAATGTGATAAAGGGATAGGATAGAGTCCGCGATGCTGTCATAGCAGATCGGTAGGATGAATAGCGGGGACAAGGCACAGGAAAGTGAGCTGGTGCACCGTGAGGCTTCTCTCTTATCAGCCTTCATGCAAAGTGATGACTAGTGTAGGCGACAAGTCACAGAAGTAGTGTTTTGTGGAGGTAGTTTGTCCTTAGGACGACTGTTAAGTGGACCGCAGAAACTGCATCGGTTGTTGGTCCCGGCTAGTCACGTGTCCTCCATTAAAAATAATTATTTTTGAGCTTGGATTTTCGTTGAAGAGTGTGTAGCGTTTTGAGTTTTGTGATAGGCGTCAATATATGCATATCTATATCTATGTTATTTATTTATTTATTCAGATATTTAAGTGATAATATAAAAATAATAAATGTTTGGGTATTTATTTTTTTCTTTATATATAGTTTTTTAGGGAAGGTGTGATTGTTATTATTGTTGTATTTGTATTTCTTGGTAAGAGTGCCAAGAAGGAGCAATCGATCATATCAGTCGACGCGATCTCGCGCATACGAAAGACTGGACTCGATAGGAGAAGTGGCTGGTGCGATGGATCGCAGTGACTTAGGAGCGGTGAACGCGAGTTCAGAGCCGGGAAAAAGAGTGGCCAGCAACGCCTTCTCGTGCTTCTGAATTTGTGACAGCAGCCAATGTAGGTATTGCTCAGCCGCAGACGACACATAGAGCTGGGCAGGCTGACTCTATAAGTCGGGTGATACTGGAGGAGTTACGCATGGGATTTATGGGGATGATGCGCGAACTCAATGAGATACTCCAGCCGATGACACAACAACTGCCACAGCCGACAGAACCGCAACGGGATGTAGACAATACCGAGCAAAGGCATCCAGGTGCCATACCGAAGAAGAATCCGTCCAGTTCAACTGATGCAGCCATACCGCTACAAAACCCATTAGTGTTCTACGCGAAGCCGGGACAAGAGGTGTTCCGCTGGATTTTCGTCCTCAGCGTCATCGTCAAATGCTTCAATGCCAAGTTCTCGCGAAAGTTCATCAGTTGCCGGGTACTGAAGCCAGTAGGAGAGAAGGCATACACTCTGGAAGATCTCAACGGGCGTCCCATTAGAGTTTACCGCGCTAAAAGATTTGATGCTGTAGGAAGATGAGGGTGGCGTACGTTGGGCGCTGCAGAAGGCACACCGGCATTTGGTCGCAAGAAATCCTTATTCCAGTGGACATGCCCACCTTCCAAGAAGGCTCCATTGACAGTATCTGGAAACAGAGAGAGTAGAATAGAAGGAGCTAGGTGTATGAGTAAGGGCGCGCATGATTGAGAATGTTGAAACGTGGATTTAATAACTGCAGGCTAAAGAGACCAGATGCACCGCGAAACGATAGAGGCAGAGGGAAGCATAAGTGGGGTAAGCCCGATATTTAAATATAAAAGTGAGTGGCGGAAAGCCATATTTGAATTTAAAATAACACCCGAGGTGTTTTCCTTCAGTCTGGCCCGGAAGATTTCCCAGCGCAACCGGGGTCAGCCAATTTGGAACGAGGAGTCTCTGATTTCTGAAGAGGGTTATTTCAGTGGAAAAAATTACGTGGATTCCTGGCTAGGAGCAAGTTTTGCTGGAGTGGCTTTCTACATCCTCCCCTCCTCGTCCATATTGGGAAGTGCCTTATGCTCAGGGAGACGAGCTCATCCACTCTGCCCGTTCGTTTATGTTACGGCAGGTCAGGTCATACTTGCATGACTCTAAAAAAACAATAATTTGCCCAGTTCTTTGCTTTCTTAGCAAACGCAGAGAACAAAAAAAACTTGCACGTCGCACCTTTAATACTCTAAGATACTCTAAGATCTCTTCAAATGCAAAAGTCAAACATGATATCCATTATGAGTATTTACATGTGCATATCGGTTTACCCACTGTTTTATTCTATATAAAACAAATTAACATATAAAGGATACAAAAAAATATTGTCAGGCAAGCTTCTTCAAAACGCGTCATTATACCAAAAATTATAAGGTCAGGGTAGTGGAAAGAAATATAAAAATTTCAACGCGAAATACGAAAACCAAATCTTATAACCAATACACGCACAGTATGTGAGTACACAGTTCACACGCACGTCTACGTCACTACGAACCACAACACAAAAACCCAAATCTGAAGTCGAACCAGTTGAAGATAATAGAGACATATATTTTTATGTACGTGAACAGAAATGCTAGATTTTCTGTCGCATGACGTCATGAGCGAACATGTTCAATGGGTTCTGGGTTCTGGAACCCGAATTCAGCTGCAACAAATTCGTTACACTCCATGACCAATCTATGATGTGTTAGTGCATAAGCCCACTTTTTTGGTGAAGTATCGGTGGAAGATTGTTGTGTCATTTTTGTTTGTCGATGGCCTTGTTGCCCCAACGACCCCTAAGCTTTTGGTAGGTTAGTCTCGGGAGGTCCCTAAGAAAATGAATAGATAGACCAATTTTATATCTGCATCGATCCACACAGTACACTGGGGTAAGGGTATCCCGTAATTACTTAAACGCATAAATTTTCTTAGTCAGTATTCATTTGTCGTTGAAAAAGTTGGTGTTTTAACACCCGTACTCGAAGAGTAAAGGGGTATATTGTATTTTTGGTAAAAGTGGATGTGTGTAACATAGAGAAGGAATCATTTCCGACCATAAAAGCGCACATCTGTGGCAATGACAATTTTAAAGATAACATAAAATTAACGAGAAAGAAGGTTCGGAGTCGCTGTGAGCGCGACTCTACTTTTATACCCGTACTCAGTTAGTACATATGTGATTTATGTGGAATTTACATTTAACATTTTTTTTGCTACATCTGTCTTCTACATCTACATAGATACATAATTTCCCACAACAACACACGTTCACTGCACGAGGCAGAATGTGTGAGAAGTGTGTGAGCTAGAGAGAGAATCTGTAGCGACTATCATCCACACGGTAGTAGTACCGCGAAACCCCAGGTTCGGTGAACAGCATGAAGGTGGTGCAAATTAATCTGCATCACTCAAGTGTAACATCGGCGTACCTGCTGCGGTTTATGGACGAGAAGGCGGTAGACGTGGCCCTCATCCAAGAGCCCTGGAACGTTAAGGGAGGGTTCGGGGACTGAACGGTCGCGGATACCGCCTTCTCACGCCACACCCCGTGGGTAAGCCAAGAACCTGTATCGTGATAAGAAGCGAGCTTAATTTTCTGTTTTCTTGGAGATACAGTACTCCGGACCTAACGGTGGCACTATGTGAGAGGAAGGACGGGAAGAACCTATACCTGGCCTTGGCATACCTGCCGTATGAGGAAGGGGACACACCCTCGGGGGATGTCAGGGCCCTAGTCCACCAAGCGCGGAAAGAGGGTCTCGACATCGTCCTAGGCTGCGACGCGAATGCCCATCACTCCCTTTGGAGAAGCACGGGCACAAATTCTAGAGGAGAGTCGCTGTTCGAGTACATTCTGTCCACAAATCTTGTTGTGTGCAACCGGGGAGACCACCCCATCTTCCGGAACAAGAACCGTGCAGAGGTTATTGATATAACACTTTCCTCGGACAGTGACTCCCTAACCATTGATGATTGGCATGTAACCGGTGAGTGCTCCTTCTCGAACCACTACACGATAGTGTTCAGCATCAAATGGAACAGAGAAAGGCCCAAGGCCTACCGCAATCCCAAGCGGAACCGTTTCTCTGCAACCGTAAAGAAGGCACTACCATCCCCACCGGAAGGGAACATCCTTCAAACGGAAGCACTAGAGGAAGCGGCTCAGAATGTCACTAAAGCCCTTCCTTGAAACTTGCCCGATCAGCCGACCTCCAAAGTGCAATCGCAATCCGTGGTGGACGCTGGAGCTGAGCGAAGTCAGGAGGGAGTCGAGGAGGCTCTTCAACAGGGCAAAAGTAACAAACACACAAGAAAGCTGGGACGAATATCGCCGCAGCTTTAACACCTACAAGAACACCTGTAGGAAGGCGAAAAGGGAGACATGGGCTGCCTTCTGCGATGCCATAGATGGTACCACCGAGGCGCCAACCACACCTGGCCTGCTCCGCAACCAGGACGGTACCTTCGCAGAAATCAGCCAGGAATCCCTAGAGCTCCTCATGAGCACCCACTTCCCGGGATGCTCAGATGTTAACGGTAACGAATCCAACGACATCAACGACACTGAGCCATACCAGGGAGAGGAAACTGAGGATCTCATACGTGACATTATGGCACCAGACAAGATTATCTGGACCATTAAATCTTTCGGTGCCTACAAGTCACCGGGGCCGGATGATATACGACCAGCCATGTTGCAGGCAGCTTGCCTGCCCCTGCTAACGAAAAGAAAATCTTCGAAGGATGTCTCCAAATTGGGTACGTCCCCAAGCATGGAGAAAGGTGAGAGTGGTCGTCATCCCCAAAGCCGGGAAGATAAACCACATCTCTCCAAAGGACTGCAGACCCATCAGTCTATCCTCATTTTTGCTGAAAACGATGGAGAGGCTGATTGATCTATACATAAGAACCAAACTCGACAGACAAGTGTTTAGCGGAGTTCAGCACGCCGACCGCAAAGGTAAATCAGTTGAGACCGCACTACACGAAGTTGTTGGGAATATCGAAAAGACTCTTAGGAATATGCTTTGGCGGCCTTCCTAGACATAGAAGGAGCCTTTAACAACGTCAGGATCGAGTCAATAACGGCCGCACTGACCAAGATTGGCACACGCCCGACGGTAACCATATGGCTGGACAGCGTTCTCAGGAGCATAACGATTAGCGCTAATCTGGGCACCTCCTCTTGAAGGAAGACGGTCACACGAGGTACTCCGCAGGAGGGTTATATCCCCTCTCCTGTGGAACTTAGTCCTGAACGACCTTCTTCTTCAGTTGGGGAGGAGCGGATATAAGGTCGTGGCCTATGCGGATGATCTAGTGATACTGGTAACGGTTAAGTTCCTACCTACAATCAGTGATCTTCTGGATTCTGCACTGAGAACGAAGCCAAGTATCTTGGTGTCATCCTAGACTCCAAACTCTCCTGGAAGAGAAACACGGAGGAAAAGAAGAAAAGGGCAATGGCTGCTTTCTACATTTGTAGGAAGACCTTTGGGCCTACAACCGCACATCATTCATTGGATGTATACAGCGGTAATAAGACCCATTCTGACGTACGGAAGTTTGGTGTGGTGGGAAGCGGCCAACACCAAATCCAACATAGAGAACCTCCGGAAAGTCCAACAGACGGCATGCCTTGGGGTCACTGGATCTCTCAAATCCACCCCACAGGCTGGAGCCCATAGACCTCCACCTTAAGTGCAAGGCTGAGACAAAGTGCCGCGGGCTTTCAGCCGCGCGGTTCTTCAAGCCATCGCCTTATGGCCACGCTACAATACTCTGTAAGGAGGAAAGTGGAACGGGTGAACGTAGCGACTACTGTGTCTACGAGTTTTCATGGAAAACAAATTTTTAGAGGACACATACCGGACAGAGAGGAATGGATGCGTAACGCTGCCCTTGGGCAGAACGTGCTCTCCATCTTCGTGCTCAAAGACAGTCGAAGGGACAGGAGCTGAAATCTTCTCTGAAGAACTAGCAACCAACATATCCCTAGGACTACGTTGGCCGTCAAGCTGCTATCAAAGCCCTGGTTTCCTGCAAGACCACGAACAGACTTGTACGTGATACGGTGGACGCGCTAAACCGGATCAGGGCGCACTCAATCACACTTACGTGGGTCCCGGGTCACACCGATATCGCGAGCAACGAGAGTGCGGACGAGTGTGCCAGGAATGGATCGGTTAAGCCACTGGCGGACGCAGTTAGCGAAATACGGAGGCCGCTACGCGACATCATCTCGCAGATGATGGGTCGAGCTAGAACGAGATCAGACAGACGGTGGAACACAACACGCAACTGTGAGATCTCACGCTCGCTCTGGCCCCACTATGACCCTAAACGCACTAAGACTCTCCTAGGTTTCAGGAAGAGTCAGGTGCGAACACTGACGGGAGTTATAACGGGGCACTGTGTCATCGGCCACATGGCCACTAGGTACAGATTGCCCCACCATGACTTCTGCCGCAGCTGCAGGGACGAGGAGGAAATAGAGAGCATCTAGCATCTTCTCTGTGGCTGTCCTGCACTCATGGAAAGGCGTCTCCGAATACTCGCCAGCGCCTTTCACGAGGACTTGGATAGCCTGGCAAACATGCCTCTAGAGAGGCTGATGCTCTTTATTGAGGCCTCGGGGTGGTTCACGAAAACCTCCCTAGGCACCGGACGTAATCCCATGACTAGTGTGGGCATCACAATGGGCAATTCTTGCCTTCGAGTGACCTCGACTTCGGTGGAGCAGCCCTTTAAACCCCTAACCTAACCTATCATCCCCATAAAAGACTTACGCTGCAAGGGGGCGGGGGAAAACGTTGCTGAAAATTCATGTTATCATTGTGGCTACAATAATGATCCGATCTGAACCAAATCTGCTAGATATGGTAATTCTCTACGATTCTGCATTTTCCGTTTTTTTTCTATCTTCGAAATTGTGGAAAATTTCTTTTGAGGGGGCGGGAGTGGGCTTGGCAAAATTTTGAAATTAACTTGCACTGAAGCGATATCACAGGAGTCTGGACAAAAAGTTTGGTTGCTCTAGCTCTTATAGTCTCTGAGATCGAGGCGCTCATTTGTAAGAAAAACCAAATCGACTAGTTTTTGTGTGAGTGTGAGAGAGAAAGAACGATGTTTCTCAAAATGTTTTTCTCTATTGTGGCTTTACTAATGATCTGATCAGCATCAATAGCCGAGTCGATATAGCCATGTCTGTCTGTCAGTCTCTCCGCCTAGTTTGTCGCCCATTGCTCGGAGGCTATAAAAGCTAGAGCAACCAAATTTTTTCCGGACTCATGTGGTATCTCACTCCCTAGACGTGTGTTTCAAATCTTCACCACGCCCGCCAATTTTGAAGATAACAGAAAACTAAAAATGCAGAATCATAGAGGCTCGAATTTGAATCGGATCGGATTATAAGTATAGCCCCAATGGAGAAAAAACCATTTCGTGAAACATCGTTCTCTCCCACTCGAACTCTCACACAAACGTGTCGACTTTGCCCATTCGTACAGATAAAAGCCTGAATCTCAGAGACTATTAGAGCTAGAGCAACCAATTTTTCTGTCCAGACTCATGTGGTACCACTTTAGTACAAGTGTATTTCAAAATTTCGCCACGCCCCCTTCCGGCCCACAAAAAGATGAAAGTCCACAGTTTTGAAGATAGGAAAAAAAACGAAAAAATGCAGTACCGTTGAGAATGATCATATCTACCAGATTCCTGAATCTTATATAGATCAGAACATTCTTTTCTTTAGGACGTTGATGTGCAAAGACTGCACCATCAGGTGGCTCATGCGACACCAAGCCGAAGTCTGTTACGCGCGGATCCCTAGCAGATACGCAGCCTTCCTCCCACCTAATTGACCGAGGGGCGCTGCCGCATGACGCGCGACACGTGTACCGAAACCGACCGCGAACATTCAGGAAAGATAGGTGTTAGACTAATGTTCAAGAATAATTAGGGCTAAAACCAACGCTAAGCATGCAAAGTTACAAATGAATATTACTAATTCCGGGAAAGGTATGTTAGTACTAGGGATTTAAGTAGAGGAAGTGAATTAGTGGCGGATATTATACGGTAGAACGAATTATAATCCAAGCATGAGATCCTAAACGGTTCATGCAAGGAATAATTCGATCTACACTGTGGAAGGTACAAAGGAATAAAATTTCTAGAGGATCTAATAGGAATCGTGTAGTTTATGCGGCTCAACAAGTCAGGGCTGTCGATGTCACCCCTGATCAAGTGGTGCATGAAAATCACACCAAGCATTTTTCTACGATTAAGTAAGGATGGAAGGTTTATTAAGAGCAATCTACGAGAGTAAGAAGGCAGTCTCACACCTTCATCCCAGTTGAGGCCACGCAGAGAAAAAAGTAAAAAAGTTTTTCTGGACTGATTCTATACGGTCTTGGTGTAGAGCCGTACTCTAAAATCGGACGAACAAGCGAATTATAGAGAGTCTTCGTTATATAGGGGTCGTCAAATTCCTTTGACCACCTCTTTATAAACCAAAGCACTCCCATGGCTTTTTATTTTCCATCGTAGAAATATGTTCAGAAAAATTTTAACTTGGGGTCTAGTTTAACACCAAGATCATCAACCAATGTAATTCTCTCAAGAGAGCCACCGCAGAGGGTGTAAGGAGCCAACAAGGGGCTGGAGCGATGAAATGTCATTACTTTACATTTCGAGGCATTCAGGTGTAACATATTTGCACAACACCATGACTGAAAGTTATTGAGATCGGATTGCAAGCGAGAGTGAAATGAAATGTCCTTATACTGGACACAGAGTTTAACGCCATCCGCATACATGAGCACTCGAGAGTTTGTTAATACTGAAGGCAGGTCATTAATGCAGAGTGTGAAAAGTAGGGGCCAAGATGGCTGCCCTGTGGTACTCAGAAGTAACCTGAACAAGTGAAGATAAGGAGTTTTTGAATAGGACTCTTTGAGGCCTAGAGCAAAAGGTAGCTGGAAATCCATATCAAAAGATTGGGCGGAAACCCTAAAATGTCAAGTTTTTGTGCTAAAAGAGAATGGTTTACAGAGTCGAATGCTTTACTGAAATCGGTGTAAATGACATCCGTCTGCATGTTACCCTGGAAGCCTTTAATTATAAAAGAGGTAAACTCTAGTAAATTTGTAGTTGTGATCGTCGCCTTATAAATCCGTGCTGAGCTGGAGATATAAGAGATTTGCAGAGATGTTGCAAGTACGGGGTTAAAATTTTCTCAAACATTTTAGGAATAGCTGATAACTTTGATATACCTCTATAATTTATTGCGTCAGACTTACTACCTTTCTTATGGAGAGGAATAATAAACGATTTCTTCCAGATCGGAGGAAACATGAAGAGTTAATGGATAGGGTGAATAGTTTAAGCAGGGGTCCACAAAGAGCGTCGGCACATTACCTGAGTACACAGCCGGGGACTCCGTCAGGACCTAAGGAAAACACCGGCTTAACTAGTCGAAAATCATGAAGCAGTGAGCTTTCATTTAGCATGGGGCTGAAAATGCCGTTCGATCTAGGTGGACTGTATGCATACGGCTGACCAGAATAGCTTTCGTGGGAATGGCCTGATCATTGTTTGCCGACGAATTAAGAAATGATAGCGAGGATGGATGTGCGGACGTTTTACGCTTACTGTTTACGAAGCTGTAAAACTGTTTAGGGTCCTGAGAAAAGCGTATCCTGCATGGTGTTAGGTAATTTTTATAACATTGAGCGCTTAGAATGGTGAAATTTGACCAAGCTATTACATAGCGGGAGAGAGAAGAACGAGAGCCAACTTCTTGAAATTTTTTATAAAGTCTTAATTTTATGTTTTTTAGACTGGGTAGCTCTTTGGTAAACCGAGGGGGCTTCGCAGAACTAATCGGACAAAAGTATGGGACACAAGAATCAAAAGAGTGTGTCAAGTACATTGCAGAAAATGTGATTTTCATAACGTCAGTGCACAAGTACTGAGCGGACCAATTAAAATCCCTAATCAGGATATTAAGTTTCGTAAACTCGGCCTTACGAAAGCAGCTGACACGTTCAGAGGCTTACCTGATCGATCCAATGCAGAAGGTCCAATATCGACCGATACTTCAAAAGTAGGATGGTAGGAGTCTTCAGGAATAGTGAGCGGAAGAGCTCGGGTTAACAACGCTATGGTCGGATCCGAGACAAAGCACAGAAGCTGTTAATAAAGTCATGTCGTGATATGGGCGCAAGGTTATTCGACTCGTTTACCGAAGACCAAACAGTGCCTGGCAAATTGAAATCCCCTAGAACTATCATGTGGTCTTTATCTGATAGCGAGGAAGAAACAGCTTTTAAAGCGGACAGGTGCTGCTCGTATATAGAGATATCCGAAGACGGTGGAATGTACGAGCAATTAATGAAAAAGGCTGGAACAATCAGTTTTATGCACAGGAATTACAGGTCTTGTTGAACCTGGAATATGAAATTTTCCGACGTGAAGTTAGAGTCCACTGCAATGAGGTCCCCTCCTCCACGTCGAGACGAACGATCATTTCTAGATATTGTGTACCGATCGGCCAAAACTTTGGAACTAAGGATGGCCGGTTTTAACCAGGTTTCAGTTAACACAATAATATGGGACAAAAATGTGAAACTTTCCAGATAAAGAGTGCTGAGCTTACTACGTAAGCCTCTAGCATTCTGGTAAGTAAGTAAAAGAGAGGAAACTAGTTTTTTGGATGGGTAGAAGTAGAGCGGGAAGATGAGGATGAGGCACTGGTCTGACTGCCAGGGAGAGTTATGGGGGGAAGGCTAAGGCCTTGTACTCCTTCACAACGAAGTGTTGAAATGAGTTGGGGAGACGCTTATCCGAAAATAAGCTATCTCCCTGGCATAAGAGAAATAAAACTTCTCCACCTTTAGGCCATCGGCTTTTATTTTTCTTTGTATAAAAGCAGTTACATCATTAGATGTGTGATCAGGGGCAAGCCGAGAGATAAAAACTTGCCGCTTTGGTGGGACACCCACCAGTGTTTTTAGCACCACAGGTGCGGTACCTGTGATGGCAATATCCGGTGATCCCGGACGTACAACAACTGGTGAGTTCGTAATGGATGGGATAGCTATGGAGTTTGGTACGGACTCTACGGACACTCCTCGTCTACCTCATAATTTTTTTTTCAAGACCTAAAAGAAAGTTCAAAACAAATAGCAATCAGACCACAGTGCAAGCAATTGCTAAAGGCTATGCCTAAACGAGGAAGAACGTACGGAGTCGCTGTTGCCGCGACTCTACTTTTATACCCGTACTCAGTCGGTGATTTAAGTGAAATTTTCAAATGTTTTATCAGGTTTTAAATTTTTTATTTTTTTTCAGCATCTGTCATCTTTATCTACATCAGTTATCACACGTACACTGCACGGGGCAAAGTGTTTGAGCAGTGTGTGAGCGAGAGACAGAATCAGTAGCGGCTATTATCACCAAATGACTCTTTTCTTGGGCAGGGTGGGAGGTCTCGCTGCTGAAAATTATTTTTATCATTAGGGCTGTAATAATAATCCGATCTAAACCAGATTCGGGAATCTGATAGATATTATCATTCTCTACAATACTGTATTTGTCGTTTTTTTCTATCTTTAAAATTCTAGACTTTCATCTTTTGTGGCGAAATTTTGAAATACACTTGTACTGAAGTGGTTCCACAGGAGCTTGGACCAAAAAGTTTGGTTGATCTAGCCCTTATAGTCTCTGAGATCCAGGCGCTCATTTGAACGAATGGGCAAAGCCAACACGTTTGTGTGAGAGTGCGAGCGAGAGGGAATGTTAGATATAGGCATATAGCCTGATAGATATGGTAATTTTCTATGATTCTGCATTTTTAGTTTTCTGCTATCTTCAAAAATCTGGACGCCACAGATGTGCACCCTTTGTGGGGGCGAAAGTGGGCAGGGCGAAATTTCGAAATACATGTGTAGGAGTGGGATATCATATCAGTGTGGAAACAAAATTTGGTTTCTCTAGCTCTTAAAACCTCCGAGCAATGGGTGAAAAACAAGACGGTCGGACGGACGGACAGACGGGCGGACAGACATGGCTATATCGACTCGGCCTTTTACTCTTCGAGTACGGGTATAAAAAACGAAAAATGCTGTGTTACGTGTGCTGTTGTGAGAACTTATGTAGATTTAGATAACAGAAAAATCATGTAAAATGTAAAAATTTATACAAACATTTGAAAATTCCACATAAATCATACCGATTGAGTATGGGTATAAAAGTAGTGTCGCGATAACGGCGAAACCACACTGTCTTTCTCGTTATATCTTTAAAATTGTGACTTTCGTCTATTGTGTAGGCGAAAGGGGGCGGGGCTAAATTTGAAATACACATGTCTTGATTTGATATCACAGGAGTTTGGACTGAAAGTTTGGTAGCTCTAGCTCTTATAGTGTCTGAGATCCAGGCGACACCAAATATGAATAACCAAAGCGACTCGTTTTTGTGTGAGAAAGAGCGAGAGGGAACGATGCCTTTCCAACTGATTTTTTCCGTTGTGACTATACTAATGATTCGATCCCATATGGACTTTCTCTATGATTCCGCATTTTTCGTTTTTGTTTTTTTTAAAATTGTGGACGCCACAGATGTGCGCTCTTTGTGGGGACGGAAATGGGCGGGGCAAAATTTTGAAAAACTCCAAAATTGTGGACTTTCTTCTTTTGAGGTGGCGGAAAGGGCGACATTTTGAAATACACTTGTCTTGATGTGGTATCAGAGGAGTTTGGAAAAGTTCAGTTGCTCTAGCTCTTATAGTCTCTGAGATCCAGGCGCCACAAAAAATACGAACAACCAAAGAGACTTGTTTTTGTGTGAGAGAGAGCGAGAGGGACGATGCCTTTCCAACTGATTTTCTCCGTTGTGAATATAATTATGATTCGATCCGATTCAGATTCAGACCAATATCTCTTGGCTTTCTCTATGATTCCGCATTTTTCGTTTTTTGTTATTTTTAAAATTGTGGACTCAACAGATGTGCGCTCTTTGTGGAGACGGAAATGGGCTGGGTTTGATATCACATCAGTCTGGAAACAACGAGAAGGAACGTATGTAGTCGCCGTTAACGCGACACTACTTTTATACCCGTACTCAGTCAGTGCACATGTGATTTATGTGGAATTTTCAAATGTTTTATCAGTTGTTACATTTTAAATTTTTTTGCTACGTCTGTCATCTACATCTACATCAGTTCTCACAACAACACACGTACCTGTGATGCACTACAATATCCGATATTGTTTTGGAGCGGCCAAGATGGCTATAATTTCAACATTAAAATGATAAATCCATAAAACGAAATATTGATGAATAATTTATGATTGATTTCTATTTGAATTAAAATTGAATTTAATTCAATTGTAGGTCAAAAGAAATTTAGTGCTATGAATTATTACGCATACAGGCTGCAGATATGGCACAATCAAGACAACCACATATTGAGGTGTACAGCACTTTTCCACCAGTATATTATTGACATGTATGTAAAAATTGAATCGGAAATGGTTGAATTTTCTTCGATTCAACCAAGCCAAATTACGTTCGAAGAGTATGTTCATTTGCGTGATGCTATTAACAACAATGATAATGCACAAAACGTTGGAACTCTGATAATATTACCCTCATCGTATGTTGGAAGTCCACGTCATATGTATGTTTGACGCGTAAGATGCGATGTCATACGTTCGCCGTTACGGTCGACCAGACCTCTTCATCACCTTCACGTGTATCCCCAATGGGAAGAAATCTCGGAATTATTTTTGTTGGCCAAACATCGAAAGATCGCCATGATATTTTAGCACGTGTTTTAGAAAAAATTTAAATCACTCATGGATTTAATTGTCAAACACGGTGCATTTGGGTCTGTTCTGTCTGTCTGTATTTAATTAAATGGCAGAAACGGGGTTTGCCTCATGCGCATATTTTGATTTGGATGGTTGAATAAATAAGGCCTAATGAAATTCGGTCGAAATTCCAGATCGGACAGTGGATCCTTAAAGTGGTCACGAAAAATATGATTCACGGTTCATGTGTGGCGTTGAATTTTAATTCATCCTGTGCGGTTGAAGGAAATGCTCCAAACTTTTCCAAAAATGTTTTCTCCGATACAGTGACGGGCAACGATGGATATCCCGAATATCGGCGTCGATAAACTGAAGATAATGACCATTCGGTAAGTTTGAGTGTTCAAAATCAAGACTTGGAGATTGATAATCGATGGGTTTTGCCATATTCACCGTTATTATCTAAGATTTATAAAGCGCACATGAACGTAGATGTCTGCAATTCCGTTTAACCTATTAAATACATTTGCAAATACGTCTACAAAGGAAGTGATATGGCTGTTTTCGAGCACTAATTTTACCGATGAAATCACTAAATTTCAAATGGGCAGATACATGGAAGCGTTACGAAGCCAGAATTGTCAACGAGATGTATGCCATTACCAACACGTACATTTGTAGTCAATCTAAGTGTCTTCACAGAGCGCCTCAAATTATATGTTTTCAAACACGCATTAATTTCATCAGCAGCATTTCCGATTTCTCAAGGACAGTCGTTGAAAGTTTTTGGTTTAAATTTTGAGCATCCGGTATTTTCACATGGTCTACTGTATGTAGCGTGCTCACGAGTATGCAAACCCTCGGCCTTACTTATTAATTGTACCGACGGCAAAACAAAAATATTGTCTATCACAAAGCATTGCAATAAATAAAATATGTTATTACATACAAATTATCATTGTTTAATTTCGATGCATTCCTAAACATTGAATAAGTAAGCAGGGAAGCGCGCGGGTCTGCTAAATAATTTCAATTATTAAACAAAAAAAATTTTATTTAACGTATATATTCGACCCACTTTTCATCCAAGCAACCACAATATGCCACAGTGAAGCGTGGCCGGGCTTTCTAATGTTTTTATAATTTGTTACATTTTACATTTTTTGCTGCATCTGTCATCTACATCGACATTAATTCTCACAAAAACACGCGTACACTGCACGAGATAGAGCGTGTGAGCAGTGTCTGAGCGAGAGAGAGAATCAGTGTCGGCTATCAGCGTTGGGAGCTAGCTGCTGAAAATTAATTTCATCATTGTGGCTACAATAATGATCCGATCTGAAGACTCGGCAATCTGGCAGATGTGGCCACTCTCTACGATACTCTACGATTTTTCGTGTTTTTCTATCTCCAAAATTGTGGGCTTTCTTCTTTTGAGGTGGCGGAAGGGGCAACATTTTGAATACACTTGTCTTAATGTGGTATCAGAGGAGTTTGGACAGAAAGTTTGGTTGCTCTAGCTCTTATAGTCTCTAAGATCCAGGCGACACAAAATACGAACAACCAAAGGGACTCGTTTTTGTGTGAGAAAGAGCGAGAGGGAACGATGCGTTTCCTAATGATTTTCTCCGTTGTGACTATGTTAATGATCCAATCCGATTCAGATTTGGGCCTCTGATGGATATGGGGATTGTCTATGATTCTGCATTTCTTGCATTTTGTTTTCTGTTATCTTCAAAATTGTGGACGGCACAGATGTGCGCTTATTGATGGTGCGGAAGGAGGCGGGGCGAAATTTTGTAATACACTTGTAGCAGTGTGATATAATATGAGTCCGGGTAACCCAGTTTGGTTGCCCTAGCTCTTATAGTATCCAAGCACTGGGCGACAAACAAGACGAAAAGACGGATAGACAGACAGACAGACATGGCTATATTGACTCGGCTATTGGTGCTGATCAAGACTATATATAGTTAATAGAATCGGAAACGCTTCCTTCTGTGTGTTATACACATCTATTTTTACCACAAATATAGTATACCCTTTTACTCTTCAAATACGGTTATAAAAAGGATATATTGTATTTTTGGTAAAAATGTATGCGTGTAACGAAAAGAAGGAAGTGTTTCCGACCCCATAATTTATATATATTATTGATCAGCACCAAGAGCAGAGTCGATATAGACATCTGTATGAGTCTGTCTGTCCGATTGTCTGTCCGTCCGTCTGTCCGTCTTGTTTGTGCCCAGTTCTCGGAAACTATAACAACTGGAGCAAGCAAATTTGTTTTCCAGACTGATGTGATATCTCACTCCTATATGCGTGTTTTCAAATTTCAGAAATAACCATATCTAAAGAGACCCGAGTCTGAATGGGAAAGGATCGTTACAAAAGCCAGAATGGAGAAAAAAATTCGGATAAGTTTCGTTCCCTCTCGCACTCTCTCACACACCAACGTGTGTGCTTTGCCCATTCGTACAGATGTGCGCCTGGATCTCAGAGAATATAAGAGCTAGAGCAACCAAACTCCTGTGATACCACTTCAATACTTACAAGTGTATTTCAAAATTTCGCCCCCCTTCTGGCCAACCAAAAGACTAAATTCCGCAATTATGAAGATAGAAGAAAATGAAAAAGGCAGCATCATAGAGCCACGTATGGCCAAGTCTACCACTTCAGATCGGATTAATATTATAGTCAGAATGATGAAATTAATTCTTAGCAGATATTCCCCACCTCTTCAGACGCTACTGATTCTCTCTCTCGCTCACACCATGCTCACACACTCTGCCTCGGGCAGTTTACGTGGAAAACGAAACATCGTAAAAACTGATAAAATATTTAAAAACGTGTCTCATGTGTACTCACTAAGTACGGGTATAAAAGTAGTGTCGCGTGAACGGCGACTCTACACGTTTCTTTTCGTTTTTGCTTTGACCTCCGGTCTGCATTTCTAAACATATTCTAATCAGGCTAATACCTTTTTTTATTGTTTTATAAACAAAAAGGTAAACAGGAACATTTTTATACCCAGAGATCTTTGAAAATTACACTTTTCTAAATTAGGCGTACTCCTAATGTAAATACATATATTTCAAACAAAGCTACCTATAAAACAGATATTTAAAATCGCTACTCAATTAAATCCTATTCTCTTAACTATTTCAAAAATTAAAAGGATCGTATATGTATGAATACGTAAATATGTACGTATATGTACACATGTATGTACAAGACAACATATAGCATATAGTAGTATATATAGGTGCCAAAACAGCTTGGCCCCTCAAACATTGGTGACCACGACGTGATTTAACTGCAATTTGAATCGCGTTTTGTTAAAACCTTTAAAAATCGAACAATATATTCGTTGCTGTGCAGTGTAACTACAATTGCTTTAGTGAAAATAAAAACAGTTTAAGTGCAAGCTCAGTGAGACGGCAGCCGTCAAATATTCCGTTGCTTATTCGGCGAATCTCTCTTGCCCTGCGCCGCTGCAGCCGCGGTTCTTGACTTTTCGTTCTTCCTTTCTCGCTCCCGCTCTGTTCGGATTCGCTTAAGCGGTCTTACATATTCCGTTGTTTCGTTTGTATGGAAGCATGGACAACGAGCCGAATACAGTCGCGGGCGAAACTATTGCGATGGTTGAAAAAAGGCTGAGTAAAGTTCAGTTCCTGCATGATCACCTGCACCGTCTTGGCGAGTCATTCTCGGGAAATAAAATCAACAACTAAGTGCGTCCGAAATAGATGTGCGCCTCGATATGTTGGCGGAAATGCGTGAGGAGTTCAACAAGTCCCAAATGAGCTGGAATCGCTGGATGAAGACGAGATTGGAAGTGAGCTGCGGGAAACATTCGATGCCCTGTTCATTTCTTTTAAAGCTGAGCTGCTTTCTGCGCTCGAATTAGGACAGCTACGCGTAGCCGCTCATTCCATCATACCATCATCATGGCTCACAAGCAGCGGCTTCCTGAGCTGAAGCTTCCTAGCTTCTCCGGCGGCTATGTGGAATATGCGGATTTTATTGCAATGTTCAATTCGGCCATCGAAGGAGATCCAGACCTCAGTGAAATCGAAAAGTTCCAACATCTTTGCTCATGTCTCTCGGATGCGGCCCTGGATTCGGTTCGATCTTTGGAGCTCTCCAGTGCAAATTATCGTGTGGCTCTGGATATACTAAGCAAACGCTTTAATAACAAACGACTTGTTTTCCAGGCACACATCAGGGAGATTCTCAAGAAGGTAGATTCACCTTCTGCTAAAAGGCTTCGGGAGTTCTCGGACGCAGTCAACTTGCATACGCGTGCCCTGCAGACATTGGGAAGTGCTGAGGAGATATCGGTATGCATGATAATCCACATGCTGCTACAAAAACTAGATGCGAAGACCCAAACCAAATGGGAACAGACTGCGTCATCGGACAGGATACCCACAGCTGGGGAGTTCTACGATTTCCTGGAGAAGAGATGCCAGAAGATGGAGAACGTGCAATACGCTGTAGCGACACACGCTGGTAGCGCTCAAGTGGGAAAAAGACTGTATACACATTCAAAGAAACCCTTTGTTGCATCTAACTCTTCCGCCGACCCATCTGGATGCCCTTTCTGCCATTCAGTGGGCCACGGAATATACTCATGCAGCATCTTCACAAATGTATCTCCTTTTATTTGTCGCAAGGAAGTTAAGAAGCTTTCACTCTGCTTTAACTGCTTAAGGTCGGGTCATCGGGCGTTTCGGTTCCGTGTCGCGCCATTCTGGATTCAGGATCCCAGCTTCATCTCGTGACCTCTAGGTTCGCCCAGCAGCTTCAGCTTAGGAGAACTCAAACGTCTGCCCTTGTCTCTGGTCTTGGCGATACTAGCGTCTCCACTGAGGGATCCACCGTGAGCATTTGCATGCAGTCCCGCACTTCGGACTATTCGACCACGCTCACTGCTCTCATCGCCCCCACAATCACAGATAGCCAACCAAGTCTGGCAGGAACATTCTCTCCTATATTCAGCTTGCCGATCCTGCGTTCTTTAATCCTCAGAGAGTGGATCTCCTCATTGGCGAGAGCATATTTTATGACCTTCTCTGCGTAGGGCAAATCAAACTCATAGACGGATTGCCGCTTCTGCAGAAGACCCGGCTTGGGTGTATCGTATCTGGTGGTGGACAGAGGGTATCAAGTTCGTCGCTTTTGGGAACTCAAATTTCTCCGAATTCGGAGACTAGAACGAATTCAAGGTTGGATCAAACTCTTCGTATGTTTTGGGAAGTCGAGAATTGTGTGGAGGCTGGTTTAATTTCAAAGGAAGAAGTAGATTGTGAGGCGCATTTCGTAAGACACCTTTCACGGTTGCCATCGGGGGATTACTCCGTTAGGTTGCCTTTAAAGCATGATGCTGATCGCTTGGGAGAGTCTTATACTCAGGCGTATCGACGACAACATATATGTAGCATATAGTAGTATATATATATATATAGTATAGTATAGCGTATAGTAGTAGTAATAGTAACTGTTCGGGCTAGCGGCTATTTAAGCGTCAATTTAACGTAACATTTCGTATTTGTATAAGAGCATCTAAGACCCTAAACTTATGTTGTCTCCAGCGTTCGGCAGTGCTGCTGCGCCCTCTGTTAAAGGGCGCTCTGCACCTGCCGCTTCGGCTCTAGCTTTGATCGACCGTCGTTGCTTAAGTAGTTCTATGCTAATCTCTCTCCGCATAGGTTGCATACCGAGCCCTCTTGGGTACTTTTATCTGGCCAGGCAAAAGAGCGAGCAATTGGCTTCCGCTAGCCGCCTGTATAATTAAACATTTTTATAACTTTTCGAATCGTGTTGTTTCAATTGATTTTGGAAATAAATAGTTGCCAAAAAAGCTTGGCCCCTTAAACAGTAACAAATAAAATATTTATATGGACATATAATATTTGTGTGCATATATACATATATGTATATGTATGTACAAATATATATGGATACAACAAATTATAACATCCTGTTCACTCAGTAAATAAGATTTGTTAACTTTTGAGATTGTTTGATATAACATCTTTTTTTGAGCTTTCCCGTACAAGCAAGCATATTGTAGCGTATTATATATTTTCGAATTTCAGTCATGTTGTGAACAGTGAAAAGCCATCCCAGGAGCTTCATCTTGTGTGGAACTGTATGGGCCTTCGGCATCGGACATAACAAAGAGAGAAGACATAATGTGCGATATTAAAGTAACACGTATGTTTATTATTGTAACTATTATTGACAAATGTTCACTTATCCGGGTCTCTCCATATATGTACATATGCCATTTATGAAAATAACGGTCTATTTTTTATTACGACGAGTCAAATGATTCCAATTTTCGAAACGGGAAAAAAATGATCGAAATCTTACGAAAGTGAAAATGGACATTTTTTCTGCTAGATATTACAGTTTCGATATACCTTTAATACGATTTACATTACACACAGAAACGTGTCCCTTTTTATACTTCTTGGTCTGATAACTGCAATCGCATCCGTCGGAGGGAAAAGACATGCGGACACATACGAAAAGAGGCAGAGGACTGGTCACTGTTTCGGTTTCAGCTTCTTCAATGCAAGTGTGGGAACATGCTCCGGATGTAAACAATAAGCCTGGCCTTTACTACAGTATAAAAATTAATTCACAAATATTTATATATAAATACTATATTACTGGATTTCGTTCAGTGTTGTTGCGATCACGATTTAACTTAGCTATTTAACTGTAAGGAGCTTCTGCGCCATTGTTAGCCAGACCTTCTTGCCTCGATCTGGATTCGCTACCAGCTTCGTGCATCAACCGCCGGTACTGATGCAGACTTGCCAAAATTCGAATCATTATCTGGGCAGGCACGGTTATAGTATCGCGAGTCTCCACCAACATAATCTCATTGCTCTTTATAAGCTGCAAAGAGTAAAAATGAAATGCGTTTTTCTACTGGATTGTCAATTTCAGGGAAATAAACATCACGTACTCCAGCGGTTCCAACATCGTCGAAATGGGGGTCAGGAGCGATTGGCGCCCACACCTTCACATTGTAGTCGATGCCGGAACTAAGAAGGTAGGGTAGCGTGGGATGTGGTTGAACACGATTAACGACACGATTATCCCCAAAAGCGTCTTGACTACCTTTCCAGTCTGCCGATTCCAAACGAATATATGGCCACAGTCGGAACCCGACATAATAAAGTCGTCGCCCCAGAAACAAGCTCCCTTTACCATTGTCCTTGAGTTGCGGTGCCCACTGAACGCCATTTTTACGTAATCAAAATTGCGAATGGGAAACGTTTGACCATCTCCAGCTGATATGGCATCATTCTCCCGTTTTTGGTCTCCTTTGCGTCCTCTGTGTTCTCAGTACTTCCTTTAATTTCTATTTGAAACACATATAAACATTTTGCGGGTTTAGAAAGGGCACACTTACCAGAATTTGCAGAAATGTTAGACACATCCGATTCGTTGATCATATTTCCATAAATTGTGTCCTGTGCTCTTGCAAGAAGCGTGCTATTTAAATCGCTGTTGGAAGTTGATGCTTCGCTGTGCCCTTCCGGCGTACGCAGCAAACCACTCTGCCACGACAAAGGACCCGTTCGGCTGCTGGTTGGATATATATTTGACTCGTCTGCTTGGGAAGTTTGACGCATTTGACGACTGGGCGAATTAAGCATGCGAAAGATTTCGTCACTAAGCCTACTAAGTACTCCTGGTTCAAGGGGTGGACGAGCTTGTCCCACATTGGGACGGTTGAAACCCTGCTCGGCAATGGCCTGGGAGTTAGGCCCAGTGTCCGACCAATCGCCACGAAAGCGAAGACGAGGCATCTGCGGGTCTGGATCGTCTTCACGACGCATTTTGGGCGTATAACAACCGCTTTTCAAAAGACCTAAGTCGTTATATCCGGGGTGATTCAGATCGAACAGATAAATCTTCTCCATTGAGTAACTGACCAGAAGCTCAGATTCGTTCATATTGAACTTTACGCAAGTGGGACGATAGTGACGACGCGTGTATTCCATCGGTATGGGGTAGGCCTTAATCGGTATTGTTGAGCCCACCGACAAGGATGCAGATCCTGTGTCTGCCAGCATTCGCCTGTCGTATAGACGTATTATCGAGTCTGAACAGCCGATGGCCACACTGTTGTGATTAAATGGAGCGACATCCATGGCTGTCACGGCACAGGGCGCCATTATTAGGATGTGCTTTTGGCACATACGCTTGGAGCAGCTACTGGATTGGCGGAGATCGAAGCATCGTACAGTTGCATCTTCTCCGCAACTGAGAAAGGAGCGCGGTGCATCAGGTATTGGCAAAACATCGAAGGTGCTCCCAAATGTGTGACAATCAAAAACGTTGACAATTCGGTTGTCCTCTCCAACTTTATAGCCCGCCGTCCTTGTACAGTTTTCGGAGCTATATGGAATCAAGAACTCAGTATGAATGACTAGGCCTTCGCCAGAGCAGGAAACGACAGCCTGATCGTTGCTGTGTGGCATGAATCGTGCACTGAAAATATGACGCTTATGCTGGGTCTTGCTCTTGAGTGCTACTCGACCGCTATTGGCCTCAGTAATGACTAGATGATTATCATCGGAGCCAGATACAATATGTGTTCCGCTTGCATTCCAGTTCACTGTGTTCACGCAGCCATTATGGACGTATAGCGTTTGCAGTATATCTAATCGCTGCACAAAGCTCAATGAATCTGAAATTGTTATTGAGACATGTTCATTTACATATGTATGTATGTATGTGATGCCGATATGTTAGTTTTTTGTCTCACTTTTGCAACTGGCCTGGAGAGTGGCCTGAGCACTGCTACTCTCAATATATGGATAGTTTTCGATGCTCTGGTGTACACTGTGACGGTGCGGCGAAGCTGTTTTTTTGTACATTGTCGATACTGGTCGTCACTGAAATTGAACGTCGCACATAATGTACTAACATATCTACATATGTATGTATCTATATGTTTTTATACCCGTACTCGAAGAGTAATATTGTATATTGTATTTGTGGTAAAAGTGGATGTGTGTAACATAGAGAAGGAATCATTTCCGACCATATAAAGTATATATATTCTTGATCAGCATCAATAGCCGAGTCGATATAGCCAAGTCTGTCCGTCCGTCTGTCTGTCTGTCTTTCCGTCTTGTTTGTCGCCAATTGCTCGGAGGCTATAAGAGCTAGAGGAACCAAATATGTTCTCAAGACTGATGTGATATCCACTCCTAGAAGTGAGTTTCAAAATTTCACCACGCACACTTCCGGCCCACAAAGAGCGCACATCTGTGGCGTCCACAATTTTGAAGATAACAGAAAACGAAAAATGCAGAATCATAAAGAAATACCATATCTATCAGGGGCCCAAATCTGAATCGGATCGGATCATTAGTATATCAAAAATAGAGAAAACCATATCGAAAAGCGTCGCTCCCTCTCGCTCGCACTCACACAAAAACGAGTCGATTTGGTTTTTCGTATTTTGTGACGGCTGGATCTCAGAGACTGTAAGAGCTAGAACAACCAAACTTTTTGTCTAGACTTCTGTGATACCAAACCAAGACAAGTGTATTTCAAAATTTCTCAGAGACTGTAAGAGCTAGAACAACCAAACTTTTTGTCTAGACTTCTGTGATACCAAACCAAGACAAGTGTATTTCAAAATTTCGCCACGCCCCCTTCCACCCACCCAAAAGATGAAAGTCCACAATTTTGAAGATTGTCTATAACCTTCTCACGTTTTACACGAATTTTATGTAATTTTTAAAATTTGGTTTGAATATCTTCAGCCTAAAATGTACACCTCCCTCTCTGACTTGTTTTCGATAGACCGTTTCTACTGCAGTTACATACATACATAGGTACGTAAGTACACAAATACAATGTAAGATTTAGCGACCCGGTATTGGCTATTCGGGCGTACATACGTACATATGTATGTACCATACGCTAAACTTTATAGCTGCCGACATGTGACGAGATACCTCATAACACCCTCTGCAAAAGTATAAGCAAAATAAATTTTACATACGTGCACGAATAAGCATTTATGTGCATACATACCTACATATGTATGTACATATGAATATTATCTGGCCCAGGCCTGTTTGCGTGTGATATGTACATGTGAATGCATGGAAAATCTGTGGTGGTAGTTTCGTAATGGTACATACATATGTATGTATGCATATGTAATTATATAAATATGCAATTTCTATAACCATAAAAACAAAAACAAATTTTCCGTTACCTGAAGAGTTTCGATGGAACACTACGAAATCCAGTAAACAATAACTGTTTTACCTTGATTCATATTAGTGGTCTTCAGCCAAATAGGTTTGTTTTAATTTGGTGTCTAATTCAATTTTGACGATCAAAACTGTTCCTGTCACTACAACTATAACTACACATTTTAAGGCAACATAAAAAAAAACCAGAAAAACTCACATGGCATTTGCATTCTATTTAATGCAAAATGATATTTGTATTATTAAAATTAAAAATTCTTTCACGATTTGGCACGTCTTAAATTAATTTTCAATAGCCAAAGAACGTCTTTGTTCCAGTATTAAAATATATTTAAGACTACAGAAACCTTGCTTGCGAAAAACAAAAGTCTCCAAAGTATGCGTGTTGCACTATTGACTGCGAAATATCATTATAAAACGAGAAAGAACGCCGTTAGCGCGACACTACTTTTATACGCGTACTCAGTCAGTACACATATAATTTACAAGAAAGCCCGCGCGCTTTGCTGCTTACTTATTCAATGTTTAGTAATTCATCGAAATTAAACAATGATAATTTTGATATAATAACATATTTTATTTATTGCAATGCTTTTTAATAAACAATAGTTTTTGTTTTGCCGTCGGTACAATGAATAATTAAGGCTGAAGGTTTGCCTACTCGTGAGCACGCTACATACAGTTGGCCATGTAAAAATACCGGATGCTCCAAATTTAAACCACAAATTTGCAACGACTGTCCTTGTGATTTATTAATAGTCATAGCAAAAGCAAGACGAATGGGATATTGTAGTCGTTTGAAATCAAATGGCATGTCAGTCGGAATCATCGGAATTCTCGGAATTAAAACGTGTTCACCAGAAAATTTCCCAGTCAAAATAGTTGCTTCAAGTAAATTCGTCATAACTTTTTTCACAGCACGTCTTGTACCATTGCAAAGTCGTTGTGGATTGAGATTCCGCAGCATAATTATGGTGGCTCCAACTTTTACTTGTAAATAGTATGGCGGCAATACAGGTGAATCCAATGAATTTAGAAATTCGACTGGATAATTTACAACCATGATGTTGATTGATAATTGTATCAATCGACCTATACGCAACCATTTCTCCTGGGATGGAATTCAAAATAGATGCGTTGATCTCATTGACATCTTTATTTGTTCCGGCCAAAATTGCTCTTTCCCTCAACCAGTCATGGTTTCTATGATATTGTACAAAATTTGGAAACACGCTCCGAATCAAGTATTCCTTCGAAGACACAAAAGTGCAAAAATTATTTGGAAGCGCTATAAAGCCAGAATTGTGAACGGGATGTTCGCCATTACCAATGTCTAACAGTTGTCTGGAAAAAAATCTGCTGAAGGATCGTTTTGCAATTTAACACGTACATTTGTAGTCAATCTAAGTGTTTTCACAGAGTGCCACAAATTAGATGTTTTCAAACACGCATTAATTTCATCAGCAGCAGTTCCTTTTTTGACTATAGGCAATGTTTGTCTGAAATCACCTGCTAACAATATCAATGCACCACAAAACAATCGATTATCTCCACGAATATCTTTCAACGTACGATTAAGTGCATCCAGTGACTTCTTGTTGGCCATAGTACACTCATCCCATACAATAAGAGAGCATTGCTGCAGCACTCTCGCCATTGCAGATATTTTTTAAATGTTGCATGTAGGATTATCGTCAGCAATAATAATAATGGCTATAATAATTGCGGAAAGTGTCCGAACTTATTGTGGACTTGATGACAATACTGCATCTTCAAGTCTAAGATCCCAATGCATGTCATTCTCAAGTTAATTTAATTGTTCGCATGCTTCGCAATGCGTTCCACACAATTCTTTATCAAAATTTTGCAAAGATTCAAATGATGTTGGTCCACGAAAATTTATTATCAACAATCGCAAATAATAACACTCTCGATTATTAGGATGAACTGTATAAATTCGTCCTGTAGCATCTGAGTGAAAAAATTCTGGCTGACCATAAGCGGCTTCTCCGCGTCTGCGCCTTTGAAAAACGAATTATTCCACGTATAATATTCGGGTACTTCAGCGTAAAACAACGTTTTCGCAAAATCATCTGCTTGACACAACGCAATAAATGCTGTTAAAGTTGTTGCTGGTGGTTGCGCAGCTCTTCGCATTGCATTTCCGGGTGTGAAAAAACGCGTTGACCGTTTTAAGATGAACAGCTAAATGAACTACAGTTGAATGCCTATCAAGGTTCGGGTCTTATTTTTTCAAACAGCCAAATCCAAAAATTCGCATTAGGCAAACCCAGTTTCTGCCATTCAATTGAATACATCGAATATTGAACAGAACCAAATGCACCGTGTTTGACAATTACATCCATGACTTTCCATGATTCCAATTTTTGTCTCAAAACACGTGCTTAAATGTCATGGCGATCGTTCGATGTTTGGCCAACAAACAATAATTCCGAGATTTCTTCCCATTGGGTTCCACGGGAAGGAGATGAAGAGGTCTGGTCGACCGTAACACCGAACGTATGACTTCGCATCTTGTGCGTACTTAAACATATGACGTGGACTTCCAACATACGATGACGGTAATATTATCATAGTTCAGACGTTTTGTGCATTACCATCGTTGTTAATAGCATCTCGCAAATGAACATACTCTTCGGAACGTAATTTGGCTTGGTTGAATCGAAGAAAATTCAACCATTTCCGATTCAATTTTTACATATGTACATGTCAACAATATACTGGTGGAAAAGTGCTGTACACCTCAATATGTGGTTGTCTTGATTGTGCCATATCTGCAGCCTGTATGCGTAATAATTCATAGCACTAAATTTCTTTGTTCGCTTTTGACCTACAATTGAATTAAATTCAATTTTAATTAAAATATAAATCAATCATCAATTTACCGTTTACTGGATTTATCATTTTAATATTGACATGATAGCCATCTTGGCCGCTCCAAAACAATATCGGATATTGTAGTGCATCATAACAGCGATGACTATTACCACTTCGCCAACTGTTTGTGCATTGTTACATTCATTCGATCGTTGTGCTCATGGAACATATCTTGCAAATCGAAAATTATTTTTCACCGCGCGTTGGTAATAATGGCACACCGACGATCAGCTTCGTCCTCCGCGTTCCCGATAAAATATAATTGCAAACATTGTTGGTCTGCGTTGTCGAAAGGTAACAAAGAGCCAGCTCGAAACTAAATAAAATATACGATAGCACGTTCTATTCGCATAAACAAAACTATTTAATTACCTTGAATGTTGGCATGAAGTTGTCTCTTATGATATTTGAGGCACCAAAAGATGTCATTTAAAATCTGGAATTATACTTTCATATATTGTTCAAAAAATGATTAGACTCAAGTGTCAATCCATTAAGTAATGTGAGAGCTATGGTTGTGGTGGGCTCTCCAATTCAGGCAATTTCACTTTACCACTCGCACAGCACATCCCATCTGCTTCACCTTTAAATTTATGTGCCTGACAATGGCGACAACGGTCGTTCATTGGTCCATTTATAATTTGCCTATGAGAAGCGTAATCGGTGATACTATTTTGTATATATATATTTTGTATATCACGACTGTTGAGGGCAGCAGCGCGGTTAGCGGAGGTAACAGAGCGCTGTTAGCGCGCGCGCTCTCTCGTGTCATTCGCTCTCGCGCTCTTGAGCGCGGTCGACTCGGCTCTTCACCATGGGCTCTAGCCGTAGGCCTAGCTTGACCTGACACTCGCTCTTCACCGCCGAACACAGCCGCAACAACCAAAACCAGCCCCAATTGTGAACCCCTTTTTACCCGAAATAAACGCCGCCTTAAATTGACGCCCCCGATCGCTCTTTTTACTGGGAATAGTGCCGGGATATTCGAGCCATCCACCCTCCTACAAACATTGGTCCTTCGAGCCGGATCTTCGCCTTCCCTATAAGGAGGAGTCCAACCTGTAAGCATCTGTCTCCCGATTCGTTTTATTCCCCGCAAGTCCGCGTTCCGTGATATATGTATATATTCTTATATACATATCTTCATTTTCTGGGTTCCATCCTCTTTCGCCAACGCCATATTCTCGGCGATTCCGGCTGCTCTTCCTTTAGTTACCACTACCAGTGCTACGGTAGTTTTTCCGATTCTGTTTTTTGTGTTTGTTTGTGCGTGCAGTGTGTAAAATTAAATTAAATAAAAGCACCTATATCCAGGTGCACCCCAGTGCAGTGAAGCATATGTGCATTCAAAGTCGCAAGAGCGGACCCGCAGCGACATAATTACAGACACATAATTACATACATCGCTACATGCATTACACACACATATATAAATACATCGGCACACTCCGAGTGCAAACACAATAAAATTAAAGTGTTTTATTTCGTACATAAACACATATCCACATTTATTTCCATACATATATACATTTATTTCCATAGTTGACCGCAATATATTTGTATTGCCAACTATATATGTACCTAAAATAACCCTACGCACATACAAGAAAATACCACATTCCGTATTTAAATACCGTATTCCACACATACATTCCGCGCATATCCACATACTTTTAACAATAAATTCTGCGATTCCGAACAGTTTACGCGTTCCAGCAACACCTTTGGTCGCCACAAGATATAAAATTATCTACAATTCCGTAATAAATTATCCTCAACCCAGGCACAGCGCATTTCCATAATGCGCAATCCTTCCGAGAAAAAATATTATTTGCCCACTGCACAAGTCCGTCAAAAGGTAAACGGAGGAGCGCCGCACTAACAATATTTTTTAAATATTGTCACAACCAGTGTGAACGTTCCTCTCCTCGGCGTGTATCAATTGATCCACTTATTGTTTGGGAACCTCGATCCAGAGCTACCCCAAATAATCCGAGTCGGTATTGAAAATTGTTGTCCAACACAGAGCGAGGCCTTTTCTTTTCCATTCACCCAGCAGTGGGTTTCTCTTTTTGCGTATTTACGGAAGTTATTGCCTTCTGTTGTGGTGCCCTGCCCAGCCTAATTTTTTTTTTTTGTTTACCTTCCGTCAATCCGACTTCAGCTTCAGACTTCGCAGCCACACTCTGCGCGTGGGCGTACGTAGTATGCCAACGGGTGACAAGGACAGCAAAGGGTTTCTGGCTGCGACCTCTCCACGTCGGCTACGCGCCTCTTCCGCCTCAGGAACTACCCCCACTCAGAGGATCAAGTCGCCAGTCACTCCCAGAGCAGCCAGTAGCAGCCCTGCTGCCAGGACCAAATCGGTTCTCTTCCCGTCTCCCGTCACTCTCAAGGTGCCAGCTCGGATCCAAGACGATCTCACCAGCTCTTCCATTTTCAGTCCCATCAGCTCGAGACCCGTTATTAAAATGGCTCAATCCGCCACCACTACGGCACGAGCAAGATTAGCCGCCGCCATCGGCCGTCTGGCTCATTTGGAAGCGCGCATCACTGCCGCTCTATCCGCATCTCCTTCCGAGGTTCGCCGAGGACAAATTCTGAGTATGTGGGCGGATGTCGAGGCGGAGTACAAAGCGTGCTCCGCAGTGATGGTTGACGAGGATCCAAGGGTCCAAGAGGACATCCGAGATAAGTACGGCGAGTGTTATGGGGTATTTGAGCAGTGCCTCGCTAATCTCAATACTCAGCTGGCCCAAACATCAGTCCATCCGTCTGCACTGCAGACTTACCAGGGCGGCTGTCGACTGCCCCCTGGTAACTGTCCGTTGGCCTTCTTTCCGAGATTTATTTACGGCAATTTATATCAAAAATTCTAGGCTGTCTCCGGTAGAGAAGCTATATCATCTCACCGCTAAGACAAGTGGCGATCCGAAGGCCATAGTCGAAACGTCCCCGCTCACAAACGATTGGTTCGAGTCGGCATGGTCGGCCCTCCGAAACCGATATGAAAATAATCGGCTCCTGGTGACCAACCAGATCAATATTCTGCTCTTTCTTCCTCGCGTCGAGTCCGAGACCAGCCGAGCTTTGAAAGAGCTTCAAAGCACGATGCAAGGGGTCCTCACCGCTCTTGCTCACTCCAAGGATAGGGATAGCCTCCTTGTGACTATCTGTGCCTCCAAGTTGCCGATGTTGACCCGGTCCCTGTGGGAAGCATCCGTCACCGACAAGAAAGAGGTTCCTCCATGGGCGGAAATCGACGCCTTCCTCACTCAGCGCTATTTGACGCTAGAGGCCATTGAGAGCGACCCGTCCACTTCCAAAGGCCATCCGAACCCACCACTGTGGATGCACGGGCCAGTTGCATTAATAAAAGGCAGCTGTGCTTGAACTGTTTCGCGAGTGGTCACCAGCTCCGGGAATGCCAAAGCGCCCACAGTTGCTTCACTTGTGGAGCCCGCCACCACACGCTTCTGCATCGGGGTACGTCAGCTCCCAGCGAATTGACTTCCGCAACCGCGGAGGAGTCCGGTTCCTCCGTCGCTTCAGCCAACGTTCAGAACTATTTTTCCTCGGGAACAAGAGCGGTGCTTCTCGGCACTGCGATGATCAACATTTGCCACCGAGGGACAAATTTCCGTGCCCGCGCTCTAATCGACTCGGGCTCGAGGCAACGTTCATTACGGAACGTCTCTTTAATATCATTCAACTACCATTCCGCCTTATTCAGGCCCAAGTTTCAGGCCTTAATCATACTGTAGCAGCTCAGTCCAAGAAGCTCTGTGATTTTTCCATTCGCTCCCTGGTTACGCCGAGCGTACAGTTAAACGCCACGGCCTACGTCCCTGCCAGAGATCGCCGGGAATCTTCCTTCATATCCGATCCCGCAGAACGCGCTGCGAGACTTGCCGAACCTGCCATTAGCAGACCCTACGTTTTATGAGAGCTCACAGATAGACGTTCTGATCGGAGCCGATCTCCTTCCGTCCGTATTGTTAAGCGGCTCACAGACCGACGTCTGTGGCTCCCTCCTCGGACAGGAAACTATCTTTGGGTGGGTGCTTACCGGTCCATTGCCAAGTGCTGTTCCTGACCAGATTGCATCCTTCTCCACTCGAATTTCCCACATCCGCGACGCTCCGTTAGACAAACTTCTCACAAAGTTTTTGGGAGGTGGAGGATCTACCTATCAAGGTAGTAGGAGAGTCGGACTCCTTTTGCGAAAGCCATTTTATTCGAACCACGTCAAGAACGTCAAGCGGGAAGTACGTGGTAACACTGCCGTTTCGTGACCCCGCTCATTGTGGGTCAGGCCTGGGGCATTCAAGGTCCATTGCTCTAGCTCAGTTTCTCCGAAATGAGATTCGGCTAAAGAGAAACGTTCCATTTCAAGAGCAGTATAACTCTGTGATCCGTGAATATTAAGATCTCGACCATATGACAGAGGTTTCGTCCACTAATGATTCCGCCAATTATTATCTCCCGCACCATGCGGTAATCAAGCCGGAGAGCACTACTACGAAAGTCCGCGTGGTATTCAACGCGTCCAGCCCTTCTGCGAACGGTACGAGCTTGAACGATCTGCTTCATGCTGGTCCGGTCCTCCAATCCGATTTAACCATCCAAATCCTGAAGTGGCGCTATTTCCGATACGTCTTCAACGCCGACATTACAAAGATGTATCGCCAGATTTGGGTACATCCAACGCACACCCCCTTCCAGCGAATCTTATTCCGAAACCAGGCGGGTGAGATTCGGGATTATGAGCTGAAAACCGTGACTTTGGGAGTCAATTGCGCTCCGTTTTAGCCATCCGGGTCCTGCAACAGCTTGCCGACGACATCCAGTCGCGATTTCCAAGGGCAAGTCACATTGTACGGCAATTCATGTACGTCGACGACGTCCTAGCCGGAGCAGACTCCGTCAAGGAAGCTCAGCTGGCCATTCACGAATTGCAAGCCGTCCTCAGCTCCGCAGGTTTTCCACTGCGTAAATGGACGTCCATTTCCAAATGACCACCTCCTGCACACCGATTTTCTGGAAATCGATGCCAAGAGCACGGCAAAGACCCTCGGAGTTCGCTGGAAGGCGACGTCGTTCATCTTCCGGTCCAAGATTTTCATGCAGGAAATCTGGTTGCAAGAATTGTGATGGGACGAACATCTGCCAAGTGCGTTGTACCAGCGCTGGCTGGACTTTCTGCAAAGTTACGCTGCACTCCCCGAAATCCGAATTCCAAGATGGATTTGTGCCCAGCCATCGGTAAAGGTAGAACATAACGGTTTCTGCGATGCCTCCGAAAAGGCGTACGGTTCAGCGATCTACGTGCGCGTCGAGTGTGGCCATTATATCACGGTGCATCTACTATCAGGAAAAACACGAGTTGCTTCCGTGAAAACCGTCTCACTTCCTCGGTTAGAGCTGTGCGGTGCAGTGCTCCTTTCCGAAATGGCGACGGCTATCCTGCCAAGCATGCCGACAAAAGATCCTCAATGCTACTACTGGACCGATTCGACTATTGTGCTGGCCTGGTTGAGCAAGCCAGCGTGCCACTGGACTACCTTTGTGGCCAATCGAGTAACCAAGATAGCTCAGACTACCGACACCACAAATTGGGCTCATGTTCGGTCCGAACATAACCCCGCTGACTTAGCGAGTCGGGGCATATCGTTACCAGAACTGGTGGGTAACCACCTCTGGTGGCATGGACCAGCTTGATTGCAATCCCCACGGGAACAGTGGCCACCTCAAGCTAACGAAGCTCCACCTATGACTCCAGAGCAGCGGGCCGTGAAGGTCCATTTTGCTGCCGGCCCTCCCCAAGATTTCCTGGAGCGTTTCTCCCAACTTGAGAAGGCTCTTCGAGTGCGGGCGTATGTGCTCCGTTTTATTCAGTGTTGCCGGAAGGTAACACCCGCACGCAGGGGCCACCTCACTAGTGGGGAAATTAACGAAGCGGAGCAGACTCTTATCCTAGAGGCTCAGCGCCGGGACTTCCCCAAGAATTTCACTGCCTGAGTGGTAAACGTCCCGTGCCAAGTTCGAGCTCTATCCTGAACCTGAACCCCTTTTTAGACCGATATGGGATCATGAGATCCTGTGGCCGGATCACAGCGTCACAAGATTTGAAGTATGACGAGCCTCATCCAATCATCCTTTCCTACAGTTGCCGCCTGTCTCGCCTGCTGGCGCATTTCACGCACAAAATAACTCTCCATGGCGGTAGTCAACTGATGACTCGCCTCATCCGCGGCAAATATTGGATTCCGCGAATCCGGAACCTGATGAAGGGTGTGGTGAATTCCTGCAAAATATGCATCATCCACAAAAGAAGCTACAGACCCAACTAATGGGTGATCTCCCAACAGACCGAGCTTCTTTCTCCAGACCATTTACCCATACCGGTATTGACTACGCCGGTCCTTTTGACATAGGGAACTATACCGGAAGAGCGTGCCTGATCACCAAGGGATATGTGTGCGTATTTGTCTGCTTTTCCACGAAGGCCATTCACTTGGAGGCCACTTCCGACCTGACCACCAAGAAGTTTCTGGCAGCTTTCGCTCGTTTCGTTGCTCGACGAGGCTGTCCGCAGCGTATTCATTCCGACAATGGCAAAACTGTCATGGGAGCCGAAACTATACTTTCTCGAGACTTTCTAGCGGCATTCCAGGACTCGGTCACTGAAGCATATAGCCACCAACGAATTGCATGGCGTTTCATCCCGCCAAGAGCTCCACACATGGGAGGCCTGTGGGAAGCCGGTGTAAAGAGTTTCAAAACACTCTTCTACAAATCGACGTCTACTCGAAAGTATACCTTTGAGTAGCTCTCGACGTTCCTCGCTAAGATTGAAGCGTGCCTCAATTCCAGGCCAATCTCACCTATGTCCGAAAGTCCGACGGAGTTGCTGGCCCTCACTCCCGGGCACTTCCTTATCGGAGGACCGTTAATGGCGACCGCAGAGCCCGAAATAAAGGGAACCTCCAGTCGATGATTAATCGGTGGCAGCATTTAAAGGCCCTCAACCAGCAGTTCTGCCAGACATGGAATGATGAGTACCTCAAGGAACTCCACAAATGCAACAAGTTGTAACAAACCCTGGGACCAGGGCCCGTTACATTCATATACATATTCATATTCATAGCACTAAGTTACTTTGTCATATATATAATCTATACACCAACAACACAAACACCATACACCTGACTCTGTAAATTTCCAAGTCACACGCGCCGATCGATTTCTGCGAAATCGACACACGCGCCCTAGTTTCCCCCGAACTTCAAAACTACACTCAGGTCATTTCCCGGTGCAACCGAGTCAATGACCAAAGTGCCAAAACTACACTCAGCTCATTTCTCGGTGCAACCGAGGCAATGACCGTGTCGGTGGCACAAGTGGAGAACTCGACACCACTTCCGTAACCACAAACTTGCGGACTCAGCCATCGAGATCGGCCTAAAATAGCCCGAGCCCTCGAACAATCTGGGTGTCAGCGTTTTTCCCTTTCATCGCCCAGTGCGATTACCAAACTACCTACACGGTAGCCAGACTCGACGCCCGCTCCACTTTCGGTCTCACGGCCAAGCCCTTCCCTAAAAGTTCCAGCGAACTACAAATTCCTTGTAGGGAAAGATCCTGGACGGACTGAGCCTACCTCAGCCTGAGATAGGTATTTTACAAGTGGCGCCCGACCAGGGACTTACGGAAACTTTAAGGAGATTTCAAAGCCAACTTTCTGGCAACTTTAAGGAAGCTTAAAGAAAAACCTTAACACGGGGCTACGTGGATTAAAGACCCACGGCCACCGAGAAAGAATAGTAGAGCTAACCACAGAACACAAGTCCGGTACAAAACCAAATTCGCGCACCCACCCGAATCCAGTCGCTAGTGCTAAAACAGTGAAAAGTGCCCAAAACAACACCGAGGAAAAACTCAGTCCAATCACCATGGAAGCCTACGAAGACGACGCGAGCATTGATTTCCACAGCAGCGAGCCAATCGCCAATCCAGGCGTCCGCATCGGCTGGATCTACAAGCGCCGCCGAGACGAGCTGGAGGCCTTCGCCAAGGAATTCGAATTTGACACCGAAGGAACTGTTGAAGAGTTGCGCAAGAACTTTGCCATACTAGTCGCCGGACCACTCCCGCCGGGTGCCTGGACTCGCTTGGCAGAACTCGAGAGACAATACGCAAGACCAGCAGGACGCTCCAAGTCCCCGTTGCCCACTACCCAGGACCATCAGGCACCGGAGGATGGGACCCCAAAGCAGGCTTGCAAGTCCCCGCAGCCCCAGAGCCCACGCCCCGACCACCAGTGGTCACAGCCGCCGATCTTCCAGGGCCGCCCACTATGGAAACCTCCCGTTCGCCCACACAGAGAATTATACCGTCGATTGACGAACCCATAATCGGGCCCGACTATAACCACGTCGCACGCACGGCAGAACGCATCCGCGGATGGCGCATCCAGTTCAACGGAGAGGATGACCCAATATCGTTTCTGGAACTACTCGAGGAACGCGCCCGCGCCTACAGAGTGGACACCAACCAGCTGCCTCGGAGCATGGCCGAACTACTCACCGACCGAGCCAGTCGCTGGCACCGTACCAGCCAACTACAGGGTAGTTCCTGGGCATATTTCCGCCAAGAGTTTCTGACGTATTTTCTGCCGCCAAGGTATTTCGAACAATTGAGGACCAGATCCGAGGCCGCAAGCAAGCGGTGGGAGAACCATTCAAAGACTATCTCATCGAGATACGGCTACTCATGAACCATGCCGAGTACGACCTAGTTAAGGAGCTCTATTGGATCTACGACAACGCCCTGCCAGGACTCCAACTTTACGTGCGACGAGACGAATTGGAAAGCTTGTCACAGCTTACCCGATTAGCGGCAGAGTACGAGCTTATTCACGAGAGGAACACGCAACGACTCCCGCACCCATGGGAAGCCCACCAAGAGACAGCAGGCCGGCAAGGCAACCAGACCGCAGAGAAGGTGAGTCCTACCGTACCCCCTTTCGGAGACCCCAGTGGGATTCAGCCGACACACCGCGCAGACAGTCATCGAATCAAAATAATGCAACGAAACACGACGTCGCCCATCGAATGATCACCACTCCCATTGCCAACGCGCAGCCTGTCGCTGATGTGGTCAAGCTGGACACGCCGCCTACGACTGCACCAACGCTTCGATCCTATTCTGCTGGGAATGTGGAAAACGCGGCACTCGGACCGTCGACTGCTGCCGTCGAACCACTTCGGGAAACGACACGCGTCCTCGACTGACACGGGATCAGCCGAGAACGACGCCTCCCCAGACCCGCAACTAAGCAACCCACTACACGTGAACGACGGCCGAATAGTGGCGATAGTGACGATAGGAGGACAAACAACGGAGGCCACCATCGACACCGGGGCGTCCCGAAGTTTCGTCAGCGACAATCTGGCCCGACAACTAAACAACAACTCCAACCTGCAAGATGCATGCGTCCGCATACGCCTGGCTGACGGCTCAGTCAGAGAGATCACACAAGTTCTAATGGCGCACATCAAGCTGGATCTCTCGTTGATCAAATCCCACTCCTGGTCCTACCAAACATGCTGGAGCAAGTTATAGTCGGCATGGACTTCCTATGTGCTATCGAAACGACGATCCAATGCGGCACCACGCTGCTAAAACTACAAGATCGCCACCTCACGCTAACGCCACCGTCAGTTCAACCCAACCACGTACAAGTCACCAACCTCAGCAACAAGAAATCTAGGTCAACCGCCGCGAATACACGTCCCCGACCTACCACAAAGAATACGGCACCCAATACTGCAACGAAGAATACGACCCCGAAACCAACCACAGCGAACACATTTCCCCGACCTACCGCAAAGAAGACGGCACCCAAAAACCAACCACAGCGAAATCGAAGAACCGGCCCACAACGGAAAACACGAATCCGAAGCAAGCACCGGTAAACTGCAACCAAGAAAACGGGAAAACGAATCCCACGGACACTACGGAGCACCCGCGTCCTAAGCCAAACCCAGGGAACACACATCCCAAACACACCACGAGGATCTCACACCCGAGACAAGAATCAACACACTTGAACCAGGCGCTCGACACAGGAAACCCAGGATCAAAACAAACTACGGGGCACACGCACCCCGAACCCACTACAAGGATCTCACACACGAGACAAACCCCAACGAACTTGAACCCGCTCGACACAGGAAGCCCAGGTCCAAGTTCAGCCACCGCGCACCCATGCATCCTTCCCTCAACGGAGAAGGTGAACCCACCCTCAAAGACGACAACCAGCCCCGAACAACGACAATGACAACGGCTGCAACAGTGCAACAACCAAACCACGAGGGAAACAGCCACGCAAATCCCTTGCTGGTCGGGTCCAACCATCGAACTAATATCCACGGAACCTCTCCACTCGGAACCGGAATCTAGACCGATGACCCCCCGAAACACCGACCGCAGCCCCGTCGTACCCACGGCCGAACAAGTCGCCCAAACAAGTCGTTGCTGCGAAAACAGAGTCGTCACTGAGACCCGCCTGGCCATACATCGATCTGGAGACATTACGATCCAGGTATACCGCCAGACCCACGAAGCTACACCACTCACGGCCAACACTACCCCGATCGTCGCCCACATAAGCGACTACCCACGTAGGATCGAACACCCCAGCGCGTTCGACACAACCATCCTCCCAGAAGACCCAAGCCAGCCAAAGGACCCCGACACCCCCGATCTCACCGAACCCGATCCAGAACTGATCTCCGATCCCTGGCCGCCGGACTTAGCACCACAGATCCAAGAATTTCTGGACACGGAACTCCCAAAGTTCAATAATCTCCACGGGACCTCCAACATAGCCGAGCACACCATCGTCATGAGGGATAATCGACCCATCAAACAGAGGTACTACCCAAAGAACCCAGCCATGATGCGGATTATCGATGAGCAAGTCGACCAATTGATCCAAGAAGGTTTAATCGAACCCTCACGAAGCCCACACAGCGCCCCCATCGTACTCGTACGTAAAAAGAACGGCAAATGGCGCATGTGCGTGGACTACCGACAACTCAACACTCACTCTATTCCTGACGCATACCCACTGTTCAGAATCAACTACATCTTGAGCGCCTACAGAACGCACGCTTCATAACCACCCTCGATCTGAAAAACGGATACTGGCAAATACCCATGGCCAACGGAAGTCGAGAAGCCACCGCCTTCACGGTCCCCGGCAGAGGTCTCTATCAATGGAAAGTGATGCCCTTCAAATTACACTCTGCACCAGCAACATTCCAACGGGCACTTGATACCGTGATTGGTGCCGACATGGAACCCTACGCATTTGCATATCTAGACGACATTGTCGTCGTCGGACGAGACTTCGAGGACCATCGACGCAACCTGGAGATAGTCCTGTCTCGCCTTCGGAAAGCGAACCTGCGGATAAACGCGGAAAAGTGCACCTTTTTCCAAAGTCAGAGTAAGGAACGCGTCATCGCCTATGTCAGCCGCCGCTTGAACCAGGCCGAAGGAAACTACTCCGCCACCGACAAGGAATGCCTCGCCGTCATTTGGGCAATCCGAAAACTACGCTGCTACCTAGAGGGATACCGGTTCGACGTTATAACCGACCATCTCGCGCTGAAATGGCTGAATACTCTGGAAAGCCCCTACGGAAGAATAGCGAGATGGGCGCTCGAACTCCAACAGTATCAGTACGACGTCCACTATAGAGCAGGGGAAACAAAACGTGGTTGCCGATGCCCTGTCCCGACAACACTTGGAGACGCTAGCAAGAATCAAAGAGGACGCAACATCTTGCCCCTGGCTTACACAACGGATTCGCTGCGAAATTGGCCCCAAAATATGATGGGCCATTCAAAGTCAAAGGTTTCGCGTCAACAAATATCGTCAAGTTGCAACACCCCGGCAGTCGGAAACTGAAAGTCGCAAATATCAACGACCTGAAAGAGTACCACGACACGTTGGACAGCGACCCTGCTGAGGAAGCAAACGACACCAGCGATCACAACGACCCCCTGACGACGGAAAACCACCAATAGAAACGCCAAAACACGTCGGAAGGATCCCGCGGCCCTACGCCCGCAACGCAACGATAACGACAGTGGCCACTTGTAACTCCACCCGGAAGAAGGGGTGTAACGAACCCTGGGACCAGGGCCCATTACATTCATATACATATTCATATTCATAGCACTAAGTTACTTTGTCATATATATAATCTATACACCAACAACACAAACACCATACACCTGACTCTGTAAATTTCCAAGTCACACGCGCCGATCGATTTCTGCGAAATCGACACACGCGCCCTAGTTTCCCCCGAATTTCAAAACTACACTCAGGTCATTTCCCGGTGCAACCGAGTCAATGACCAAAGTGCCAAAACTACACTCAGCTCATTTCTCGGTGCAACCGAGGCAATGACCGTGTCGGTGGCACAAGTGGAGAACTCGACACCACTTCCGTAACCACAAACTTGCGGACTCAGCCATCGAGATCGGCCTTAAATAGCCCGAGCCCTCGATCAATCTCGGCAGTCCATCGCCTATCCTAAACCGAAACGGCAGTCCATCGCCTATCATAAACCAAAACGGCAGTCTATCAGCCAACGGTATCGGCAGTCTATCAGCCGACCATCCGCCGATCGTCAACAGTGACGGCAGTACATCTGCCGCGGCTACCAACACCACGCCTCAGTAAGAAAACACGCAAGAACTACCACGCGACACTAGCAATATAAAAAAAACAATATATATATAAACAAGAATAAAGACAAATCATATACATCAAAAGCTCAACGAAGTGTCGTCATTTCTTCGCCGAACGCGAATACAAATCAGGTGACCAAAAACATATTACCGCACACACCAAAACTCAGGTGTCAGCGTTTTTCCCTTTCATCGCCCAGTGCGATTACCAAACTACCTACACGATAGCCAGACTCGACGCCCGCTCCACTTTCGGTCTCACGGCCAAGCCCTTCCCTAAAAGTTCCAGCGAACTACAAATTCCTTGTAGGGAAAGATCCTGGACAGACTGAGCCTACCTCAGCCTGAGAAAGGTATTTTACAAAGTGGCAGACGGATATGCCAAATCTTCAGATCGGCGAGGAGAGCCGGAGAGCACTACTACGAAATTCCGCGTGGTATTCAACGCGTCCAGCCCTTCTGCGAACGGTACGAGCTTGAACATTACAAAGATGTATCGCCAGATTTGGGTACATCCGACGCACACCCCCTTCCAGCGAATCTTATGCCGAAACCAGGGGGTGAGATTCGGGATTATGAGCTGAAAACCGTGACTTTTAGAGTCAATTGCGCTCCGTTTTTACCCATCCGGGTCCTGCAACAGCTTGCCGACGACATCCAGTCGCGCCAAGGGCAAGTCACATTGTGCGGCAATTCATGTACGTCGACGACGTCGTAGCCGGAGCAGACTCCGTCAAGGAAGCTCAGCTGGCCATTCACGAATTGCAAGCCGCCCTCAGCTCCGCAGGTTTTCCACTGCGTAAATGGACGTCCAATCAAAAGGAGATTTTGGACGGGCTTCCAAATGACCACCTCCTGCACACCGATTTTCTGGAAATCGATGCCAAGAGCACGGCAAAGACCCTCGGAGTTCGCTGGAAGGCGACGTCGTTCATCGTCCGGTCCAAGATTTTCATGCAGGAAATCTGGTTGCAAGAATTGTGATGGGACGAACATCTGCCAAGTGCGTTGTACCAGCGCTGGCTGGACTTTCTGCAAAGTTACGCTGCACTCCCCGAAATCCGAATTCCAAGATGGATTTGTGCCCAGCCATCGGTAAAGGTCGAACATAACGGTTTCTGCGATGCCTCCGAAAAAGGCGTACGGTGCAGCGATCTACGTGCGCGTCGAGTGTGGCCATCATATCACGGTGCATCTGCTATCAGGAAAAACACGAGTTGCTCCCGTGAAAACCGTCTCACTTCCTCGGTTAGAGCTGTGCGGTGCAGTGCTCCTTTCCGAAATGGCGACGGCTATCCTGCCAAGCATGCCGACAAAAGATCCTCAATGCTACTACTGGACCGATTCGACTATTGTGCTGGCCTGGTTGAGCAAGCCAGCGTGCCACTGGACTACCTTTGTGGCCAATCGAGTAACCAAGATAGCTCAGACTACCGACACCACAAATTGGGCTCATGTTCGTTCCGAACATAACCCCGCTGACTTAGCGAGTCGGAGCGTATCGTTACCAGAACTGGTGGGTAACCACCTCTGGTGGCATGGACCAGCTTGATTGCAATCCCCACGGGAACAGTGGCCACCTCAAACTAACGAAGCTCCACCTATGACTCCAGAGCAGCGGGCCGTGAAGGTCCATTTTGCTGCCGGCCCTCCCCAAGATTTCCTGGAGCGTTTCTCCCAACTTTGAGAAGGCTCTTCGAGTGCGGGCGTATGTGTGCTCCGTTTTATTCAGTGTTGCCGGAAGGTAACACCCGCACGCAGGGGCCACCTCACTAGTGGGGAAATTAACGAAGCGGAGCAGACTCTTATCCTAGAGGCTCAGCGCCGGGACTTCCCCAAGAATTTCACTGCCTGAGTGGTAAACGTCCCGTGCCAAGTTCGAGCTCTATCCTGAACCTGAACCCTTTTTTAGACCGATATGGGATCATGAGATCCTGTGGCCGGATCACAGCGTCACAAGATTTGAAGTATGACGAGCCTCATCCAATCATCCTTTCCTTGCCGCCTGTCTCGCCTGTTGGCGCATTTCACGCACAAAATAACTCTCCATGGCGGTAGTCAACTGATGACTCGCCTCATCCGCGGCAAATATTGATTCCGCGAATCCGGAACCTGATGAAGGGTGTGGTGAATTCCTGCAAAATATGCATCATCCACAAAAGAAGCTACAGACCCAACTAATGGGTGATCTCCCCAACAGACCGAGCTTCTTTCTCCAGACCATTTACCCATACCGGTATTGACTACGCCGGTCCTTTTGACATAGGGAACTATACCGGGAGAGCGTGCCTGATCACCAAGGGTTATGTGTGCGTATTTGTCTGCTTTTCCACGAAGGCCATTCACTTGGAGGCCACTTCCGACCTGACCACCAAGAAGTTTCTGGCAGCTTTCGCTCGTTTCGTTGCTCGACGAGGCTGTCCGCAGCGTATTCATTCCGACAATGGCAAAACTTTCATGGGAGCCGAAACTATACTTTCTCGAGACTTTCTAGCGGCATTCCAGGATTCGGTCACTGAAACATATAGCCACCAACGAATTGCATGGCGTTTCATCCCGCCAGGAGCTCCACACATGGGAGGCCTGTGGGAAGCCGGTGTAAAGAGTTTCAAAACACTCTTCTACAAATCCACGTCTACTGAAAGTATACCTTTGAGGAGCTCTCGACGCTCCTCGCTAAGATTGAAGCGTGCCTCAATTCCAGGCCAATCTCACCTATGTCCGAAAGTCCGACGGAGTTGCTGGCCCTCACTCCCGGGCACTTCCTTATCGGAGGACCGTTAATGGCGACCGCAGAGCCCGAAATAAAGGGGAACCTCGAGTCGATGATTAATCGGTGGCAGCATTTAAAGGCCCTCAACCAGCAGTTCTGCCAGAGATGGAAGGATGAGTACCTCAAGGAACTCCACAAATGCAACAAGTGGCAGACGGATATGCCAAATCTTCAGATCGGCGATTTGGTTATCATAAAGGAAGATAACCTGCCTTCCAACGACTGGCGACTCGGGAGAGTACAGTCCGTGTATCCCGGCGCCGACAACAGGGTCCGTGTGGTAGACATCCTTACTGCCCGCGGGGTGCTCAAACGCCCGGTCGCTACAGTCTTTCTCCTTCCGGGGGAGCTCCCTCGTCCCGCACAACAGTAACGGAAGCGTTCCTGTGACTAGTTCGTTGAAAAAGGGCCTGTCCTCGTCCACTGTTCCACCTCCGTTTCTGTTGTTGTTTTTTCGTCTCCAGAACGCCCTCGTGCGTTCAGCCAACAGTACTGAGAGAGTGCCTGTCACCTGTTCCTATCACGAACTAATGCGTCTCCGCTTCTTCTTTTCCATTACAGCTGTTTTTTTTTTGCCTCCAGATCCAGATGGCTCCACAACCCCGGGACACCCACACCTCAGGGGAGCAGACGATCACGAACAAAGGCTTCCTACAGCTGCCGAGTCTGTTCCGGAAGCCATCTGCTACGGTACTGCCACAGCTTCCTCAAGCTCAGCGTGGCCAAGAGGCTCCGAGCTGTGTTGGTGAACAAGTATTGCCAAAACTGCCTGGCTCATCAGCACTCCGGCAAGGACTGCCGAAGTGGCGGCCGGTGCAAGGTGTGCCACAAAAAGCCACAACACTTTGCTCCACATGCGACCGTCCCAGCGTCCAGCTCGCTCGGAGTCCCCAGGTCCGGTGCGAGTTCCGCCTCCAGCTCCTGTGTCCCGAGCCGCTCGCCGCCCCTGATTCCCATCTGACTCACAAAGGCAGGGTCCGCCTGCCGTCGAGCCCGCTCAGAGTCGTCAGCGGCGGCTCCGGGTCCGTCTACCGCTCCAGTGACCCGAGCTGATCGCCGCCCCATCGTGGGAAATCTGGCGCCATCGGTCGACACGCTGCTCCAGCACCGGAGCATCAACTTTCTCCCGACGGCCCAGGTGGTCTTGCACATGGGGAAAAAAACCCATGAGATGACGGCGCTCATCGACCTGTGCACGTCGGTGAGCTGCATCGACGCTTCCTTGGCCACCGACCTGAAATTGCCCAGCACACGCATCGGCGCTGAGAATGTCCCCACCGCCATCATCCGCTCCAGGACAGGCGAGGTTCAATTGGACGTGGTCCTTAAGATGGAACCCCGTTTGCGCGTCCGCACGCCGCTGCGACCCTTGAGCGAGGCGACTTGGGCCAGGTTCGACGACATTCGCCTTGCCAATGAGCAGTTCCATCGCCCGTCTACAATCTCTCGTATTGGGGAGCAAACCCGGGTTCCTCGCGCGAGGAGACGGCCTTCCAGTGGCCCAAAGCACGGTCTTTGGATGGATTGTGTCCGGGGCCTGCACGCTCCCGTAGGATGGGATGTTGCAGTCCTGCAGGGAGGGCGAGGATGTTGAGGGCAGCAGCGCGATTAGCAGAGGTAACAGCGCGCTGTTGGCTCGCGCGCTCTCTAGTGTCATTCGCTCTCGCGCTCTTGAGCGCGGTCGACTCGGCTCTTCATCATGGGCTCTAGCCGTAGGCCTAGCTTAACCTGACACTCGCTCTTCACCGACGAACACAGCCGCAACAACCAAAACCAGCCCCAATTGTGAACCCCTTTTTACCCGAAATAAACGCCGCCTTAAATTGACGCCCCCGATCGCTCTTTTTACTGGGAATAGTGCCGGGACACTCGAGCCATCCACCCTTCTACAAGCAGCGACGTTAATTTGCAGTTGTTCCGTTGATTTTAACGGGACTTTGCTGTGCGTAAGCGATTATTTTCATTGCGATTTGTAATGTCTTGTCTAAATTTCGCCGGCCCAAATTTTGTCGTCTCGACATTGTTACGAACCTTTTGGTGGTGGGGCAAGGCCGGCTAGCCAGTCATCCCAGGGCTGGATACTTTCCAAGCCCTCAGTTCGCACAATACACCAACAAATCGAACATCTCGAAAACGACAAAACAAACAAAAAAAATTTTAAAAAAAAAATACACGGACTCTACCCTCAAACAAACCGACTTGGACCAGGCTGAGGTTTCGGTGGCTTACCTCTGATGTACCCACCCTACCAGAGATCTGGATCGGACCCTGTCAGATCTCCCTGCCAGGTGCAGCCTCCTTCTCACTCCCTCTTCGTCACGGTTCACTTTCCCCCATGACAAACACTTAGCACTTCATTTTTTTATATAACACTTATATTCATTCACAAATATCTTTCCTACTTAGCTTGTATTCGGGTGCCTAATTCTTTACGGTCGACCTCCCATTCTAATACTCATTTTCTTCTTTTACACTCTCACTGCCTAAGGGAAATGAAGGGGCGGTTAACTAATTTAATAAGTAAATATAAATAAATAAATAAATATAAATGACTAAATATAATTACAAAAAATTTTACAACTTAACATATAAATAAATAAATTTATATAAATAAACAAAAAAAATACATATGTATAAATAAATAAATATATAAAAATATAGGTGTGGACGGGGAGATATTTGTGCTGGAAATTTCACCTTTTTGTAGCGCGAGGGCCAGGGGCCAAGTGGCCAGGGTGGCGGGGCTGAGAATTTCTGTTCGAAACCCTGCTTCCTATTATTGGATCCCGTGGTTTTGGCTCTGGTTTCTTTTCCCACACGTCAAACTCCCATCTGCTCGCCGCCGATGGTTTTTTCTTTATCATCTACTCGGCTCAACCGCTTCTACAGCCACCTCGGAGCAGACGATCGTCCCCTCTCTTGCCATTGAACTAGGTTCAAGGGCATGGCCGGCTTTCGAGTGTGTGGGTGAGTGTGTGGGTTGTCTCCAGGACACCGAATCCTCTCCCAAAGAGGAATCTGAATATCTCTCAGATTGCCCTCCTAGGTGGCGCCACTCTCCACCAGACTTTTCCCCTTAAATGTTGGCCTTGCCACCCTGTCAGTTTCCCCTTTCTCACTGGTATTTTTTTGCCTATCGATACCTTCGAATGCAACAACATTTAACTATAAAACCACAATGGTTGTGGTGTTTTTCAGAAGACAATTTTTTCACACAAAAGTTATAAGAACAAAATCTATCATAAAATTTGGTCTTACAGAATGACACAAAATAAAACGAGAACGAACGTACGGAGTCGCTGTTGCCGCGACTCTACTTTTATACCCGTACTCAGTTAGCACACATGTGATTTATGTGGAATTTTCAAATTTTTTATAAGTTTTTTTTACATTTTACATTTTTTGCTACATCAGTCATCTACATCTACTTCATCTACATCACTTCTCACAACAACACACGCACACTGCACGAGGCAGCATGTTTGAGCGTGAGTGTGCGTGTGAGAGAATCTGTAGAGACAATCATCACCATAGTTGACTTACTCTGCAAGAGGATGGGGGGAATTGCTACTGAAAATTCATTTGATCATTATGGCTACAATAATGATCCGATCTGAACCAAATTCGGCAATCTGGTAGATATGGTCATTCCCTACCATACTGCATTTTTCGTGTTTTTCTATCTTCAAAATTGTGAATTTTCGTCTTTTGGGTGGGCGGAAGGGGGCGGGGCGAAATTTTGAAATACACTTGTTCAAGTTTGGTATCACAGGAGTCTTGGCCAAAAGTTTGGTTGCTCTAGCTCTTATAGTCTCTGAGATCCAGGCGTTCATTTGTACGAAAACCAAATCGTCTCGTTTTTGTGTGAGTGCGAAAGAGAGGGAGCGAAGTTTTTTCGTATGTTTTCTCTATTGTGGCTATATTAATGATCCGATCCGATTCAGATTTCGGCCCCTGATAGATAAGGTCTTTCTCTATGATTCTGCATTTTTCGTTTTCTGTTATCTTTAAAATTGTGGACGCCACAGATATGCGCCCTTTTTGGGGGCGGAAGTGGGCGGGGCGAAATTTTGAAACATTTTTCTAGGAGTGAGATATCACATCAGTTTGGAAAAAAGATTTGGTCCCTCTAGCTCTTATAGCCTCCGAGCAATGGGCGACAAACAAGACGAACAGACGGACAGACAGCAATTACCACAAATACAATATACCCTTTTACTCTTCGAGTACGGGTATAATGAAATAGGCGTTCAAACAGACATTTTTAGACGAAATTTGTGGTTCTTTTGATTAATTAATCTGCTGAACACGGACATTTGTTATAAATCTTACTGTTTTCACAGAGTGCCACAAATGTTTTCAAACACGCATTAATTTCATCAGCAGCAGTTCCTACATACATACATACATACTTATGGAAAAGTTAATATTTGTTTGTGCAACATGATGCCACATTTTCTGGCTATCATTTAAAATGTAATATGTAATTGGTAATTTGGCGCACGCGTTGCGAAGATGGATGCATACACACAGATTTTTTCCTACATAATATAGTATAGATATAACGACCGCTGCTTGAAAAATCGCGATTTTTGTATGAAGTAGGCTCCAGGGCTGTCAAACTTATGATAACTAAACAAATAAATAAAACTGTCAACAAGTGGGGCTCATACATATATGACAAATATATTTTTAAACCGTGTAGAAAAACGAACGCGTACTCTCAATTGCGTAAATGCACGATGCACAATAAATTATTGCAACTATTAAAATCACACGTAAAAATCGGAAAGTGATTATGATTTAATCGTTTTACAATTTTAGCCAAGAGTCATACTTTTTAGTATTGTGCTTTGCAATTAACAAATGTTTGTTATCGTTATGCTTCATTTTCTAATCGTTTGTGACGTAAATACACAGTGCTTTTTATTTCTGTAATGTTTTGTTTTGAAGCAAAGAGAGACGGCAAACAGTACGTTATTTAAAAAGATCAGAATTCAAAGTGGCGGGAAACAGCTGTCTTAGCCCAGCTTTTATGTTACGACCATAATTTAATATATTTCAGCACAATTTGTGCTATTAGGCGCATAGTTTTTTGCTGTAATGCGCAATACCCGATTTCTTCCCAGCAAAGCGACAGCTGTTCGCACGAAATGAAGTTGTGCATAAATATCACACCTAGCATTTTTCTACGATTTAGTAAGGATGGAAGGTTTATTAAAAATCTAGTTATTTTTGCTAGAAGGAAATGCTTTACAGAGTCGAATGCTTTCCTGAAATCGGTGTAAATAAAATCCGTTGGCAAGTTACCTTGGAATCCTTTAATGATAAAAAGAGGTGAACTCTAATATATTTATGGTTGTTGATCGTCGCCTTAGAAAAGCGTGCTGAGCTGGGTATATTAGTGATTTGCAGAGATGTAACAAGTGCGGGGTTAAATTTTTCTTAAGAATAATAGGAATAATTTTAATAATAATAATGCGAACAATTTCGATATACCTCTATAATTCATTGCGCCAAACTTGCTTTCTTTCTTTGGAGAGGAATAATAAAAGATTCCTTCCAGATCGAGGGTAATAATGAAAACTAATGGATATGGTGAATAGAACAGAATGTCGGCATAGTACCTGAGTACACAGCCCGGGACCGCGTCAGGATCTGGAGAAAACACCGGCTATTTATCTAGTCGAAGATCATGAAGCAGTGAGTTTTAATTTAACACGGGGCTTAAAATGCCGTTCGATCTAGGTAAACTGCAGTGAAACGGCTGACCAGAGTAGCTTTTCATGCGAATAAGTTGTTTGGAAAAATCGAGAAAAAAGATCGGCAATGAAATGATTGCGAGGATGGACTTACTGTTTACACAGCTGTGAAACTGTTTAGGGTCCTGAGAAAAGCGTATCCCGCATCGAGATAATAAATTTGTATAGCATTGAGCGTTAAAACGGTAAGATTTCATCGAGATATTATATAGCGAGAGAGAGAAGGAGGGCCAATAAATTTCATCAGCAGCAGTTTTACATGCATACATACATATGTATGTACTTGAGGAACCTATTTATGGATATATAGTATAGTAAGTAAATATTTTCTTGTGAAAACTATGCCACATTCTCTGGCTATCATTTAAAAAACTGCATGTAATTTCGTGCACGCGTTGCGGAGATCCATGCACACACACAGTGAAAAATCCAGAATGTTTTCCTGGAAAATAAACGATGATGGGGATAATGCCGGTCCAGCAGCTCTAAGTGGTGGTGTCCAAGATTTTTGGATGCGATGCCGACGAGAATAAATAAACAGCCGTTCAAATTCAATTCATTTAATGCACTGGTCGCAGCCAGCGATGCAAACGGTCGCCCCACTCTCTCAGGCAGCCGCTATAACATTTTGGGAGAGTTATAACAGCGACTGAGCGTGAGACTTATAACAGCGACTGAGAGTGATCTAACTTAACTCTTATATATTATTGTATGCAGCATTCCAACTCCAACATTCCG